>CM065489.1:281451-881451 GCA_004115045.4 Sinella curviseta
TCTATATATACAAAGTTGGAATATGCAAATTAGGCAAATTCTTCGACACTTTTGGGTCCCTCTATCTCCGACACCAAGCAGTCCACAATAATAAATTTGGTATCAAATTAAAGTCACAGCTTCCCCTACGGAACCTACGATGAATTTTTTTCAAAAATCCAACCGTGCCGTCAGTAATTCAAAATAGAAAAACTGACATTTTTTACATAACTCTACATACACGTTGTATCTACACATGCTACCTACATAGGTACATACGTGCTTAAAATAATTTACGTAATCAAATACCAGGAAAGTTTCATTATAGGTAATTAGTAGTTTGCTCTTTGTGTACTGGAAACGAAATGCATACAGTGAGAGGAAAAGCTGTGCAAGTTGGAGGAAAGCGTGCAAGTTGGAGGAAAGCGTGCAAGTTGGAGGAAAGCGTGCAACTGGGAGGAAAAGCCGTGCAACTGGGAGGAGTCAAAAGGGGAAATTCAAAAGGGGAAAATTCCAAAAGGGGAAAATTCCAAAGGGGAAAATTCAAAAGGGGAAAATTCAAAAGGGGAAAATTCAAAAGGGGAAAATTCAAAAGGGGAAAATTCAAAAGGGAAAAATTCAAAAGGGGAAAATTCAAAAGGGAAAAATTCAAAAGGGGAAAATTCAAAAGGGGAAAATTCAAAAGGGGAAAATTCAAAAGGGGAAAATTCAAAAGGGGAAAATTCAAAAGGGGAAAATGCAAAAGGGGAAAATGGAAAAGGGGAAAATGCAAAAGGGGAAAATTCAAAAGGGGAAAATGCAAAAGGGGAAAATGCAAAAGGGGAAAATTCAAAAGGGGAAAATTCAAAAGGGGAAAATTCAAATGGGGAAAATTCAAAAGGGGAAAATTCAAAAGGGGAAAATTCAAAAGGGGAAAATTCAAAAGGGGAAAATTCAAAAGGGGAAAATGCAAATGGGGAAAATGCAAAAGGGGAAAATGCAAAAGGGGAAAATGCAAAAGGGGAAAATTCAAAAGGGGAAAATGCAAAAGGGGAAAATTCAAATGGGGAAAATTCAAAAGGGGAAAATTCAAATGGGAAAAATTCAAAAGGGGAAAATTCAAAAGGGGAAAATTCAAAAGGGGAAAATTCAAAAGGGGAAAATTCAAAAGGGGAAAATTCAAAAGGGGAAAATTCAAATGGGGAAAATTCAAAAGGGGAAAATTCAAAAGGGGAAAATTCAAAAGGGGAAAATTCAAAAGGGGAAAATTCAAAAGGGGAAAATTCAAAAGGGGAAAATTCAAAAGGGGAAAATGCAAAAGGGGAAAATTCAAAAGGGGAAAATTCAAAAGGGGAAAATGCAAATGGGGAAAATGCAAAAGGGGAAAATTCAAAAGGGGAAAATTCAAAAGGGGAAAATTCAAAAGGGGAAAATTCGAAAGGGGGAAAATGAGTGCTGATGTCATAATAAACATAGTAATTATACTCTGAAGAACAGGGAGAACTGCCGGACAATCACTATTTCTATAACATTAAATATGTCTACCCGGAAGTACTTTAAAATTCATTAGATTATTGATAGAATACTAACATTTTATAATGTGGTTTCTAAGTTTTCCACCAGTTCATAAGTTTCTAGAGCCCGTTGATTTCAACGGGCCTTCTCCGTCTAGTCATATACATTTTCCCATGCCATTTAATAAATACAAAATGATGTGTATTGCTATGCATGTTATTAAATAGTTCTTACGTTACGCGTGGCATGTTGAAGGAAAAAGTGAAGAAAACGCTAATGCATAATATTATGCATGAGTCATTAATATCGCTTCTGCCATTCTACAAGCGCACAAGAAAATAATTTCATTTCATTCGTATCAGTCATAAAAAACCAACAGATAAGAATCGAGAAATTTAAAACTAAACAAGTGACCAATGATTCCTAGGAACAAAAACGAACATACTTTTTCTTCTCATTTCATGGGTATAAATGGTATAAACTAGGTATTTAACACAAAGGGTTATATGAAGTTGTAAATAATTATGCAGTTCAGTAGAATAAAGGGGATTTTGATGAGCGAAGAAGATGTTTATGATGATATCCACTGTTTTCAGTTAAAATAGTTCGTGACATGAGAATAGACGTATGAAAGACGTATGTGGTGAGAACAAATAGAATCCTCTTTCTTATAGTACATAGTATAAGAACTATATCACTTTCAATTTTAAGTACGCTACATATTATTAGGAAGGAAGCAGGTCGGCGGTAGCAGCGTTAAATAGTACCTGTAATTAATTATTACAGTATTATTCTAGTTACCAAGTTTTGGTAACGTAAGAAAATTGTATGCCTTCAGTGAGGTATAGGATTTCTACAATAGGAAAGAAAACACTAACTATATTAATATCAAGCAGAAAGCAAGCATCACGACTCACCTCGTCAACTCTCCTTTTTTCCACTTCCTCAGTTATGCAGGATGCATTTTTAGGTACATAATTTATAGATTTTTAAAACTGTAAGGAAGGCTTTGATGATTCATGCTAGTGATCATAATTCTGTCTGTGCATTTGTTCACGTCATTTAAAAAAATACATAATGATGTGTAGTGTTACTTATGCATATTATAGAATTGTTCTGTCAGTGCCATTGTGTCTATAGGTGGGTCTACGGGAATCTCCAAAACTTTTATTGCAGTTACAAACTATTGCTATTATTATTATTACTGCAGTATAATCCCCGAAGGAAAATTAAACTTTTGGGATCACTTCGACACTTCATGAACTGGGAGGCTATTGGCGATTATTATAAATTATAAGCAATAGCTACTTAATACATACCTACAAGCTCTGTGCAAAATATTTTTCCAACAATCAACATGAACCGTGACGAAAGCCATCACCCGGAAGGTCACCGTGTTGCTAACGAAAACAGGCAGATGGTCGGAATCTGCAACATTTTCACTGAATAAAAGTGTCATTTTTGTGAGATAATTTCCGAACAGCACCGGAACTTGGAGGTGACAGGCAGCGCAAACGGAGCGGTGCAACATGAACGTGGCCCAGACAACAAACCGACTGCTCAAAAACAAGCTGCAAGAGCTCACATAATTTAACTTGAAGGCTGCGGTGGAGACTGTCAAAAAGGACAAGCTGGAGTTGGAGGAAAGATTGAAGGCCAAGCTGAATCACTCTACCAGACCTCCGTTAAAGTTCAGACTCAGGCCATGTCCACGACCACACCAGTGGCAACGTCAACAACGATAGTGGTCGCTAATTGGAAGCATCTTGGACTCAACATAATTGCATGAGATATTGATGGGTGGAATGGAAACATTGACTGGGGTGTCTTGAGAAAAAATAACCATTTTTGCTAATTATTTCGAAAACGGTATAGAAAATTGTTGGATTTTAGTAAATTTCTTTTAAGGAAAGGGGGGCTAGAAATCTTAATCCGGGGCGATATTTTAGTAATTATTGTTTCAAATGCTGGAAACTGAAGTAGCTACCACTACCATTGTACCGTTCTTTCTACTTGATTTACGACGGAGGAGTATTATAAAATTCTGTCTAAAAATACAAGAGATAATTCCATTCTTCTCATGCACGTCGAGATGAAGAACAATAAGCATTAGTTTGGTTATTGGATGAAAAAAAACTCTACAATTTTGACTTGTAGTCGTAATGTAATGCATATACACACATACCTGACCAGATAATTAGTTTTCAGGTATGCAACATGCGTATTTATATACAAAAATGAACATTTTTGCTTTCTTTCAACATGGACATATTATACCTGATTTTTTACAGATTTACTTGTTATGTTGGTGTATGCGTGTATTCCATGATATTAGTAACAGGTTAAAAGTGGGAGTATTTTATTCTCTTTACCGAATATGCAGGTACATCAATAAAAAATGACAAAATGGAACATGGAACACGCTGCATTCATTCTGTTTACATGTGTGAAGAAATGCTGCTTTTGAGAACAATATTCATTTGACTTCACATTATCATCACTCATCAGCTTTTATTCTATCCGTGAAATAATTTCTATCAGAATCAAAACTTGATTTGGACATAACAATTAATTTGACCCCGGTTTTGCATTTCATTCGCCAATCAACATGAGCAGTGACGGAGGTTATCACCCTGAAGGTCATCCAGGCAGTGGCAGTGCTCCGGGAGAAAGTGGTGAACTGTTTTCCGAAACGGAGAACTTTTTATTTGGTGGCGACAGTTTCAGAATGGACGAGGGCCATGTGGGCGAGATGATTGGAATCTGCAACATTTTCACTGAACAACAGTGTCATTCTTGTGAAGTCCTTTCGGAACAGCACCGGAATTTGGAGGTGACTGCGCAAACGCAGCGGTACAACATGAGCGTGGCCCAGGCGACAAACCGCCTCCTCAAAAACAAGTTGCAAGAGTTTGAGAATATTGGATTTCCTATACTGTAAATAAATAAGTAAGTATACCTAATAGAATGTTTTGCTTTCCTATAGGAGATCATATATCAGTTCAATTTAATAATGGTCAGTATTTAAACATGCATATCTGGATCTATAAATCATCTATGAATGGATACATACATAGGATACATACATACATGGATGCAACTTCATATCTCAAAAAAAACTAATAAATCATTAATTTTGTGACAAGTCATCATAGAAGCTTCAACTTTGACCTCTGCAGACATGGAAGCGGATCAACCCTACAACTGCAATCTTTTTGACCACGACACGGGACCCATCCGTCTTTTGGAACATCTTGTCGATGAATTCGCACCGCCTTGTCAACGTGCGGACTCCTCTCCGTCAAACTCGCCGAGATGCAGCCATACTTTGCAGCCCAATGCGGCGAGTTGAAACGACTCCAAGTGAACAACTTCCTGGTCAAGATTAAGAGGGCGAAGCAGGAGATCAAAGTGCAGAATCAAAAGATTCAACAGTTTGACCTGGAGGGCGAGCTGAAGACACTGGTCAAGGAGCGGGATGAGTTGAGGGTCAGACTTGCGGTTGGAAATGGAAATGATTCCAATGGAAAGACTGATATATACCAAGAATGTCGTTAATGGTTTGGTTTCTATTTTCATTCAACAGGAAAAGATAATTCTCTGAAATTCTGCATCCAGTTATTTAAAAAATAATTTTTTTACTTGTTTCCTCATATTTTACCACATTCCAGCATTCTTCTTTCCTTGCATGCATTTTATTTATTGCATTTTATTTTTCAGTAACTTTTGCATAAAGTCGCATTTAATATTTTTAAGTGACCACTAAATATGTTTAGGACGAACAGGCTCCGTGTTCATCACAATTTTAATCACAATCGAGTGCTAATTTGTGATCGGCCACCACTTCCGCACCCGCCATATCATCACGCTTATCTGCTTCCTCCTTATCATTCTGATCAATCTTCCCTGGTAGTTCAATGCAACCGTGAATAGCGACTCTTCTTTCGGCCCATTATCCAAATATCCCTCAATTTTGGTGGCCACGCATTTCGTAACAAAGATCTACTTTCCTTCCTGGTTTCGCGTAATTCATAATTTTGTGAATCTTGTTGCCTCGCCCCCCCCCCTTTGCTGCTCTCCAATGGGCTGCTGTACAGATTTGTGCATAAAAACTGGAGCAAAACGCCATCATTCTTAAATATAGCAGGAGGAGTCGGGATTATCGGAGAAGTTAAAGCGGCCAAAATGTTCTCGGTTATCGTTCAGTTTAATGCAAAAAGCAGGGCACAGAGGAAAAATTGAGCACTGTGGTTATCCGTACTAATAATTCTTACTTACTTTCTCATGGTTCAGTTTACTCCTGTTCCTTTCCATTACATATCTGCTATCTCTTAACTGCCCTTCTCATAATCAAGCTATATGCTAACAAAAATGTAAGGATTGTTTTTAGTTCTGGGTAAAAATAGGCACATTGTTTTAATCCAGTAAATGAGTACCCGTCCAGTACACAACGACAATACTGACCAGTGATGTTGGTAACAAAGCAGAAAGGTTGTTGCTGCATAATACCTTGCGTGTATTATGTATGTTTCATAAAAAAACATTCCGAATGCTTAAAATGTCTAACAAATGAAAAATTAATATTACATACAGATATGCACACTTGCACACAGAATTCATTTAGGCTTTCTATCATTCATTCATTTCATTAAATCATTCATACGCTTGTGTAATGTAATTGTTCATATGGCTGCGTCCTTAATTTTTAAGGTATCAAATGCAGGCTTCCAAATCAGAAAACTAGAAAAATATATTAACATTTAAAAAATCATAATTAAGATGGAAGTAGTAAAGAAGAAGCTTTTGAAACAGCACTTTTTCAAGCAAGTGGAAATCGCTCGCCATGAGCTGTTCATGAAGGAGCGAAGCGACAGGAGGAAATGAACACTGAACAGGTCCTCGCAAAAATCCGCTGGCAGCAACAACAAAAATTTTAGCAGCAGCGACAGGAGCAATATAAATTATTATATCAACAGGGGCAACGACAACAGCAGTCAATCGCCCAGGAAGCGGAGGCACCTAGATTTTCACCTTATAATCACGAGATGATGACACGTTATCCTTATCATCATCAGCATCTCCATACCTTCAAACCGACGCAAAGGAAATCAGAGAACGCTGAGGTCACCACTTCAAGAGCTCCAACAGCTAATACATTTACATACATTTAACCATGAAAATAATGGTTTCTGTTCTGATAGTGTTTGCTTGATGTAAAATTATCATGACGTTAGCCTATTGTAGTTTTCATGTCAGTTAAGGGAAGTGCAAATTTTGAGTAAACACTTCCCTGTTGTAATTGCATATACCGTGGTACAACAGCACTTGTTATCGGAGATCGGTCATTGCTACGCTTGTCTATCCCGGACCTATCTTTGCTATTATTATCAACTCAGCTTTCAATTTTTCTGCACTTTGTGCTATTTAGCTCTTATAAACATGAACAAGTAGTTATTAGTCAAGTGACTCATCAATCTCAAGCAATGTGTTTTTATCTAAGCATTAAATGTGTAGCACCTGTGATAAGTGATGATGGGATTAAATAAAGTGACAAATTATTGTGCTTTGCTCATTCGTGATTGGGAATTACAGGGAATTTACGGGGAATTTACGGTGTACGAGTCTGATAATGACCTTAATTCCATACAGATCGTATCTTAATGTTAGTTCTATACTTCCTTGCATATGAACTGCGTGAATAAAAAACGTCTGTACTTCTTTTATTTCAATTTGATTGTTTGAAGTGGAAACTAGGCGAAAACCATAATATGCACATAGCAGTGCATAAATGTGATATGCGACCATGCTCGTCTTCATATTCTTTGCATTGAATTGGTGGTAAGCAAAATTCGCCCAAAAATTAAACAAGATTACTTAACTTGACTGAATTTAGTAACCGCTAGCAGTAACGATGAACACCAAAAGGAAATTTTTTCTGTTTTCATTTTTTGTTGGCGTTTTTTTCCTATTTAGTGTGCATTGTAATTTCCTTATTAAAAGGGTAATGAAAGTATGTACTGATGTGTTTGATTAGTAGGGTTTGATACTTCGTTTTAGCAGGTGAGAGTCAGAGTTTCAAAATGGATGATAAAATGCATACCTACAGGCATAGGTATATGACTTATAGGCTATAAGCATAATGTAATGTGTAGTTGTAATAAAGTTGTAATTGGGGTTATGGATCGAATGAAAAAGGAATAAATTACAAATGATTCAGTAAATGATTCTATGAAGTGACTATAGAAATTGCTATGTATGTACAATATTCATTAATCATGATCTAAAGAGCTGCAGTCATTCTCATTCTTAATGTGCACAAAAATAGTAAGCTTTCTTTTGTATCAGGCTTTTTAAAAAACAGTAGATAAAAAGGGAAAAATTATTACAATACTTCACTAATGATTCATAGCAACAAAATTAGACTTTATTAATACAACAGTTTACACATTTTATAAACATTCGACTAACTCAAATATATAAAATAGTAGTTTTGTTCATCCGCTTACTTTACAAATGTGAATGTGATTATAATATTAGAGTATGAGAAATAACTACCTACATACACTCTAGAACTGGCGGACTGCACTTCACATCCGCACACCTTTCACTTACATTTATGAGATAACAAAAATTCAGTCAGTGAGGAATACATAAGCTGAGAGTCACCGGTGTGCAATTATAAATAAAAGTTTTGTTAATTTGTGTCAAAATAAATTGAAACCTTCAAAAATATAAATATAAATACTCCAGCATTCTTTCCCATTGCGTTTTTAAATGAGAGCTGCTGGTACTCCAAAGATTCTCAATTTTGCCAATCCCCCGTCTGGATAAATGGTTACACGGATGTGCGTAATGGGTCCAATCTGCTCCAACCGGTTAGCATCGAATTTATGATTTTTGTCTGATTCGAGCTGAAATATAAAAAGGAAAAAAGGGTTTATGATGAGTTATGTAGTTTCATCTATTCATCAAGCTATCCGATATACCAGTGGCTTTCACATTTTACTTTTCACCAAATTCACTACTGCTTAAAATGCTATTTAATTCGGCATACCATGGTCATTCCGAGTAGAGTTCTCCAAGGTGAGTCATCACAATGGTCGAATCCTGTCCCAAGACATGCAATTTCACCTTGATCCTGTTCCTCGTCTCGATTCAAGTAGCATCCCTCCAGTTTACACGCGTAGGGATAATTCCCCTATGAAATTGCATACAAAATATCATCCATTGAAATGCTTTGCCAGGAAAAGTTTAAAGGGGTATGTGTACATATGTAGGACATGATTTAAATATTTATGCACAAGTGCATGAGTTTGTGCATTCATATAATTGTCACGTTTGAAAAGTAGAAAGAAATCTTACCCTGAATGTCGCAGTGTCCACTTCTATTCTGAAAGCTGTTCCAGGGACTCCGAGACGAAATGCTGCCCATTCAAACCCATACATCTCCAGATTGCCATTTTCGTCCACTTCAAATGACAAAAAATACATCACAATGAAGTTGAAATAGGCTCATTCTACAGATTACTCATTTCATTTCAAATACTTTACAGAGCTGACTCACATATAACATACATAAATTTAGGACTATTGCAATAAAATCTAAATGATAAATTAGAATAATTCTTTGAACATTTTTTGTACCTTCAAGCATGTCAGGTCGCTCCAGCTTTCTCGCAGTTTCCCAGCCATCGCTGATATTGTGAGTTTTCGCATCGAGGATCAGATTTCTGGGATGGCCGTAGTGCGCATCACTCATGCCAATGCAATAGCCACCGCTCTTCTTTGCCAGCAAATCAACCCAACCGTCCTAATCACAGAAACAAATACATCAACAAATCATAATCAAATGTAATCATAGACAAGTTTTGACTCGTCACCTTTTTCTATATTCTCCCATTTACTCAATCATTTCTGTTGTAGCGCTAGGCGTCTAGTTGTATGCTATTTTTACTTACGAGATTTGCAGACGAGTTGAAAATGTCTTGGAGCGACCTTTGCACTCTGCCAAGTATCCTGAGTCTAGCAACTCCGCCGTCGGGATAATAGTTTAGGCGAATATGAGTCCACAGCTCACGGTTTTCCACGGCCATGTAATTATGACACGTGTCACTGTAGCCAGCTCCAAGTCTCATCTTCCTCACAAGCGTCTTCCATTTCTTTAATGAACAGGGATTACTTTATTAGCATAAATCATTGGAGACAAATATATAATTACTGAGGACACTATGATTTTTATATATGCTTGCTTACCTGTGAATTGATTCGCTCGACCCTCTTCATGTCCTCTGCAGACGCTGACTGGCCACGAACACCTTTTCTGGGAGGAATCAGAGCCTCATCTGCTCAGATACAATAATTGATTGTGATCTATTTATGTACATACATAGTTACAAAAAAAGCTTCCATTCAGTTTGTAATATAGTGGGTATCTAACCTGAAGGGGATAGTCTTGCCCCTTGAATGGAGACGCAAGGCGTGAAATTTCCCGTGAAGAACGAGGTGTCACATTCAAAGCCATGAATCACGGACGGAAACTCCAGTTTGATTATGCAAAAGTCATGGCCTGGAATCCTCTTCCTTCTCGTCTCCCAGCCATCCATCCATTTCCCCTCTGGGGTGAACACGCCCTCCTTCCATTCTGGATCAGTGTCCTGTTGATCATTCATTGTGCAAAAGTTTGCAATTAGATAAGTTAAATGTGTTTCTTTGTTGTAATAAGTAGCAGTTAAATTGGTTTGACAGAACAAAGGATTTACAGTTTACCTTTAACAGATTTTCAGCTTCTGCAAACCAGTCATCGGTCGCGAAGAGAACTCTGGAGCCACGACTTAGATTGTTCATCTGAGTGAACTGAAGTGCGGGGCAATCAGAGATGTTATTTGTTGGACGTAATGCCATTTTTGTCACTTTTTTCTTTTAAAATGCTTTCTCTGCAATGAATGGAAACTTTGGTAGTGAAAATGGGATTGCTGTTTTCTGAACTAGAAATGTTGATGAAAATGAAAAGGTCTTTAAAAGTCTTATAACTTTTAGAGTACGGTTCCGAGGAAGTTTGTTTTCTGTTAGGATTGTAATAATGTGTGGAGTAAGTGCAGTTGAAATTTACACTGAGTAAGTTCAGAGAAAACGGTGCTATTTATATAAATTCATTTGTTTGGTGATAAATACATTGTATTATTTGTATTATATTATTTTAGCACACAGGACAAGAATCATAGCAGATGTCTAATGATGATACTACGTCTTCATAGAGCCGGCTTCATTCATTCAGAGTTTAATATTGAGTCCGCAGTCCAATTTACTGGACTTATTATTATTTTTAAATACAAAAGGATTTAATGACAGGTTCAAACTAATTTCTACAATAAATTTAATCCTTCCATGTTTAGACTAGGTGCGTATCTTAATATACATGGCATATCTGTATGATATCCATAATAGATATCCATAACAACAAATAAAAAATCTTCTAGACACGACGTTTAAAAACAAGAGATCAGATCTGCGCACCTGAATAGAAAATGTCTCTTTACATATGTACCTGCATTATCCGATCATATGCACAATGTATGTAGAAATTAGGTACTACAACCAACTTTTTAATCACGTAATCACTCCATAAATACCAGATTTTGATCAACTTTTAAAGACAGAGCAAGATCCTCAGTAATCCATTCCAGTTTCATAGGAAAGTTCCAGGCAGTTCGTACTTAATACCTGCAATCTCTTATTATGTCACACGCTGTATCAAAACATTTGCATGGTCAAGTCTGGAAAATCACCTGCCATCCATTCGGAAAGGTCCAATTTTATCTGGTATTCTCCAGTTATAAGTGGAGTAGCAGTTTTTTCTAGACAATACCTGAAATAAATCGTTTTAGAATCCATGTCGTTATGCAATTCAACGGGAGAATAATATTATTACTCATTTTTATCACATGCGTCATGAGAATCTGTACTGAACAAATGGCAACAGTTTTCCTAAAGGAGAAAGTCACGGGAGAACATTATTTTTACATACTGCTAAGATGCTTTTACTTTTTTCTGAAGTGAAGTGGAAGGATATGAAGACATTATTAACCTTGGGATCTCTGTGCGTGTGGCAAATGGTCCATGTCATTGCGTATTGCATTGCTCAAATCATGTTGTCTAATATGTAGGTATGGAAATATGTGGTATATGACAATGTGTAATTACGATTACGATATACGTACATATATACTTTCCTTTAGTTTCTACATTGTTTTTTGTCTACCTGTTTGCAACTTGTCATCACCAAATTTGTTTGCGTTTGTCTTCCTCAAGACTGGTCATTTTAAAGATGCCAACAACAACGAAAACTATGAAATGGAAACTTCTGATACAACTCAACTCACATTACTACTAAATGATAGCTCTCAAGTATATATGCATGTATGATATTGGGACTTATAGCTATTAATACTACGTCTTGACATTTTTATAATATGCATACCAATTTGCACTGTGAACACCTGCGTATTCAGATAAACCAGGACAAGAAACAAAATTGTCATGGAATTTTCCAGCATTTTAATCAATATTGGTTTCTAGATATGCCACTAGATATGAATCCTTGCTGCTGTGCTGTGCTAGTGTAAACTACGTGCATATGTACATGTTAATTAACTAACATTCTTTCACAAAGTACATTTTTTACTCACTACATATACATATGTGGGTACGTAACTCAAAGGTAAAATGAGCAGGGATATGACCAGTAAAAAAATCTGTGTCTGTTGTGCATGTGCATTGCCTTCTCTTTCCATGTTTTATAACCTGTCACCATTTAATTTCTTTAATTCAATGTTATATATGTACAATTCAACATAAGATTATTCACGGCTTCAGACTTGCATGCTATTGCATGATGCTAAAAATGAATGAAAGTCATATCATGTATACTTGTACCTACGACGCCACATGCTCGGTTAATGTTCTTCTTACTTGTACATAATATGTAATTAAATAGGCATGTAATTGAAAATACGCATAAAAAATATGCAGTGCACTTTGGAGTTTATGCATACGGTATTAACTTGTCGCCCTGAAGATGGTGTCAGATTATATGACTAAAGAAACTATAAAAACAAATTTGACATTTCATTGCATTGGAAGCTTTTGAGGTGTGTAACTTTCCATCTCAAAGAAAGTAGAAATTGTCGTGTTTTGTCGCATAAAGCGTATGTATTGCATTATCGGATGGCAATTCTTTTTGCTCGCTCTGTGAGACAATGCATTTCACTTTCAAGTGCGCTTCATATAGATCATTTTGAATTAAATTACACCTTTTAAAAAATAAAGGGCAATTTACAAATTTTTTTCCATATTACTTGTTAGTTTTTTAAAAATTGAGATGGCTTGAAATGAATACCTTGATATTATGGTTGGAACTGGAACTTGCGTATTTTTGTGCAAATTATCATTCAATGAGACTCATTGCATTGCATTGCTTAAGGTACATAATATGTATACAGCGTATTAAATATCAATGAACATCATAAAAATGAATGATGATAATGATGGATATTAGGTAAGCTTTTGTATGTTTTTGTACAGATTTCCTTATTCCAACCTTCATACATTTTATACTAATCATTACGCATTATGTAAGTATTGTTACATACATTCTATTTTTATTCCACTGTTCCGAAGATATGTGTTTTCTGTTAGGAATGTAATCAATGTAATAGTGTGTGGAGTAAATGCAGTTCAAATTTAGACTGTGGATAAGGTTAGAGAAAACGGTGCTATTTGCGTGATTCAAATGTTAAGTAGTGTGGAGCATACCATTTATTGTTATTGTAGTTTTGTGCATACGAGGAGACTTGTGTGATGATATTTCATCTTACTAGAAAGTTTTTTCATTCATTCAAATTTTAATATTGAGCCCACAGTCCATATTATTGGATTTATTATTATTTTTTAAATACAATAGGATTTAATGACAGGTTCAAAACTAATTCCTTTAAAACATTTAATCCTGCTATCGTTACGATATTATTTATTTCTGTAGATTGCATCCATAATAAATAAAGAATCTTCAGACGCCACATTTAACAACAAGAGATAAGATCTGCGCACCTAAATCGAAAATGTCTCATTATTCATTACGTACAGGTCTGCATTTCAAATCATATGCACAATGTATGTAGAAAGTAGGTAAATACTGCCAACCAACTTTTCCTTTTTAATCACGGCTTTGATACATAAATACCAGATTTTAAACAACTGTTAAAGACAGAGCAAGATCCTCAGTAAACCACTCCAGTTTCATAGGAAAGTTCCAGGCAGTTCGTACGTACGAGGGATTTCCAAAAGTAATGAGACGACTTTGACAAGGCATATCTCTATGGCGGATTTATCAATTCAGACCATGTTCATACCAAAAGGTAGACCAAGGTTTGGTCTTTCGATTGACATGCCACGTGTTGCGATGGATATTACCAATACAGAGGTAGAGCTTGTTAAACCTGAAATTATCTTTTTTCTTTACGTAAGACGTTCGTGCGAAAGTGATATAACCTTTCTTGGACGGTCTTTCCACCAGTACAAATCACAATTATTTTCAAAATATGTTGCAGATTCCGTGCTTTTACGGAGAACAATCGATCGGTGGCGTCGGCGACTTAAAAGAGCTAGTCTATCGCTGTAAAACAGGCCAAAGTTAAGACAAACTCTAAGTGTTACCGATGAGAGATTTGTAACCAAAAGGATAGCTGTCGTCGATTTAGATAGTCAATCCCAGTGGTGAGAAATATCATAAATGGTTCACATAAACCCCCTGAATGTGTGGAGGTACTTGGATTTCAATTTTGAACCTTTGTGTCGCCGTCGTGGGTGCATTTCCGAAGACATTACGTTTGAGAACGCAAATTTTCAGTGCAAGCAAATCTGCAAAATAGCACCTTTCTCTCAAAGGACGTAGAGTTTATCAAGCGTCGAAATGGTGACTGGAAATGAACGATGGACTCATCATGACAAGATATGTACAAAAAAACATGCACTACAGCGAGTCCTGGCTAATCTGCAGCATCATTTAAAATGCAATAACGAAAAAACGTGAAAAAACGGGAATTTCGATTTTTGAACATAGAAGCACGGCACTCTAGCCCAATGGTATCTGGACATTTGGTGCAATGTGGAAACGGTGGGCAAGGGTCCAGGGAATATATGTGGAGCCCGCTGATTGATTTCGGCCACCAGTTTTAAAATGAGAGTCGAATAAAGTCGTCTCACTACTTTTGGAAATCCCTACGTAATACTCCAATCTATTATGTCACATGGTGTATCAAAAGAACTGCATGGTCAAATTCTGTAAAATTACCTGCCATCCACTTGAAAAAACCAATTTTATCTGGCCTACTCCAGTTATAAGTGGATTAGCAGTTTTTTTTCTGTGTAATACCTGAAATAAATCGTTTTAGATTCAGTGTCGTTATGCAATACAACGGGAAAATACTATCAATCATTTGTGCCACATGCATCATCATGCGAAACGCGAATCTGTACTATGCGCTGAACGAATGGCAACAATTTTCCTAAATAATGTCAGGAGTCCTGACTCAGGACAGGACATTACTGTTTATTGCTAAGATGCTTTTTCATTTTTTCATTTTTATAAAGTGAAGGCATTGTTGCAACCTTTTGCTTTTGAATAGTAACCCATCCATGTCACTTCGCATTGCTTAAATTATGCTGTATAATACTTAGGGAACTATTACATAGGATAAATTATATTTGGTATAGGTAGATAGTTTTCCAAAGTCCTGGTTTCATACAATTTTTATAAATACACATTTCAGTGTTATGCACATATTGCTTCGTTGTAGTTTTTTATCTGCATGTTTGCAACTTTTGTGTTTGGTTTCCTCAAAAGACTCATAAAGTTTAAGATGGCAACAAAATCATAAAAATTGAAATGGAATTTTGCAATCCAGCTCACACTGTCGTGCCCTGTTTTACATGATAGCTATTAAAATACTGCGTCTTGGCACTGTACTTTATAGTGAACCAATTTACACGTTGAACACCTGCGTATTACGATAAGCCAGGACAAGCGACAATTTTCATGGAATTGTACAGCATTTCTGGTTTCAATACGGGCCAACGTGGTAATGTAGCTATTGTTTGTCCATGTTAACTAGCATGCATGCAAGCACAAGGTGGATTATTGTTGCATAACACACACATTCATATTATGTGTGCATATCAAACTGGTGAAAAAGTAATGGGAAAGGAGAGGTAGGGATATGACTAACAAAAAATCTGTGCCTGTTGTGCATGTGCATGGTCTACACTCTTTCCATGTTTTCTCACCTGTCATCGTTTCATCTTTTAGAAGTTCTTATAAATTCCAACACAAGATCTTTCACAGCTTGCATGATGCTAAAGAAATGAATGAAATATTCATAATATATCATGTACACTTGCATCGAAGACGCTCGATATCCTCAGTTAATGTTTTTCTCTCCACTACATAATATCTAATTAAATATAGATGTACCAAATGCGTATTTCATTTTACATATTAAAAATAGGCAACGTACTTTGGAGTTTATGACTACGGTTTTAACTTGTCGTGCTTGTCCCCACAAAGAATAGAATGCGTATGCTTATATGATTTATAAGAAATAAAGCAAAAAACAGGGGACCTTTTGAGTAAAGCAAGCCATCTCAGAGAAAGTAAAGCTTCTCTTATTTTGTCACGTAGTTACGTACATATAGTATTAGCGAATGGCAATTCTGATTGTAAGTTCTTTCAGACTGCTCCAATTCCAAGTGCAGTTTAACTACAGGGATCAAATTTTCATAATCATCGTAACATCAAGGGACCAAGGGCTCCTTAGCTTTTAATGACTGTAGGCACGACAATGGCTGACAATTCTTCTGCTCAATAATTTTTATTTCCACTTTTTAAAATTTAACCACCTTACTTCTTATGTAACGACTAAAATTACGTACTACCAAATAAAAAATAATATAGACTGATTTTGTACACTAACAATCATATATGAAGTTTCATATAGGTATGAATTTTCATCATATAACATAATATGAACTATATCATAGTTTCAATTTTAAATAAAATATCTCAACTTAACATTACATATCACCAAAACCACACGTAGGTAATTTCACTTCTCTCGACGAGAATCAGTATAATTTTCGTTTTCCCTGAAAGTGTATCCACTTGTTAAATGTACCCATATATTAAAACAAGTAAATACGCATAATATTTACATTGGTTATCTAAATCTTTAAAAAATATTATAAAAAAATATTATAAAGTGACTGTGATTGAAGGCTTCGTAACTGCTGCCACAGCGGCTGCAATTTCACCCGCTGCCATGGACGGCCGAGCAGATCGCCTTCCTAGACTTTCCTTGCAAAGCTCGTCCCTCTCGTTTTTGTGATGGTTCAGGTCCTTCTTTTTGGTGAAGAGCCTGTAGCATTTTCGACATCCCAGTAAAATCTCTTTCTTCACATTGTGCTCCTTTTCCAAGTGATATTTGACCTCCGATGGATACACAAAGCGCTTGTTGCAATTGGGCTGAATGCAGACAAAGCGTGGCTCCACGGTGCCCTCCCTTTTGACATGAGCACGTAAGGCGCCTATGCTGGGTGCTCGATAACCACAAATGCACTTGAGCCTCGTTGTTGCGTTCTCATCATCCACGGCATGAGCCACCCTCTCCTTTTTGATGACAGCATTGATATCCACCGGCATCGCTGGGGGGTTGGAGGGAGGAGGCGGTGCAGCGGATGATCTCGATGATGGACCACACTCAAGTTCTGCGGTCACGTCGGAAATCCAACGAACCTTTTTCTGTTTTTGAGCACAATTAACTGAAGAAGCGGGTCGTTTGCGGGACTCGGTTCTGGAACCGTTGGAACAGGAGGTCACTTGGGAATCTTCAGGATGACCCGTACCATTGCTTTTCTCTTGGGTCGTGGATGACCTTGGAGGTTCCTAAAATTGTAAAACGAGAAAATGTTATACTATTTACATACTAAAACACAATGCTGATATAAAGCGTAATGATTGTTTACTCGGTTATCTGACAATCATTACTTCCACCGCTCCCATTATTCTCGATGCAGTTCTCAGCATGTTTGGAAGTAACGGTTGGACACTCATTGTTTGGCTCTTCGTTTCCGGTTTCATTTGCGGTACCACTATCCGTTGGTCGGTCCGTCGATAGGTGTGATACTTCCTGAAAAGATAACATGAAATCATTTTTCCACTGTCATTAGTATGAATGAAAGCATGAACTATAAAAGTGTAATAATAATATACGTTACTATGTTCAGTACCTGTGCATTTGTAGTCCCTTTCGTGCATTGTTCAACGGCATTTTTGGAAGATCCTGTCCGAGACTCTTTTGAAGTTTCTGATCTAGATTCCTGAACGGTGCCGTTACCATCACTTGTTAGCTGGTCCGTGGAGGACAATATAGGTTCCTTCAAATATAACGTTAAATGTTGTATAAATTACTGTACTGTATTTACATGCAAAATGATTTATAGAAATAAGGTGCAATATATATTTTTATACCTTCTCAGAAGTGCTTTCACCCGCATTATTCTCAGTCTTGAACTGTGGAACGACCTGCGAGGTTACGCGTTTAGGATCTCTAGAACTTGGCATCTCTTGCTCCCCTTCAGCAGAGCTATTAATTTGTTCCACGTCAATGAGCGTCTCACTGATCAAATTGCTGTCATCACGTGTCACGGGTTCCGTCTTAATGGTGCCCTGATTTTTGCCAATGGATCCCGACTCATAAATTATCTGAAGGGCATCACCACAGGTCCCATCATCACTGGAGGAAATGGAGGTACTGGTCCTCGTCTCATGAACGTCCTCTCCGCTATACTCTTGCGGGCTATGAGAGGGCGTCACAGTTCCGCCACGTGCTCCAGAGGATCCGTCACTGGAGGTGGAGGCAGTGGGCAACATGTCTGCCTCCAATCTCACATTAAAACCGGTGGGAACAAACATGGGCTGAGGTGCTATCCCCATGACCGATTCAGGAACATTAAACTGTCCCGAATTATCACAAAATGTGCTCATGAATCCATGGGAAAGCATGCCCTCAAGTTTTGAAAGCCTTGTTTTAACGTCCATGAAATTAACGTCAATTCTTGCCTCCATTCCGTTGACCAGAGATTCCATGTGGCGCATGTTGGTATGCCACAGGCTCACCAGCGCCGCTAAATGATCGTTAACTTTCCTCATCATGTTATCAGAAGGAGAGGCGGAAGTGCTGGAGGGGCGCGTCTGAAATGGAGAAGGGACGTTTGGCGGATTGCCATTGATTAAGGCGTTGTAGTCATGTAAATGCTGGTCCAGCGGGGTGGAAGGGTATTGGGAGGCCATTTGGAACTGGCGTTGATGACAGGGATTGATTGAGTTGACATTGGCATTGAGCGGGAAGTTGCAAGCGCTTCCTCCATTCTGGTCACTGTAGCCAGACATTGCGTCCATATTTCTAACCGTTACAATTAAAAAGTCAATGTTTTTATAACTGTCAATGTTACTGAAAAACACGCTATTTATATATAATTATGTCCCAGAGAACTATGCAATCGCACAGCAATTATTTATTTTCAAAATAAAAAGAAACTGACTCGTTAAAACTACTCTCGGTCTAAAATGCTGTTTTTATTGAATGCGAGGGGAAACTATGGAAGGCACGATTTGTACAGAATTAGAAACACCTAATAATGAACAAAGCCGTGTGAGTAAAGTGCAGTTGCATGAATGGAAATGAGACGCTTGTTATTTGGTTATGACTATACCCCAGCAGGATTTTTACCAAAAAAGGAAAAAAAATCTCATTTTTAATCCTCTCGGCACGTTCCCTCGTTATGGCATGATAAATGCTATGACTCACCATGACCACCTTTCTTGTCTAATTATAGGATTAGAAATCCGTAGCTTCCCTTGTTAAAAAGATCATGATGATGAGTGACTTCAATGTATGTATATGTACCTGTACTGTTCAACTGTTGAATTTCAACAATGACTGGTGCTTGCTTGCACAACTGTTCCTTTATTAGTTTATACTTGTTTAAGTGGTAAAAAAAAGTTGTGAACAGTGAACCAGATTTACAAGTCAAGTAAAATGAGTTTGCTTGCCTTTTCCTTCCTGAGTTCCTTTGTCTAATTTCAACTTTATTTCATATTATTATGACCGTTCGCCTTACCTTGTCGCGTATAGGTATGTACGAATGCGACCTGTACTCTTAAGTAAATGGAAAGCGTTTAAACGAAGGACAAGGTTTTTCACCAAATTGCTTTTCTCATTTTTATAACTTTACTCTCTTCTTCTTCTGTCTTTGTGTCGTTTTATATTTTGAAGGAAATATTGCAAGGCATGCGTGTTTCTGTGTAAACTAATTATCAGTGGAATGGAGCGAAGTACACATACCTAATCCCTTTTAATCTTTTCTTCTTCCAGCAAAAGTGCAATACCTTCTCCAGCTCATAAAATGCGTATAATACACAGAAGTTATGTAGGTATGTAAATACATACATATGAGGACCGTGATCATGGTGGCCAGCAGCATTTATAAAACAAACAAATGATAGTGTAATCATAATATAAAGAATAATGCCTTTGTAATTCATTTTACTTATAACAGCATTGCTGCCATGCCAACGTTGCATTCATTTATGTCTTTATGGAATCTAAACAATTCTTTGCCCGAATTTTCAAATGTGTTTAGTTATGTGAGATTAGTGACATTTATATAGCGTCGTCCTTTCTTTTGCACAATGTTCTACCTTTCGCACGCTTCATAAAAACTATTTGCTATCGTCATGCTATTTTCTTATAGTCTATGTGTATGAAAATGTAGTGTCGTTCCTTTCGCATTTCTTTCAGCATTTCACTGAAGGAGCATCGTTTGCTGAAACAAATTAAATATGGTTATTGCGATTATAGCCCTTGAAAGCTTCATATGTACTTATACATGTATAACTTGACCAATGCAATACACATCAAGAATAATATCATTTATCGAATGGGACACATGTATTCATTTTGCTGATAAGCATTGCTTTTGCATTGTATGGGAGCCTATACCTTCATTTTTATGCACATGTCTTATCGAAACTGACGATATAGTCATGCAAAGACGTAATAGGGACATAAACTCATTTCCTCTTCTTGTCTTTCTTGCTTCCAGCTTTTATGCACGCGAAGCAATACTTCGCAGCTTTATTATCTCCGAGGCGCCACGTAAAAATCATCAATTTTGGTAAAAACCCTTTAAAATGTAATACATGTCTACTATTTCTGCTTACACGTGTTGTCGACAAACTGGACATATATGTCGTGCTCATTTAGATGAAAGTAATTAAAAGACTCCTTACAGTGACAGCATTCAACTCTGCATATAGTCCCTACGCGACACTGGTATCGCTTGCAAAAATGAGAATATTCCTAACTTGGAAGCATCCGGTTTCATGGCATTCAAAATAAAATTGATTTTGATTCGAGCTAAAATATCGCCATCACAATTTCTAGCAAGCTTGTAAAGCTGCATGCTATTAACCAGCACTAAATCATGAAAATTGATTCGCTAGGAAAATTTTCCTGCAGATACATACATACGTATAGTGTTAGACAAATTTTTTCATACTTTACTCTCTTCACATGCATTCCTCTGCACTTTAGAATTGCAATTACTTATCCATGCCATTCTATGTATAAATATGTTTCATATATAGTTTTCAAGCTGTATTAATGTCAGATCAAATATCAAAACTCATATCCTTATAAGTCAAAAACATGTTTTGCTGCTGACGTGAGGAACGTTTGAATGTCATGAGCGGATGTGACAAGAGACAGGCCGAAAGAACAAAACAATATCTTTACAAAGCACGAATGATTACATTGTGTGCTTCACTACACTTTTCGCTTTAGTGCCGAGCATACACACTGCCAAGAATACAGAGCACAGCGATCAAATCCATCCTCTAACCAAAACTATTCGTGCAGCTTTTATTAAAGAATAAAGTCCCAAATAAACTTTTCTTTCGAAAGCAATGTATTTCTTAAAATTTGACAAGCGATTATACATCGTATTTCTTATTCTTCTCTTGCATTTCCTGAATACATCTGTCAGCGAAACACAAACAAAGGATAAAAATGGCTGGAAGCAAAAGGACGCGGAACTGCTAGCGGATAACCTTCCCAAAACCATCAACGCCTTCTCCGGATGCACAATCTACCTTCTCAATTTCCCTGGACTCAACATAAATGGAGCAAATCTTGAGGAACCCATTCACACTCTTAAATACTATTTCTTGAGCCGCCGGGACTGGAGTATCATACCGGCAGAAATACACATTAATAATGCGGCTGCTATTAAATCATATTCAAGGGATTATAACAAGAAGAGCACCTTCACAAAAATTCGATTTGACAGGCACACAGTACCAAACAAGAACTCTGTATGTGAGGCGAGAATATACTTGGACCCACCTACAGTTAATATAGCTGCTTCTACTTATTACTACAATTACAATGAAGAGATGCTCAAGGATCCCTTTTGGATGTATGAATCAGACCCCGACTTCGCGGATACTGAAAGATTGAGACGTTTCATGCTTAGCTCGATACCTCTCTATTCCCTACTGGTGCATAAAGCCAATTACCTCACTAATTACTTTTTCGACACTTGGATAGCAGCAGTTTTGCTATACCCAGCACATCCCAGAATCTCAACGACAATACTAATTTGGCATACTCTGCACAATCGGTTTTCTGTCTTGTGCGAAAACTGTGATCCATGTCATCCGTATTCATTAGTCGAGTTTGACGCTGTACCAACGACCGGACACCAGTTGCAGAAATATATGCACAAGGCGTTACCAGCGTCCTACAAAAATCCGCCGAAACTTGAAGCTTACGTAAGCATGGACGGTGACGATACCTTCATTAAAAAAATTACCATTTTCCTTCAGAAGAAATATATCATCAAGGAAATCAGCAACCTGATTCGAAGCAGCGATTCAAACTGGGAATCAGTTTTGGAGATTTATGCCGTCGGACTGCTAGCGTCGGCTAACGCAACGATAAGCATTTCAAAAAATGAGCCCCGTGGCGGAGGAATTATTCCGGTTAAAGTAGAGGGATGTAAAAAAGACTACACAATTCGCTCTAGAGCTCACATTAGACCAACAATTAAAAGACTCGAGATTGGACATGTAGCCTACTTTCAAAATCTGGGCCTTTTGGTGCGTCACCAGCGCTTGCGCTTCGTGAGTTGTCATAGGCAACGGATCGGTTTGTGGTATAACCTTAGCGGAATGATAGACTCGGTGGATGTCTACACTTGGCTATTCCTCTTCTTTCTCCTCTAACTCACGGCGGTCGCCATAGTAAATCAAATGTTCCGAAGCATCAGGAAGATGAAGGCGCCACCAAACTACAGTCGACTATCGCAACTTTTTGACGTGTCCTTTCGAATATTCACCGCATGCTTGGACCAAGGCTGCGGACTGTTTGAAAGGACTCGGATTCGGCGAAACATGTTTCTATTCTGGGCGACATTCTTCATACCGCTTGTTCTGACCATACTAGGTAACGAATACAAAGGGGACAACATTACTCATTTGACAGTGGCACCGCCGCTAATTCCATTTGACACTTTTGTGTCCTTGGTTGAAAATCAATTCAACATTTACCTACTTCCGTTTTTCCTTAATGACAACGTTCGTCACGTTTATGCTGGAAAGAGGGGATCCTGTTGCTACTTCCCAAACGATCACGAGGCGTTCCCTGTCGTATCCCAGCTTTGGTACTATATCAATTTTCAGCGTATGTCGGTGGTTTGGCTGACGCTGCAAGAACTGGCCAGCGAAGTCTCTAATAAGACGTTGCACTATCTCAAGAACTCCAAGCTTTTTACCGGCTGGTCATCCTCAAAACTCCCAGGGAACTACGGTTTGTTCAATTTTGAGCCATTGGTTTCCCCACAAATGAAAACTTGCAAACAAGTTTTCAACGATATTGGACGAGATTACTGCATTAACAGTATACAGGAATTACTCTAGAAGGGGGATTCCGGTATTCCTGGGGAAAGATGTAATCTATGAATTACTGAGGGGATAAGAGCTGTTTGGGCATGTGTCCATGGCGACCTTGATTTAGGGGATTGGGACAGAGCGGCCTAATGGACTGGTGGAAACATTTCTTTCAATTTTCGCAAGATCTTGTAACTCGTACAAGCAACATGGGAGGGTCCACAGAGGATGATGATAACGGGAAAAGTAACCGAATTGTGGCACTTGGCATTATTTTTGGCTCTGGGGTGATTGTGTCATTGGGCATATTCCTTGTTTTCGAGAACGGGCTTAGATTTCGCATGATATGTAGTCGTGACTCTGTGGTGGTCAGTTTGGGAGTTTCAGCAAATGTCGTTCTAAATGAGATATCAAAAGTGCTGACAGGTGACAAGCACGCACGTCCAGGAGGACCAATTGTCAACGTTAATGAAAATGCTAAGAGACATTCCATTTAGAATGGCATGTTCTCAAGATACCCCGCCCCAAACCAATCGTGTCGTCTGCATATCGAAGAGATGCTGCACTGCAATAGTGCATGTCATCCTTTTTATAACATTTTACTTTAATATAGGTAGTTATAAGTCAATTAACTAAAAAAATAGATAACAGTTGGTAAAATAAATCCTCACGTAAGAATTAGTCAGAGAGAGAGGGGAGTGGAGTAGATATGCGTGTTATACGTAGTATGCGAGAAACCAACAGATTCATCGTATTGTCATTTTGGTCACTCTCTGGCATCATGTAAGCCCAAGTTATAGTAAAACTGACGCAGTTGAAACAATGTAGGATCGTCATGCAATCATGACGATCAAGGTAAATTTGTTCCATGATAATTGCAAATTGCTTTTAACTTTTAACGAGCGAAGAAGCGAGGCAATGAAATATTTGCAATGGTATGCAAAGGACAGTATATAGAAATGGAAGAATTGTCACGGCCATCAGCAAATTAAATATGCGTTTAAAACAGGGAAGCAAAATGGACATGAAAATGAAAATGGACCAACAGATTACATGTCTCGACAGCACTGTTTGCTGCCATTACCCATTTTACGAAATTATTGTTATTGACCTTAAATGTATTATTGTAGATAGCGTAATTGCAGTATTGACAATATGATAGTGATTTTATCCATAATGTATTTTTAAAACATGAAACTCCCATTCTAATTTTACTGATCATTATAACTGGAACTGTTGTTTACTTGCGACAATTTACCTTGGGGTATAAATGAATCTTATGAAAAATGCACACTTGTAAATACATAAAGCATTCTATTCTAGATAAAATAGGTACTATAGATACTATATAGCCCTTTAACTGCAATCGTAAGTTGTAAACACGACAATCTGGCTTGGTAATAAATTGGAAGAAAAAAGTAAGTAGCCATTATTATATGAAATGATTGTGTGCTGGCTATATTTCCGCGAAAAACAGTTTCAATAGCGCAGTTACCTAAGTACTCATACGTGTACTTAATATGCTTTTATCAACACTACTTATCTCACAGTTAGTAAGTTGAAGTAAAAGGGGAAACGCTTGAAAATCTTACTCTGCTTCAATTTATACATACATTACCTATAAGAATCAATGCTTTCCAGCATTCAAATCTTTGCATTTAAAATGCATTCCAAAATCTACTTCTACCTCCCAAAGCCTCCTATTCATATGGACAAGGACTACGAAAAGGTTCAAATGGCAACGTCTCGTCAAAGTTGGGTAGTCGCCTCCGTCCTCCTTTTCGCCATGTTTGTGGAGGGACAGCTCTGCGGAATTCTCGTCATTTATGAAGTGATGACCAAACAGCTCTCCACTGGATTCGCATTTTCATGCTGTCCTTCTTTTATGTCGTCTTCACAAGTTGGCTCGTGGTCGCCTACTCCTTGAGCATTTCTGGCAGGCGCCTCGTGTCCGCATACAACGACATCCTCCAAATGAATTTCGAGCTGAGCCAAGCAGGTCTCTGAAACATTTATGAATGAAATATTAAATCACATAGAATTGATTAAACCATTCAAATTGTTTATAAATATGCCTTTGTAGAAAAAAGAAAGAGAAAACGCTCATCTTCACCGGAAGTGGACATGTTTGGAATAGCCATGCTATTCTCAATGATGGCAGGGGCAATGATCCCGTACGGCTGCACACTGGGCGCCTTTTACATGGACTTTGACACCACAGAGTTCTACCTGCGACTTGTGTTACCCGACCCGAAATACTGGGAGAGGGACACCATCCTCGTCGTCATCGGAATCCGTCTCGCCGCCTTGTTCATTGTCTTTGTTGAGTTGGGGTGTGGCGGGAGGTACTACTTTTGCCTGTTGACGCTCGCCGCGGACTAGTGTTCCAAACTCATCAAAGCCGTTGGACGGCTCCAGTTCGAGCAGTTTGCGTATCGATACACCTGCTTGCGCATATCGCAGACCAATGTGCGCGTGTGGCTGGAGTGGTTGGGGTACACGATGGAGTGGGTATCCTTCTGGGGAACGGTGGTTGCTTGCTGGTTCTCAACCGTGGGGTCGGACAAGGTGGACCTGCCCCTTTACGTGGGAGCGGTCCTCTGCACAGTGTGCCTCGTGACTGCCCAGGTCACCCTGCTACCGGAAGTGATTGAGGCCGTTGTGATCGCGGGAGAAGTTGTCTTGCATCAGAGACGCCAGATTGGCTTTGTTCACGCTCGGAGTGGAGGGGCTGGGGGCACGCATCGCCTTTTGAAGGTGGGGCAAAGTATACCTCCTATATCGATATGGTGTGGATCCTTCAAAAAGGTTGACAAAGAGTTTCTGGTTGATCATTTCGAACTGGAGATGACGCGTGTCTTTGATGCTATACTGCTTTAATTATATATGAATTAATCTGAAGTAGGTATGTAATTAGTGTGTTTGTGACTTCAAATGAACAAAAAAAAAGATATCATCATTTAATCGTTCATTATAATGTATGTGGTGGAAATAGAACTATTTATTCGGTTATTTAAAAATAGTCAATTAGCCGAATTTCTCTCTTTTAAATGTCCATTAAAACATCTTGCAAGGTACTCTTATCAGTAGACTGTTCTAAATCCAAGCCATCAGTGTCATCATCAAGAAGGGGAACCTGCGTAGAAAACTCCTCCAGCTTATCATCTTGATCGTCCCCGTAATATTCGGGTAAGTCCAGGCGTAGCTTGACTGTGGTGGTGGGTTGTTCTTCCTCTTGTTGCCCCATTTCCGCCAGCGGTGATGTCGGATACAACTTTGCTGTACTTCCGGTGTTGGTATTCCTGTCATCGTCGCCCGTGATTGACTCCACCTCGGAACGGAACAAACCTCCAGCTTTACGAGTCCCAGCGCTCCCAGGTCCATCTTTACTGCTGCTACTTGCTGCATCCTGGCTAATTATGTTTTTGCTCAGGTGCGCATCATCAGCAGCGCCTTTCACTGTCACCTTTTCTGGCGATGAGGGTGGTCGTGGTGACTTGCTCAAATGTGATGGCCTCTCATCACAGCACACCTACATAAGTCACACATTTACAAATAACAATTAAAGATGAGAAAATTTTTGTTGCAGTTAAAATGTCACTTTTGCATGCCTGATTTCTAAAGTAATGAGAAATAGTTCATCGTTTTTTTGCGTACCTTTCTTTGAAAGCCTTGCAATCCGCAGATACGCCCTTGTCGGTAGGAGCCACCACCACGCAGGAACGTTGAACAATCTTGGATCGCTTTACAGTGACAGTCACCTCCGTCCTTCGTGACACCATCAATAAACCCATTGTTAATGTTTTCTTGACCTCTTTCTATAACAAGGCAACATATCATCCATTTTAATTAATACGTAATCAACTATGTAAAGTGACGAGCCATTAAATTGTGCCATGAAAATATACAGGTAAATCGAGTTACCATCAATGATACACAAAGATGAGCTACACTCTACATGTTTCTGTACGCGTCTCGTGAAGCAATAATATAGGTAGTAATAATATTTTTATAATAAATAACGTAAAGACTGACACTTACGAGAAAGAAAGGTGAGGGCCACAAAAGTCACCCCGATCCCAACCACGGTGGCAGCCAACGCAGCCTTTGCCACCAAAAATGTCATTTTTTAAAATTGTGCTCCTCTATTATAGGTAGTTATACAGAGAAAACTAAAATGTCTAATACATAAATTGGTCCTAACACTTTTTTCTTAACGTATGTATTTATACACTAGTGGAATGAATGATTGGATTCAAGGACTCTGGAGGCTCCCATCGATTTGTTCCTGTTCATTGCACTTTCATGAGCCAACTAAATATATTTTTGCATGAAGTCACATTTCCTCTCATGATGAAAAGAAAACGAAGAACGCTCATGAGCACAAAGAAACCTTTGCCGAATCAACAATAGGTACATAATAAATGGCAATTTTGCGCTGGTCATGAAAAATTATGGCAATAAATGAAACCACAATTTCCTGTTATACTGGGTTCACTATTCTTTACATTTTCTTCAGACTCTTTCCACGCAAACAAAAGTGATGCTGCTGTAGCGTGAGAGCCAGACAAAACCAGCCTAACTTCCGGTCCGGGTCAACAAATTGGCTGCTCTCTGCCCGACTCGGTGATTATATTGTATGTATGTAAATGCAAGAATGATGATCCTCATCACTTTAATTATTGCCCTGCTGTCTATTCAGGAGGAATCTCTATATAATAACATATTACACATTCTGATCCTACGAAAGTACATTGTTTTATTTCTCTCAGGAGCGAAATTCATGTACGCTTTCAACTTGAGACACGTATCCGAGCTTATAAGGTTAATTGCGTTCCTCCAACTTAAAACACAATTAAGACAACTTGTCTTAGACAAGCTTGAAAACGTGTAAGAAAAAGTAGCAAAGGTGAACAAAGTAGTGATGTGGTACAGCACGGAAGAATAAAAGAAGTTGGAAGTAAAAAAGTACAGGTTTTAAACTTTTTGTTTATTTATTCACTTTTTATAGGGAATACACAAAAACAATACAACGTGTATTTTTAGAAAAGAATCTTACGTACCGTACCGACCTAGGAATTTTCTAAAAAACAGTTCTTAGGACACTCCTCCGTCCCCATGCCCATTCTTCGCGGGCGTCTCTCCATCACCACCCTTACCAGGTTTAGTAGGCCCCTTTTTTTTACCTAAGAGTTCAACCACCATAGAAAACCTTTTTTAGAATTCATTGGCTGGAGAGCGAAAGAAATAATGATGTTACTTTTAATAAAGTAACCCAAGTAATTATCTATTTTGGACTAACCAATAGTAAGACATTTTGCTAACCTGACAATGGCACCTACAAAGAAAAATAAACAGAATGACAAAAAATAATGATTAGTATTAATTAGGTTGGAGATGAGAAAATACGGATGAAAATGAAAATACATGATAAAATTTCCTGTTTACATTCTTTGGCTTCTGTATTATGCACCTCAGTCACGGACGGCAAAGGAGACGAAGGTGGAGTGTCTGTTAAGGTGGAATTAGTAGAACATGATGGTGTGTTCAACAGATTCTCCTCACCTGCACAAGAACAGCAAATGATAAAATCATACAATTAGGAAATTATTTTTTTAGATGTACGGCATGTGTAATAAAGTATTAAAACAATATACGTACTCTTATTTTTATCATTAAAAAGTGGAGAAGTACTGACGTTTCTTTCTCCAATACCGAGGCTAAGCCCTGCGAAAAACAAGAGAAACAATGGGTTTTGCGTTGCATAGACCGTCCCACAACACTTAATGGCAGATAATGACCAGGAAAACTGATAATGATAATTGAAGTTTATTTACCTCCTGGAGTCAGTGGTCGCTTTAGCATTAAACCGTTTGCATCTCCATGATGCCTCTCCAAATTGCAGCAGTTCGTTTCCACCATGGTTTGGAGTAAGGCCCTCAACTATAAATGAGACAAAAAATGGTTTGAGATTGCATTTTAATGGGCGTTTGTAGAAACACAGCATTACCTTACTAATAAATTTAATTGCTCACCTCCAAGGAATTTGCGAAATCCAGGAATAGGACCTTGTAGTCCCTGGGAGTTCTGTCTTCCTTTAAGAGATTGAAACTCACGTGGGCACCTACAGGGGTATACAAATAATATACCCTGAGAGTATCGTTGGGTGTCAAACTGATTGAAGTTAATAAGTCTCCATCACTAAACTTCACAATCAAAGTAAACTGTTTCTTCTCGCGGAAAATGAACGTTGCTGAATGTTTCATCAATTGGACCAACGCATTCTTCGTCTGGGCGGCTATTTCACATGCAATGAACTCCTCCCCAGGCTGTAGAAACGATACGTTGTCATTGAAGGCTGTCGCAAATTTATCAGCCTCAGATCCCTTTAACGCTGCGCCAACTTTTGATTTGGATGCCCAAATGATGCTATAACCTTTCATTTCACCTTCAGTTTCGGACGTCACTGATGCTGTATCTTCCTATAAAAGACAAGAAATCAAGTGAACAAATATAATTAAATTCATGTAGCTTTGACTCCACCCTTCCGAAACATCATATTTTTTCAAGTATTTACAAATAGTTTAGAAGTTTACAATAATCTGTAGGTATCTTACAATCCAACCCTCTTTTTCTGCTTTTACCGCCATCGCTGCCAGGGTGCTTGGAGAAGGTAGAGAGTTCCTTCGTTTCCAAGGGGGCCACGACGGTGGACACTGCAAGCAAATATTTAAATGCATTTAGAACCTTGACAATAAGAATTTTAATTATTTGACGAGTAAAATAAAAAGTTTCAAGAAATTGTACAATTCTTACTATTTGTTTGTTACTCTCTTTTCGACCACTTCGGAACTCCGCATCTGAGTCGCACATATTCACTGAAATTCTACCAATTAAATGTTATTTCACTTAATCGGCACTAATAGACTCGCAGGGCTTTGTAAACCACTAACAAACAGATTTTAAGTTAAATAACATTTGTGCATCGTCTATTAGATCGTCTTTCTATTCACTACTCGAAAAAACAGTTTTTTACAAGTTGTTCAGAGTTTGCTACCGCACTTTTGATTCTCATCGGCACTTGGGTCCGGAGCTCCACTTTTCTTTTTGTCCGTTGCACAAAAACTCATCTTCAGCAGCAATCAATCCATTAACACGGCCCATCGCAAGGAGACGTCATGATCCAGATCAGCAATCACCTTCTTGCAGCCGCTCATTGCATTTAGATTACATGTGTATTTATGTATTGCCCAATAATAATAGCATGGGTAGGTATGCTCGTGTGTGTGGGAGAAGGCGAGAAAAGAGATGAGAATTTCACACCTTCCCAACCGGTGTAGCAAACTAGCAGTCAGGAAGACTGGGTAAAGCAAGCCGATATAGCGAGGAGAAAAGGAAAGTCTTCTCAGAAGACGACACGGAGAAAGACCTCTCCATCTCCGTTTGTAGTTTAGCGATGATAACTTCTATTCGAGTATACATCCGCGTGTGTGGTGGAATGATGATGCCAATGTATCCGTCCGTCCGTCTGCTAAATGCGATGAGTGATATTTCTCCAACCCTGGAACAAATTATAGTGTACAGTGTAAGTAAACAGTAAACAAAAACCCTGCTTATCAAATTGCTAGGTTTAAACAGTGAAGTATAAACCTGGCAGTTTGATAAGCAGGGTTCTTGTCCCGAGAAGTTCTCAGGACAAGCTCAAGGCACAAACTAGATGACCTGCTCTCGACTCCATCCCTATTTATAGTCCCCGAGCATCCGTTGTTTACCGCTACAAAATGACATGACCTTAATTTGGGAAGCAAGAATATTAATTGAAATAATTATTCCACGTTCCTAGAAAAATGAATTTTCTTTTGTCATGACTGACACAGGTACATTACTAGGTACATTTATCCAAAAATGAAAGGCATTGCTCACGGTCACCACACGAAACAGGAAATGATTTGCTAGGAAAAATTTGCCACATTTTTTGTTACTTTGTTACTTTTTCGGATTAGGGAAAGTGAGCATATGCATATTATTGTGTTTTTAATCATATCGAACTTGAAGCGAAAACTTTCTCTTTGTCCAAAGCACCAAATGCACCAAAGTGACGCATTCATACACTGTCGATTGCTTTTATTCAGGTAGCTAGCTCAATTATATTTACTTATCAATGAAAAGGAAAGCTTTTCTTTCACTTTTCAAAGAACGCTTTCATTTTTCAATAGAATTAATTTTTACGTGCAGTTAATGTGATGATCTGTCAGCTTATTGGTAACATTTGGATAATAAGCCATATCCGTTTGAGTATGCAAAGTATCAACTTTCGTTGTTCATCCGATTCGTAACAGAATTTCAAAAGAAATCACACCCGCATCCCAAAACTCATACCATTCTGTCAACTCTGCAAACAATGCCATTATAATGCAAGCTATTAGTCCAATTAGGTAGCTTCAATTTATTACTGTATTGTATTTAATGATAATCAGTGCTGAAGGAAAGAAACTTGGTATAATATCGAAATATTTTATCGTTTTATTCATGTCGCTTGATTACACGAACTTGTTTTATGAGAAACTAGGTATGTATGTAACAATTTATTGCGCATTATGTGAGTACGAAAGAAATGCTGTGTTTTTCAAAAGGATGTTGTTTGTAATGTCAAGCAGATTAATATAATGTTTTTAGAGAGACGGATAAGGAAAAATGAACAAAAGAGACGCTGGTGGCTTATTGTCTTTCTATTCAATGCTTTAGTTGACAACCATATGCAACTAATCAAGTGAAAGAAATGAGAGTTTATAAGCAAATTTTGTTCAGTTTTCATATTTTTTGCACACCTGTGACATACTTAAATACATCATTACATGCCTGCTTCATACAACCTTGATATTAGAAACGAAGCCAAGTACCTAGGAAAAATTTTTGTTTCAAGTAAAAAAAAATACTAGATTTAATGCTTTGTTGTGAGGCTCGTATTTACTGACCACTGACCGATAAGCCATTGGCAAGTACATAAATGGTGACAATAAAAGAATCCTTGAGAATCCTGAATCTTAATAAAATGGTAGCGTGACGACCGACCAGTAAGCTTTTTTTGGTTCGTGTGGAAATATCGGCATTTTCTTAGGAAGATCATGAAATTCCGACGAAAAACTATAAATATCATGGTAGAAATATGTACGTAATCATAAAGCCAGCAATCACACTCGTTCAGAAAGATTGAGATCATAGAGATTGAGAAAAAATATTTTCTCACTTTTCTACCAAGTATGTATGTAATTAAAGAGAACATGAAAACTAATCCTGTACAGTTTTAACCACTTCTGCTTATTGTCTTTAAGTTTGTATGTGACGCCGATGTATCTATACGGTTGACTATAATATGCCTTTGGGGTTTAACGACTTCATGGATAACATTCCGGTGGGAGAATCATCATGGCTCAAAAAATTATCAGAAATTTCAATAAGCCAATACACTAATGGTAAACGACTTTGGACGTGTTAAATGCATTCTAACTTGTTAACTACAATCTTAGTTCAGTGAGCAAATTCTTACATGATAATATTTCAATTCGTTATGTTACACTATCACTAATTACAATTAATACTAAAGGTGATTAAAGATCAAAACTATATTTTACTACTGAGCTGTGATTTCATACGAAAAAGATACTAACTATTACTACTGCTACTGTATATTATTTAAAAGATTAAAATGAATGACTCGTTGAGTATTTTAATCAGACTAGATTTATTACATTCTAATCATTGCTATTATATTATCATATTATTATAATTACCAACAACATGTATCTTATATAATAATTAGCACTATATATCAATACTATGTATCTGTATTATTGTGATTAAAAATTGTATATGTATCACGATAAAAAAATCACTCCGGTAAAAACATCCTAATCTAAGTATTATCCCTTAACATGTATAAAATATTATCGTAGTTATAGAACACAATAATAAAAATATGAATAAGCATGTGAATTCCTATCGCCCAGAAATATATACAACAAAATCTACAACAACGTTGGGAGTTTAATCTGGATACTGTTGACGGGCTGCTTGCCGGAACCACTTACAGGTGGCGGCGGTCACACTCCTAGCGGTGCTGATGTAATCAGTGTAGCAGCGTTTGGTGGTGCAGGTCCAGAAGCAACCTATTTCAGCATTCAAAAAATGAATTAACAAAATGAATAAAGTCACGCCATAATTTTAGGAAGATATAACAACTAATCTGACAGACAAACAAAAATTAATTCTTTTCATTTCAAAATTACCTGAATGGTTTGCTTGACACCGCCAGGCTGCTGCAAGCCAAGGTTAACGCTGACGGGCAAAATGCGAGCATGTATAGGCCCTGAAGAGCTGGCAGCTGGAACTATATTTGGTATGTGGACGATACCAGGTGCTGTCAGGGTGGCTACCGATCCTGGTGCGGGTCCTTGTTGAACCTTCAGTATATTCTGCACAAAAGAAAGCAATTAAATTCTTGACTGTATCAAAATGAAAGTAAATCGTTCTGTAAACCATATTTTTTCATTCATTAATTCCATTCTGATTTCAATTGGCCCTGTCTTTCCATCATTTTGAAATATTATTTTTAAAGGAACTTGTGTACGAGTTTTTAAAGAGCTCACCAATGTACATACACAGTACCGTCAACTCGTTAGCAGGAGCAACATAGGTAGTCAATTATGAAACTATACACATATGACACCACAAAAAAACATACCGTTGTATAGAAATACATTTCAGCACGTTTTTACTATCACGTAAAAGCTTCCCATTCTACCAAATCATTATTTTCATTAAGCAAAATAGGTATGAAAGCAGAAATATGTTCCTTGTCATTTTTTATGAATACATCGTTAATTATTTTATCAGCTGAACTATGTATTTTCTTTTAGTAAAAATGTCATTTAGAAGAGAATTTTTGTGTACTGCTCCGCTTTTGCCAAACTGGTGCTATCTTGGTATTTAAGGAGGTTTTTATTCATATTGTAACTGTGAAAAAGCAGTACCACCGACAGCGAGATTATCAGAAAAATGACACGTAGCTACTCAAGTAAGTTCAGGTAGCAGCGTATAGAGCTACTACGGATTACAGAAGCTAAGGAACAGTCTGCTTTCGCTGCTTTTCTCTACTAACATAAATTGCTTCGTTCAAGTATGATGGAAGCGGTGCCAGTGCTAATAGCAACTACTGGAGTAGTTGTGGCCGTCGCAACAGCAGGAATGGAGGAATATGGAGTTCCTGTAATTGTACTTACAGACGGCAAAGCGAAAGTGCTTTGTTGCTGTTGTCCGGCAATATTGGCCAGAGACCATAGACCATAGCAGCTGTTGGTGACGCAGTGACCACCTGAATTCTCTTAATCTGCTGACTGCTGCTGATCAACTGCTCCTTAATCTGTTGGGTAAGTGGCGATGAACTGACAACCAGACCGGTCTGCCGAATGAGGCCACCCTGCCTCAGGTACTGAAGTTGCACCGGCAATTGTTTTGCGGCCGCCATTTGCTGAGGATTGCTCACAGTACTCATTGGCGTCAATGAAACCACAATGGGTTGAGACTGGGAGGAAATCGCTCCTACAGGCAAGGTAGGGGCAGCTGTACGGATCCCCGTTTGAATATGGGGTCTAGTAACAGTTTCCCGTAACGGGATTACAATAGACGGGCGGCCCGTCTGCTACTGCTGAACGAACTCCGGTCGGCTGGCCATGTGAAGTGACTGAGCCCACCACAGACCCAGCCGTTAATACTGTCACGTTAGGGTTTTGAGTTTGGGAGGATATATTATGTTGCTGTTGTGACGCGGCTACTGACGATACAATTTGCTGTTGTTGATTCTGCTGATTGAGGAGATTGGTCAGTTGCTGACGATGCTGAGCTTGCATCAACGCTTGCTTCTGTTGTTGTAAAAGAAGTTGCTGTTGTTGTTCCTGCTGCTGTCGGACACTTCTCTGTTGCGCTATGATATTTGGGATATTGACATCTCTGCGAATGTTAATTATTGGGTTGGTGGTGGAGACTTCTAGCGGAATAAAACCAACAGGAATAGCAACTGACATAAGTTGACCTCGTGGTTTTGTTGTAGCGGCGGACGCCGGTGCTGAGCTCGCTGGATCTGTGCTTTTGGGTACTACTACGCCATGCGGAGTGGAGACCTGTGCCTGCGTTATCGGCTGTTCAGGAGGATTGAGATTTATCGTGTTCACTGCACATGCAGCTTGTGCCTGCTGAATAACAACTTGCTGGTGTCTTGCCACCTCAATTTTCTTTCGCACTACTCGCAGACCATCCAGCCTGTTTTTAGCAATTATCACCACTGGCTGCGGCGCGTCGTATTTTACGCCCCTCTCACTAATCACTTGCGCATGTTTATTGGAAGTCTTTTGCTGCGGTGTCACGGAAATTGGTTTGGTGGTTGGAGTGCGTTTATTGGCGACTAGTTTGATGGTATCAAACTTGTTATTAAACGCGGCAGCGTACTGGGCATTGTTGTCTTGACTGAGGAGCTGCGTGATATTCATGTTCAGTTTGGACGGTGATGGTGGATTGATTTTTATAAACGAGGCCGACGTTTTACTAGATTTTTTCTTTTTCCCAGCCGACGGAGAAATGGGACGACTGGTGCTGCTTGAAGACGCATCAAATACTATTTTCCCCTCTTCCCTCGGAGCTACAACGTTCTCGTATCTAATCAATAAAAAAAGATGCCACGCGATAAGCATAATAATTAAGCACACATACACAAATATATAATCGCCAATTTCCGTCTATCGACATAATTGCGAAAGCGACTTCGCACACGTACCTATATTTGCTTGGGTGTTCGATGCGTCAACCCAACGTTGTTCACTACGTCATGGGAGTCCGAGTTCGGAGTTTGGCCAGAGTTGATAACCATAAAGTTGGTTGGGAGCTCAAGATCATTTCTAATAGTATTCAGCAAAGCGTCATCCTCTGCGCAACTCCACTCAGGAGTGACTGCTGGTGCGGCGGGAGCAGACGTCTTTGCTGGACTTACGTCGTCAGCTGTCAGATCTATCATCTCGGGGCTGTGAGAAGCCGGCCGGTTGATATGCCGTTGCATTCGAAGGTCTCGTCGAATTTTCGCCAGTGTGGGGGATGGCTTGTCGAATAAGGACTTCGGTGCAAATATGGGATCTTCACGGCGACCCACCTTGGGAGACTTCTTTAGTGGACTTTGATCGTTATCCGCTAGATCGATAAGCTCAGGGGACTTTTTAGAAGAGACGTCCTTGATAACAGGTTCTGGCGTCTTATCTAAGCCACTGCCTGGCTTGGATACCGGAGAACAGGAAACGGGAGTGGCCGGCTTTTTAGGATGTTTGGGAATATACACAGGAGGCAATTGATCTTCATCCATGATTTCGTAGTCGTATAAGTAACCATGAGCCGTGTCAAAACATACGTCCATATCGCTATGTGGTGGCGTGAGCGGCTCATAAATCTTTAGGGATGGCAGAGTTGAATGAAAAAAATTATGCCTGATTCTCTTTTTTATGATGATGACCATACTATGAAATTTATTGTAATATGCAGAAAAAAATGTAATGTGGACTGCTTACCGGAAATAGCATTTCCTTTTCAAAATTGCCATATTGAGCGAGCCAGACCTGCAAAATCGGAATAGACACTTTTGTTAGCTAATTCGTTTTACAAAATCTTAAGGAAAATTGCAGAGCACTACGCTATTTCATTACAGGGGAAAATGCCAAGCTTTTTTCTTTGTAATTTTTAAGTCAGTAATACTGACTCAGTATATCTTAAAAATAGTTCATTATTTCTTTTCTCCTTTGTTGTTGCGTTCATAATAAAACAGGGAAGGATAAAAATTGGAGATCCAAATGCTTTCGGGTTTTCCCCATTGTATATTACCAGCAGTATAATTAATCATATCGTAAATACTTACAGCTAACTTACTAAATGACAATCTTACAAAAAAGATAATCATAATTTTAAAACGCTCCTATGGATTAATTACTACTGAACAGACACCACAATTTAAAAAGAATTGAATACAAGAAGAAGTAGTAGTGGTAGAACTGTGTTTTTCACCTGGTTTAAGTTGTCTAGCCTGGAATACGTTAAAAGATCTTCGGTAGTACAAGAGTCATCATCTATATCCATTTTACTACAACTCTCTTGAGCATTTTTCTGTTGCTGTTGCAGCTCCCACGCGATTTTCTGTTCCTCCAGGTCCTTTTGTGCTTGGGCAACTGTTTCCTTTGACCAGTCGTCTATTGTTGATTCCATCAGTTCAATGGCGTATCGCTCGACCGGTGTTAGCTAAAAAGTAACACATAATCAGTTGTAAATCGGTGTCGTTTAAACCTAAATGAGTGTATTATCCTCTTCCCCTTTGTATTCGTTACTTACCTGGGAATAAACTTGCTGGAACTCAAGGTCAAACTTATTTGGTCCGGACTTTCCCTGAAAAATGAAATTACGCAAAATAGTCAATTTTTGTATGCAACAGCAAGGGTTAAATATATTTTTGAAGACAGCAATAAAAATAATCTGCAATATTTTTACATCATCTAGCGTATCCAGTGAAACATTTTCATCGAACTCGGCCATTTCAGCATCCGCCTCTCCATGCACCGTTTGCGCGGCTTGGACATCTGTGTCATCCTCTGCAGCTGCCAAGGCACACTCGATCATTTGCATCTCGTGTTTCTTTTCAGGAGACTTCAACAAATCAGCGGGATCAAACGTTCTGTCATCTTCCTTCTCAATTTTGCTTGGTACAGCCGAGGAGCTCGGATCCGTGTTCCAAGCAGTCAGTCTTTTTGTCACGTCTTCCTTGTCATTAATTGCGAAAAGCTCACGAATAGTGCCCTAAAAACGTAAAAATAGCACAATTCAGTTTACAATTACTTTCTCTAACTTATTGGAAATGGTCACTTATATTTTGTAGTACAACTCACCTGTTTGAAATAGGTCGTCGTAAATTTACCCACTTCGATAGCCAATTCTCCTAGCAATCTCTTCTGATTCGACTTTTTAAGAATGTTCTCCTCCACCGTCTTCTCACTCACCAGTCTGTACAGGGACAATTAAAAATTCATATTAATTATATTTAAAATTAAATAATTCCTACGAAGCTAAACTATGACCTTTGTCCAAGTAAAGTGAGTGCTTACTTATAAATGTGAACATCCCTAGTTTGTCCGATACGATGGCATCTGCCCTGCGCCTGGGCATCCATCGTAGGATTCCAGTCGCTGTCGTAAAAGATGACAGTGTCTGCTCCCGTCAGATTCACTCCAATGCCACCGCATCTTGTGGACAAAATGAAGCAAAAGATTGTATTGTCCGCATTGAATCTTTCCATGAGCAATTGACGCTGATCGATCTTGGTGGCCCCATCCAGTCTTAAGTAAGTGTGACCATGATAGTTAAGGAATGCTTCCAAGATGTCCAGCACCTTGGCCATTTGTGTAAATATTAATACGCGATGACTTCCCGTTTTCAGCCGCCGCAGCAACGTGTCCAGCGTTTGTAGCTTTCCACAGTCATACTGAATCAGTCTGGGATCCGGGAAGTGAGTACGCATCCTGGAAATTATCGGGTGTACTATGTCCGTGCTTTTACTGAACTCATTTCGGAACTCGTCAATTTGATGCAAATGACTAAAGTATCGTGTTGACGAGCTGGGTCGATACACAATGCTATCCAGGGAGGGAGCACTAACGGCTGGGATATACATCACATAACGGGTTAGCACACTCATCATCTCTTGTAGTCTCCGCTCCGGAGTGATCACCAGGTTGTCCAAGTGCTTGGTCGTTTGCCACATCATTCTGGGATGATGCACAAGGTTGGGGTGCTCAAGTCGCATTCGAACAATCTTCATAATTTCATTAAAGCCCAAGTTGAAGTAGCCTTTGGAGTCGTAGTCCCTTGCCTTATCAATATTAGCCAGGGTAGGCGAATTAGCGAGAACACTACGAAGTCCCGTTCTTCTACTCGTCAGTCTTATAGGAGGCAGCGAACCTACAACTTGGCAACTTTCCAACAGTCGTGAGTTTGCAAAAGTCTGAACGCGACATCGAGCCCAGTTCACTTTGTTCAGGTTGTTTACTACAAGTTTTCGATCTTGCAATTTACGCTCCTGGATAAAATCCTGCAAAAAGTAACCACACATTTAGTTTAATTACTTTTTTATATTTAACTAAATTCATACCATTAACTTCAGCACTTGAGGTTACTAATATGTACTTTTGTACTGCTAGTATGATCTCATCGCATGCAAGGAGAACATGGAGAGATCAGTAATTAGCAATTATTGTTATATTTCCCATTTCTTACGATCCTCATACTATTCTTTAATGTACGACGTCCCAGTGACAGGGAAAAATATTGAAATAACTACGTGTCTGTGTATCGTAGCAGACTTTCCATTTTTTAATGCAATGAAGTTCTAATATGTAGGCCAGTAAGTTAAAGAAAGTCATTCACATTCAACTTACCAATTCAAAATCAGTGACTGTGCACCCCATCATTTGCAGCCTTGTTGTGATGTTGAGACTTGGAACTGCCACTTTCCGCTTTCTCTTGATAACCACAAGCTCCAAGTCACAGCCGTTGCCTGATTTATCCTCATTGTCCGAATCGGACAGGTCGAGGACAATCTGAGGCTTGTTTGCTGCTGAACTAGTAGCAGCAGTGTTACGACTGTTACCAAGGTCTATTAACCGGTTTGTTGAAGATGTGGCTTTCGCATCTGCACTGTTGGGAGATTTCTCACTCTTTTCGTTCTGCAAAAATTCGGTAACACGTTCAGTCAGCAATTACAGTCTATATAATCCAACTGGTAATCAATTGACTACTGCATTCCTGCATTCACATACCTGAGCTGGTGGAATAGCAATACTAGCTTGCTTTTGTACTGCATCCTGCTTCAAGCAGTCCATAAACTCTACATCTTGAAGAGCTTTCTCCGGTGGTCCTGTTGACATAAAGAAGGTCAATGGTCGCCGAAGGCGAGGACAAACTGGGGGCTCACTCTTAACCAAATTGACAATCCGCTTGACTCGCTTGGCAGGGGGCTGCTTGGTGTCACCACACTGCTGGTAATTCATTACCACGTAGCGTCTCTCCTTGTCTGGATTATACGCAAAGAGCGGTGTCAGTTCCCCTATCCGTTGAGCATCGTCTTCACTATACGAAAATGTGATGTTGGAGACAGTGAACAGTGGGAAATACTGACGCTGGAAAAGAAGAAAAGAGCACGCAAAATTAACAAGCTGTTCGTACATATTTAGGATTCCAAAACATTTATCTGAGCAGTAGTATAAATTACTTACAAATGAATCCTCATGTTGCTCCCTGAGTATGTCCCAGACACAAGCAGGTACCCTGTAGTGGATTCCTTCCGTTTGAAAAGGTGAAACTATGGGACGAGGCTCAAAAAGATTCGGATGATTGCACACCTTGCGGAGCTGCATTAACACGTTGATAACACTGAGGAGATTGCCTTGGTTCAGGGTTTCCCTTGTTCTGTTAAAAAAGGATAGTGGTTAATGGGCCAGTTTAACGTGTTTTACTCAGAGTTAAAGTTGTAAAGAATAACATGGTTAAGCTTACTTGCTGCGAGCCATGAACTCCTCATACAAATATCGCTGTCGTTTGGAGAGGGAACACATCACGACATGCTCATACTTTTGCGGTAACTGCTTCTCCACCTCGGTCTTCATTCTGCGAAGGATGAATGGACGCAGGACCTTGTGAAGTCGGCGCACCATGTCTTCATTGTGTTCTTGACTCCCTTCCACCATGCCACTCATGGGATTTGAAAACCAGTCCTTGAACTCCATGTGAGACTGGAAGACATTTGGCATCAGAAAATGGAGTAAGGACCAAAGCTCCATGAGATTATTCTGGAGAGGGGTTCCGGTTAGGAGTAATCTCCGTTGACTGTGAAAGTTGAGGAGCAACTGCCACCGTTGGCTTTTGAAGTTTTTGATGTTCTGCGCCTCGTCCAGAATTAGGTATTTCCAGCGCTTGCGACGAAGACTCTGGTGATCTTGGATGACTAGCTTATAGGATGTGATGCACACGTGAAATGCATTCGGCTTAGTCCATCCCGACCGTTTCAGTTTCCGCTCCTTCTGTGATCCATAGTATGTGAGTATTTTAAAGCCAGGGCACCACTTTTTAAACTCCATCTCCCAATTGAGCATCACGGATGTTGGTACGATGATTAGATGAGGACCCCAGTTGCACCGATCCACGGCCAGATAAGCAAGCAGAGCAATGGTCTGGATTGTTTTCCCCAAGCCCATTTCATCACCCAAGATCCCGTTCAACTTTTTGTCGTACATTGCTACCAGCCAATCAAGCCCAATGTGTTGATATTCACGCAACTGGTGACGGAGGATATGGGGAACTTTGGTCACCACTGTCGTGGAAGAAAGCGTAGTCCCTTTAGGCTTAAATGACTCTGCTAAATCCGCCAGCTTGTTGGTCTCCTCCTCAGTGTTCCTCTTCTGGTCGCCATCGGAGGAAATTGATTTGAGAAGGGAAGCCAAATCATCATTGGTTTTCTCTGAATCGGACGCCGCATCCTCCTCCTCAACCTGCGACTCCTCTTCAGTGCTGCCTGTAGCACTCCCGTCCTCTACATCAGTCTCAATATCAGATTCAGGAACTTTTGGAGGCTCGATTCTTGATCCCGAGATACGAATTCGCAGTTCACTGCGTTCGCTCAAAAATCGTCCACGAGTCATTCTCCTCGACTCACGAGGTTGAAGAGCTTCAGGATTTATTGCTACTTCAACTGGTTCCCAGAAAGCTTCCGGATCCTGCAAATAGTCATATGACATAATATTGTTCTCTGCTTCCAAATCGTTCAACTCATCCACCTGCTCCTTTGCTTCTTCCTCTGCTATCGTATCATTAACCTCAGACTCAGAATCACTGGGTGGTACGAATTCAGTATCAGCTTCGTCAGTGGGGGCCGTTGGAGCAGAATTTGAGACCTCCTCACTAATTGCAGGCGTGTCCGAACCACCGTTGGAGGAACCCTGCTTACTTTCATCCTTCACACCCGCATCCCCATTGTCAATGGCAGTCTTCTTCGCAATTTCTGTGAACGTTTGAGCGACAATCTCAGAATATTTCTCAGTTTCGTTCACGAGGTAGCTCAGCTTCTGGTCTAGCGCCTTTTTCTTTATGCTTTCAATAATTATCTGCTCCTTGAACTCCACCACGGTTTGCACGTTAGACCAAAACTGTTTAACTATCTTCGCTACCGTGGCCGCCATTCTCTTTTTGCGAGCCTCTTCCTCCTTCTCTGCTTTCGCTCTTTTCAAGTCCTTGTCATGGAAATATTTGTCAATCATTCGAGCGCACTGCAATTAAAACGAAAAGCAAATTAGCATTTTATAATCGTATGTAATTAATGCTCATTATTGTATTATTAGGGAGCACTTTAGTGCTACCTTATGATTTCGTTCTGTGTGTCCGGTCCGTCCGTCCGTCCGTCCGTCCGTCCGTGCGCGCTCTATCTTCCGAACGGAACTGAATTTTTGAATTCTGTTTTTTGCAATGGGTTCCTAAGCCCATAGCGACGGGCTCCATTGATTTTCAGCATTCTAGGTCAACGGCAACCGTTAGAAACCGTTATGAGGTCAATTTTTTTCAATGGTAACATATGTCAAGTGACATGTCATTCGACTCGTCTATGAACAAAACGCATAGATATGAGGTCACTTTGAGGTCAAAGGTTACCATTTAACGGTAACGGCGATTTCAAATATTATTTTGGTTTATGCTCTCCTGCTTAAACCATTACGAATTTTCAACTTCTGTTTTCGGCAAACGGATTCTCAGCACAGGGGTTTTACTTGACATGCTCCTTAGCCTTACAGGTCAACGGCAACGGTTAGAAACCGTTACAAGGTCAATTTTTTTCAATGGGAACATATGGCAAGTGGTATATCATTCGACTCGTCTATGAATATAACGCATAGATCTGAGGTCATTTTGAGGTCAAAGGTGAAGCCGGCACTGATGAAGTGAAATTAAAAGTGTCAGGTTGGGTATTGGGTTGTTGGGAGCAGTGTCGCACCGGAAACCATACTGACGAAATGGGGGAAGGTGAGAATGGGTAGTGCATGCTTTCGACATGGACGCAAAGTAGACTGAATTGAGGCGATGGACAATGTAAGGTGTATGTTGTGTGTTGTGTGAGAGGAGCAGCGCAGCACAGCAAGTGAGATGAGGAGTTGGACAATGCTTCTTGCTTCTCGTAGTCCCAGTTCCACTCGTACAATCCAAAGCAACGCATTATTAGCAGCCGTAGAAGAATGACAAAGACGATAGTTTTAATTAATTAACTATAATATATGAAATTAAGTACAAATTGACTTTTATCTTCACGTTCTGCAATGATCTTTTTTGCATCTTATTGATTTTTGTGCAATTAACGGCAGAGAGCAGTTTACTAGTGTTACTTTATGATTTGGTGCATTCATTGGTGCATCAATAAACGGAGAAAAGTACAATGGGATATTACTACATATTTACATGAACTCAAAATACGAATATTATTAATTGACTCTCTAACTGTGTGCATTATATCCTTATTTTAATTGACTATTAAAAATTGTTACATTTAAAAAATAAATACCTACGTTTAAAAATTGATTCATATTCATAGCTTTTATTTAACAGTTCATTAAAACCCCAGTATCAATTTATTTTTTTTGCAAAAAACTGGTATATTAAGAATACATAATAACATTTATCATTGCATTTTACAATTTTTAATCATTAGATGATGACAAAGTTAATTAAGGAATAAGGTAAAGCACAATGTAATTTACAATAAGTAAAAAATGAATCATCATTTTGCAAAATCATAATCAGGGCAGATGTTCCTATACTTTCTATAATCAGCTCTCACCTGTGCTCTTTCTAACATGCGCAAATGTACCGGGGTTATTTGATACATCCGGGCCTTTAGTGCGTTTGGTAGAACCGTCTTCTTAAAATGCTCCTTCAAGCTTTGGTAGGTTCTTCCCGGAAACAGCTGCAATCATATTTCAAAAGAAAAGTATCACATAATTGCCTATCATTATCCTCCACTGCGTAATAAATAACTAGGTATACGAATTGTTGGAATGAAAATGTGCATAATATTGCAATGTAATATAATTCATCGTGACTTACTCCACTGCTTTCCATCTGCTCCCAAAGACGTCTTCCCTTCACGAACATGAAAGCGTTGTTTGCACAAATCAGATCTAAGATTCGCTGCCCTTCCGTTGTAGAGAACGGGGTCCTTTTCCTAGTGGCGTCACAACGATTGCCAGTGGTCCCAGTACCAGAGTCGTTCAGCTTCTTTCCCGATGATAGAAGTTTTCCGTTCGGTTGTTCCTCCTCTGCTTTCGCATTTGCTCTCTTTTCCGCTGGTTTGGATGCTTCCTTATCGGCAGGTGGCGTCGCCTTTTTAGCGCTTGTCTTTGTCCGAGGGGCTTGAATTTCTACAATCTCGTCATTCTCACTACTCCTTTCGTCACTGGCATCAACGGTGACAACAGAACTTGCTCTGCTGCTGGCTTCACTGCTGGACGACTCGATGACTGTTCGGCGCCGTTTAGCTTGTGCCCTCGTGTTGAAGCTTGCAATTGGATTCTCTGGCGTAGCCGGAACAAAGTCCTGTTCATGTTCAGTGGAGGAGTCGCCTTCAGATTCAGCTTGATCCAAAGTTTCCTCGGCCTCTGCCAGTTCCTCATCCGAGTGATAAATCCCCTGCTCTTCATCCTCTTCAGCAGCACGACATGGAATACGTTTTTCACCAAGAAAATGAGCACATTCAGTCGACATCCAGCCCTTCCTCTTAACGATCAGGTCCGACCACTTTGCTTCCTGGAACAAAATCTTGTTGGCGTCGTAAGTATCATACTTAGATTCGGTCACCATGTAGTTGTTCAAATCTGGCCGTTCGGCTTCATCTCTGTCTTCAGAGTAGAACCACTTAATGGTATCGTAGATGAAGTGGCTCGAGAACGTGTCAAACCGTAAGTGACGGTAAAGGTCGCGATTTTCTTCAAAGAAATCCTCGTCCACAATTGTCACAGCGTAGCCATACGCCTCCTTCGTTCCATCTGCTTCATCCAGAACGTCGCCTCCGTTCTAACAAAAAAGTTACATATAAATAAATATCCACAATTATACATTATGGTAAACAGTAGTTATTTCAAAATGTTTCCAAAAACTGTTATAAAATATCGTATCAATTAATTACAGCGAAAATGACGTCATCTAGTTTGGTTCGGAAGTACTCCGGCTCATATGGTACCAGACGAAAAATTGACTTAATCCTTCTTGCCGGCGCCTCCTCAGTCGTTTGCCTCAGGATCCGGAAGGGCTTGTCCATTCCGCGCAGGTCCATCCCTCCTGCGCCAGCCAGCTGACTAATTGCTCGTTGTTGTTCTCCCATCTTCACGGATCAAGGTCAAAGGTTGAAGGTCTAATCAAAAATACTCCAATTACAGCAGGGGCAGCAGCAGCACTGAAATAATAGCACACAAACAAATACACACCCTTAATTACAACCAGTTATCTCAACCAATTTAGTTACAATTTGAAGCATAAATACATAAAAAATACATCAAAAACTGAGCATTTAGTAATAAAATCCTCACCGTTTGTGTGTGTAAAACACAATTGAAAAAGCGCAACGTACAATGATCGGGACAATGTCAGAGCTCAGATGACATTTAACCAGTTACCTTCTCACACACAAATACCAAGATTGTTAGTCAAGAGATTAGTCAGTTTTAATGTCAGTCAAGTAAACTGATGTAAACACAGGCTGTGCGAGGGTGCGTGTAATGCGAGCATTGAGATTGAGACGCGTACAAACTTGCTTTGGACGGACTAGTGGAGCTCAAGCAAAACAGACGACTCGTCTGATTGTGAGACGAGCGGATAGTTTTGTTCCGAGAAGAGCAGACAGGCGAACAAAGCCATATAGCGTTTTTGTAGTTCTCATGAAAAACAACTCATGTTAATGATGAATGATATCATCTTTTGTTATTTAGAATAATAATGCTTCTCAAATATCAAGTTTCAAGCAAAAAACATCTTTCCTTCTTTAATTTGATATTAACTGACTTTTTGTTCCATTGCTGCATATTAGATAGGGTTGTAGTAAACTTCCACAATTAACCTTGCTTCAACATACAGAACAATTCGATGTCATATTAAATGGAAGCACAAATTGATCATGACCTAAATAAATGACCTTCGGCTTTCAACACTTTCACTTTTACGTGTTTGGTGGTAGCATAAAGTAGTGTGCCCAATACGTTCCACCATTTATACCAGAATAGGACACTTTACATACTTTTGACAGTATGCAATATTGTGTCTCATGAATTACTATAATTATCTATTATATAGTAGGAGAGATGAACAGTTAACTAAAATAAAGATTGAAGAGTACTCAAGGACAGTGGTAGTGGTCATTATTGCGCAGTTAGTTGAAGAAGACAAGAAGAATGAGGTGCAAGTGGTATTTAGTACAATGAGCCGTCTTTGTCTTTGTTCAATATCACGTTTATATAGTGTCACACAACTTGTGTGACACAAGCATGTAGGAAACAATAAAAAGTATATAATTTGGCATGTTTTAACATTATCATTTACCGTTACCGTATCCAGTTAAGCGAAGTTAAAAATGTAGGAAAAACTCCGCTTACTTCTACTAGGAACAGGAACTACTTGATTATATATATCATATAATGTATATACCTTATATCAGGAAAAGTACTGGATAAGAAGGAAGTAATGATTTTATGGTTTATGTAAGATAAGCACATTTATTGTACTGGGCCTATGGAAATGCATAGATAGTCAATTGTTGGGCTTCGTTATATGAGCTTCTGTTTAAACTTGACTTACTCCACTTTTCCTCTACTCAACTTGCCAAAGTAGGAGTTGTGTGCAGCTTTTAATGATATGTACACTTTCCCACAAATTATCATGGCAACAAAATTGACGACCTCCTGTGCAAAAACATTGCTCTCTACCTGGATGTTATCCTCTGTTGTAACAGACAAGAACATAACAACAGCATCCAAAAAAGTTTACTGCGACGAGAACAAAAGTTTCAATTTCCATAAACGAACATTAATTTCAAACGCTCTACAAAATTTTATTTTCCCAGAGATCAACCCTGTCCTCATTCACTTCCTGAATCCAAATCATTGCGACCTGTTTCCATCAGCTTTAGAATATAGCACCAGTGTAATTTCCACATTTACAAAGCAATGGTTTGAATTAGTACTTACTGGCAAATTAGCTAGTCAGGGGATGGTCGGTGGCCAAGACCAAGAGTTTCCGGAGCCTGGTCCCGCACCTTCTGGGTTTGTTCGTGTTTTACACGATCACGTCTTTCTAAACATTTACGAACTCTCCCACCTGAGGAAACTGGTGGGATGAACATCTTCCAGCATTGTTTAGCAGATATCTTTTTGCGATAACATAAGTTCATCATGGAGGCTGCATTTTTGCTGTTGAATACACAAGATAAATTACTTATGTTTAATAGAAAATGTTCATGCTTTAAGTGTTTGTTCGCACAAGTAATGTTATCGTATATGCATTGACATGTCATTTATATAATTTTGTTCACACCTTTACTACGGAAGAAAATAAAAATTGTTCTTATGTAATCGATGTTCTTTTAGCTTATCAATTACGGTGGTGGGTGGCCATGTAAATATTCGTCATTTCCTCATCTTGAAGCATTTACTTACGTTATTCGTCAATAGCAAATAAAAATACATATTGTGTGGCCATTAGAAACCACTGCTGAAACTTCCAATGCTTTCAACATTACTTTCACCACGTGTCATGCAATCTACAAAAGTAAAATTTCTTACATACCTATACTGTTATTGCGAACATTACGCAAACTATAATTAGCACACGCATTGTTATATACGAATAATATGTAACTATTACATTTATGCCACGTGAATAGCTACAATTACTATAATGAGTTTGTGGGAAAGAAATGCCCTATATCAAAGACGCATTAGAAAATCTGAAGGTAAGTGATTACTGTTCAGTTTGCTGGTCAAGGGTAGCAATACGAGTCATGGTGAAAATGTTGTTTCGGCCTGATTAAATCAAACACTACGTTTACTATGTGTTGTAATTAGTTATTATGGATTCCTCTATAATAAAATAATTATCATTTTTGATTAGTTAGCAAAAAAAATTAATATACATGCGCAAAACAGTGGGAAATGGAACAAAAACTACAATGTGACATCTTGCAATGTCCATTTTTTGAAAGTTAATAATTGACTCATTTTGTGTAATTGAGAACAATAATCCTTCTCGTATCGTGCAAGCACAAACTATGTATATCATTTTTGTGATAGTTACCAAAAAGTTTTTAATTACTACTAGTAATACATATAATTGCATGTAATCTTCCACAATAAACCGTTTCATCATTATAGTTTAAATCAGGATCATTTTAAATGGAAGTACAAATTAACCGTGACCTTAAACAACTTTCGGCTTTTCATACTCTAATAAATAATGTTTTACATTCCTAATGCTAAATAGTGTCAGTTGGAATTGATACATTACCATAATTGTTAAGAAGAAAGGAACACTAGCTAAAATTAAAGATTGATTAGTTCTCACTCAAGAGCAGTGGTTATTATTGCGCCGTTAGTTGAATAGGTGTTAAGTGTTATAACTCTTATAATCATATTAAACGTAAAAAACTAAATAAAGCATCTCGGGTAATGCGAGATCTGTGGCACCTTCAACACACCATTTTTTATTGTTAGGCAAGAGAGTTTAATGCATAATTACGCAAACAAGTAGGAATTGAAGTAAAACTATACAGGTTCGCATCAAATAAAACTTATTTTAGAAAATTATATACGCTAACAGTAAGCATTACTTCAATTTGTGGTAGGCTACCTATGCAACAGGAAATACTAGATTATACATACATATCATATTTTGTAACAGAAAAGTAATCTAGAAGATGGAAGTAATGAATTTAGGGTTTATGTAAAGATAAGCACATAAGATAAGCACATACGCACATTTTATATTACTGGCCTGGTGGAAATGTTCAGATTGTCAAGTATTGCGTTTTGAGCTCTTGTTTAAACCTGACATACTCCACTTGTGACACTCCTCTGGACTTACAAATTTCAAACGCAAGTTATCATGGCAACAAAATTGGCGTCTTCAAGTGCAAAAATATGGCTCATTACCAAGATTTTATCCTCTACTGCAATAGTCATGAATATAACAACAGCGTATAAAACCGCTTACTGCGACGAGCACAAAAGTTTCAATTTCAACAAACCAACGCTCATTTCAAGCGCACTAGAAAACTTTCTCTTCCCAGAGATCGCCCCAGTCCTCATTCACTTTCTGAATCCAAATCATTGCGACCTGTTTTCATCAGCTTTCGAATATAGCACCAGTGTAATTTCCGCACCATCAAAGCAAGGGCCAGAATTAATACCGCTGAAGTGACTGGAAGTATTATCAAATGATTTGATGGGCGCAAGCCAAACGAAGCCCGAGCCAGTTCCGGCGCCTTCAGGTTTTCTACGTGTTTTTCACGTTCACATCTTCCCAAATATTTACGACCCCACCAATTTCACGAAGATGTGGTGGCGGGATCATCTTCCGACTTACTTAACCAGATATCTTATGAACCCATTGCTATTAAACGAACATTTAGTTCGATTAGTGTTTACAGATATAGAACAGGCCCGATGCGATGCATATGCGCGATTCTACGACTTCCACGTTAGTTTAATGCAAGTTAATCAAGGAAGCCAAGTAGAACACAGCCAAATTTTACAAACGGCAGACGAGTTGGCCAAGAAAATAGACTCAGGCAACCTCTTGAAGCAAGTATTACCGTTGAAAGCGTAAGTTTGTGGGAAAAAGTCCTCATTTTCACTCTATTATGGTGCCATGTTCATATGGCGTGATCGCTTCTGTTGCCACCCCACCCCCTTCAGCAGCAACTTAATTACTTGAGTATGTGTGCGTAGTTCAATGAACGAGTTCTCTTTTCTGCTCTCACGCAAGTTGCTCGGACTACAATTAAAAATGATCCATTCGGCCTCAACAAAGTCAAAGGAAACAGACAGCTTTCCACAGACAGCAGGCGATGCGATGCCGAGATGAACAGAGCTGATCAAAAATAGCCAATTAAAATGCTCAGTCAGTCTTGAGGCCATTTTGAGGGGATGGCTTTTCATTTGGGAGGAGGCTTCCTTCCCCTTCTGCTCTTCATTCTATGACTTGACTGTGATTCTGCAATGATGAACGACACCCACCGTCTGGGAGCTGTGTCCACCACAAATGTCACACTTTTTGATGGTGAGACGTGGGTGGGACCAACATGCTCCAAGGTATAACTATTACATACTCTGCACTGGAAACCCGAATGAGAAAACTAATGATGGAGGTGGGTAGGCAACAGAAGCTATCACGCCATATGAACATGGTACCATAATAGAGTGAAAATGAGGACTTTTTTCCACAAACTTACGCTGTCAAGGGTAATACATTTCCACAAAATGGTTGTCTCCGTTCCCATAGACAAAGCAGAGAATCCCCACGACATGAAAATATATTCATACTACCAGTTCTGTAAATCTAAATCAAATTGGACGCCGATAACCCACAAAACTGTCAACAGCATTTTCACAAATGGATATTCCACTCTTGACAAAATTCTCAATGAAAAAGTGGAACTGCACAAATTCAAGCATAGCGAAGGAACGTTCATGCCATTTTTTCCACGTCTTGGCGATTTCGACTTGAATCTTGAAATCTTTCATGCCGGCGCACCTGGAAACGCTTCTCATCGCATGCAAATTGTTACGACTAAATCCTATAGTTTCCTCTCTCAAATACCAAAACTCCACATGGGCGTTAGTAATGGAGCGACGCTGATAATTGATCAGGACTTCATGCAGTTTATCACATGCGACGGGGGCTACATTGAAAAAAGGATTTCCTTTCAAGGCTTCGTTTCTGCTTTCGATGCGCCAGTGTGGTCTCTTGTGATAGCCCTGTTTATATTGATGGTTGTCGTGTGTCACAAAGATAACGGCAACTCCGTCAAAGTCTTCATGGAATCTGTTCGCTTATATGAGTATCTGGAATCAATCCTGGTCGTTATAGGAATATTTCTTTTTCAACCCACAGAGCGTGAAGTGGCACGATTCAAAATGTCCGTTCAGCTGTGGACAGTATGCGTTTTTATCATTGGTTATTTCTACCTGGGCGACAATATCGGCGAGTTATCGGCACCCAAGAAAACGGTGTTTTACGAAACCTTTGAGGAGATCTTGAACAGAAATTACACTATTATTATGAGGGGCAACCTCAAATTATCCAATGCGATGCCTTTACGAAGAACCGATTCTCGCTTCAATGAAACTGAAACGAAGCAGATTTTAAAGTTCATTCATTCAACAAGCTTTGGCGTATTTCTCGAAAACTACGAACCATTTCGATTCAATGGAACAAGAGAGTATAATTTGATACTTCGTGTTTCGGAGTCCAAGTACAGAGTAATGTGGATGGCTGACATGATGGTTGAGTTCTCCTGGAATCCTGACATTTGCAATAGAACGGCATTTGTTTCATGGTCACATGATTTAAAGGAATGGGAGCCTAGTTTCAGAAGGGAGGTTATGGTAACGAATTTGTCAGAGGCGTCTCCAATCGTTTCGAAGAGCAAAGAAGGGATCGGTTTCCATAACACTGGATGGGTTTTTGCCTTGTGGGGAGATCCCTGGGTCTTGGGACGATTTAAATCCATTTTCACATCCGGAATCTTCAATCATCTCAATGAGAGCATGAGCAGGCGAAAGTACTCACGCTTCCGAGCTGAAGAAAAGGCCTTTAGGGCCAAAAATGGTTTGATGGATCACGGGCTTTCATCAGAGTTTACATTATCTCTGCGCGGAAACACAGTTGTAATTTTTATTGCGATGGGCGTGGGACTTTTACTGGGGGCCGTGTTGTTTCTGACAGAACACTTGTCAAAAGTAATGCGCTTATCCTTTTTTAATAAATCCATTGGGTGGATTGAACAAACTTTCTGGTTTCATGGCTCAACGCTACAGTATATATACGGCAGGATTAGATAATCATGCCGGCTAAATCTTTGACGTGTAATTCGCTAGACGTCTAGTTTTTTTATCGTACTAAAGTAATCAGTTAATAAATCAAAGTCATCATTTCATTCGAAAGGCCGTTCATTCATTCATCGTAAATACTCGAAAGGCAAGTTATTTTATACCGAATACCCAAGTAAAATCATTCTGGGGAAAAAATTCCTTTAAATATAATGCTATTTATCAATGGATAAACTTGCCCGTACATGTTTATAGAAAGGTAGAGTCTATGAATATTTTTAAAAAATCGATTTTAAGCCACATATTAGACATGCAATATCAGAAGTACCTAGATAAACGCGATGATTATATTACAGATGACGATATAATGGAATGTATTAATATTGTACTGCAAAATTGTACTTGATATAACCAATGTATACTTATGCTGGATTATTATTACCTAAAACAGAATGTTTTGACACATTATATATATTTTTTTAAATCATTTTCTTTAAATCATGTTCTTATATGAACTCAATACAGATAACTATGAATGTAAATGTTTCTGTCAATGGAGGTAAACACCTTACATGTATTTTTTTTATATACCAAGGGATCCGTTTTGACAATAAATGATTATTATTATGATTATTATTCGAAAAACTTGCTTTATCTTTTTGTTTGGCCAACTAATCGTGTCGTCAATGTATAAATACATGTATGCATATACCTAGTTTAATGTAATTTACATTACTTTTGTTCATACGTCACTATGGAAGTAAATACGAATTATTCTTATGGATGCCAGTATCTATGCTCTAATTGATAATGGTGGGTGGTTAGGTAGATATTCGTCATTCCCTCTCGTTTTGAATTATTCGCTTAAATAATAGAAGAAAGCGTACATGTCTGAAGACACAAAAAACCAAGTTGAGTTTTTACATAAGCTGTGAGATGTCCACTCGAGAGCTAGAGAAAGATAGGCAACTTATAGGAGGGATAAGACGAAGACTGGGAAAATAGGAAGTATGGTGAAAGTCTGCAACAAGCATCCTTTCGTTCTCGGTATGAAATATTATGGGAATTGTAATATAGTCGCTGTTGCATTTTCCGTAATATTTAAGCTTTCAATTAAACGTAAAGAGTAGGAATCATAAAAGGAAATCAAATTGTGTAGTCATAGGGAACCACTGCTGAGGCTTAGGATGCTTTCATCATTACTTCCTATAGGTGCCATGTATACCATAATTAAATTTCTTACTCATTAGTATATAATAGCTTTAAGTGTACCACGTGAGTATCTAATCTACATTACCAAAATGAGTATCGGTGTAAGAAATACTACCTAGTATATCAAAAACTGATTAGTACAACAGAAGGTAAGTGCTTATTGTTCAGCTTATCCTGGTCAAGGGAAAGTGATACGAGTGATGGTGAAAGTGCTATTTCTGACTAACTAAATCAAACGGGTCTTACACCGTCCACAGTAATGAGACAGCAAGGATTTCTCCATTATATGAACAGTATTATAATTTTTATTGTTAGCTAAGCATTTTACTACACAACTCTGCGTAAAGCAATGGGAAATTAAATAAAAACTGCTGTTTAACATCATGAATGGCATATTTTTTAAAGCTAATAATGGTCTAATAGTCTGATCGCTTGCGTATGTATGTAATTGAGAACAATAATCCTTCTCACAAGTATCGTACGAGCACAAACTGGATCCTTTCTCTGATGATTTCCAACAACTTTTTCATTACTACTAGGTATATTAGTTTGCATTAGTCTTCAAAAATTAGCATTTCCATCCAACGTTCCAAAAAATCGTGGTCATGTTAGACAATAGCAAAAAATTGACCTTGACCTTAAACTACTTTCGGCTTCCATATAGTGCCCATTACTCTAATAATAGATGGTTTTACATACCTAGTTCTGAATTGCGTTATCTGATTTGATACATTACTACAATTAGGAAGTATAGGAGGAAGGAGCATTAGCTAAATTAAAGATTGATTGGTTCTCAATTACGAGCAGTGGCTATTATGGCGTAGTTACATGGTTAGGGAAGCGATATAATAATTTTTGACCCCTTTGATCAATTTCATTAAAAACTGAATATAGCGTCCGGGGTATTGTGAGATGATCCGTGACTCCTGCAGGCACATCATATTTTATTAATAAGAAAGGAAAGATATAGGTCCACGCAATTTAGTAGGAATTGAAATGAACTATACAATGGGATATCTTACATGGGATATATGGGATTTTTTGAAAATTACATTAGTTAACAGTCAGTATTAAAAAGATAGAATGAGTTCCACTTACTTTTACTTGTACTAGGTTACTACGTAACAGGAAATACTACTAGATTATATTCTTATACTTCATATATATATATATGAAGTATATTATATCAGAAAATGTACTCGAGAAGACGGAAGTAATGAATAGGGTTTATATAAAGTTAAGCATATAACAACATTTTATTCACTGGCCTGGTGGAAAAAATTGATAGTTAAGTATTGCGTTTCATTATATGAGCATTTTAAACCTGACATATTCCATTTGTCTAACTCAACTTGCCAAAGTAATTCACGTACAAGAGTATTGTGCCGCTTAAAATGATGAACTTATTTTGCACAAAAATTAATAATGGCAGCAAAACTGGCGATTTCATGTAAACCAACATTGCTGGTAAAAATAATACTGCTCTATACGTGGATCTTGCCTTTTGTCGTAGGCAGGAACATAACAACAGCATACAAAAGAGGTTACTGCGACGAGCAGAGAAGTTTCAATTTCCATAAACCGACTCTCATTTCAAACGCCCTACAAAACTTTCTCTTTCCAGAAATCACCCCAATCCTCATTCACTTCATGAACCCAAATCACTGCGACCTGCTACCATCCGATTTAGAATTTAGTACTAGTGTAATTTCTACACCTTCAACGCAAGGTCCTGAATTAATACCAATTAAGCGACTGAAAAAATTATTCAACGATTTTAGAGCTGCAAGCCAAGTGAGTCCTGATCCGGTTCCCGCACCTTCAGGATTTGTTCGTGTATTGCACGTCCACGTATTCCCAAATATTGACGATCACACCAACTTGACCAAGAGCTGGTGGGAGGAACATCTTGCAACTATGTTTACGAGATACCTGTTGAATCCACTGATAAAAGAGCACAGCCTACTTCGACTGATGCTTATCGAGAGCGAGAAGGCTCTCTGTGATGCATATGCCCGATTTTACGACGCCCACATTAGTTTAATGGAGGTTAATCAAGACGGCGAAGAGGAACAAAGTCAGATTTTCAAACTGGCGGATAAGTTTGCAAAGGAAATTGATTCTGGGAACACGTTGAAGCAAGTCTACTTTCACAAAATTCTAGTGCCTGTTCCCGTACAAAAAATTCTTAATCCGCATGACTTAAAAATATATTCATATTGCCAGTACTGCAAAAATATATCCAATTGGAATTTCATACACCATAAAACTGTCAAACACATTTTGACCCGCGGCTACTCTTACCTTGACAAAGCAGTTATCAATAAGAAAGTTGAGCTCTACAAATTTAGTCATGAACTAGGTAGGGTAGAAGAATTTATTCCAAATCCCAAAGATCCTGACTTGAACCTGGAAATCTTTCATGCGGGCCTCCCAGGAAACGCTTCTCATCGAATGCAAATTATTACGATTGAATCCAATGGATTTTTTGATGATGTACTCAAAATCTACATGGACGTCAACTTAGCAGCAACGTTAATAACTGATCAGGTTTTCATGCAATTCATTACATGCGACGGCGGATATATCGAAAAAAGGATTTCATTTCAAGGTTTTATATCAGCATTCGATTCTCTAACGTGGGGTCTGGTAATTGTTCTCTTCATCTTGATGGTTGTTGTGTATCACAAAGATCGAGGCAACTCTGTCAAAGTCTACAATGAATCTGTTCGCTTATATGAGTATCTGGAATCAATCCTGGATGTCATAGGAATATTTCTGTTTCAAGCCATAGATCGCAAAGCTATAAAATTAAAGCTATCCGTCCAGTTATGGACCGTGTGCGTGTTCATCATTGGCTATTTCTACCTGGGTGACAATATCGGTGAGTTAACGGCACCCAAGAAAACAGTTTTGTACGAAGCCTTTGATGAGATCTTGGACAGAAATTATACAATTGTTATGAGGGACAATTTAAAATTTTCCAATATAATGCCCTTACAAAGGAACGATTCTCGCTTCAATGAATCCAATACGAGACGCATTTTAGAGTTCCTTCAAATAACCAGTTTTGGCGTATTTCTCGAAAATTATGAACCCTTTCGATTCAATGGTACCAGAGAGCATAATTTGATACTTCGTGTTTCGGAATCCAACTACAGGGCAATATGGTGGGACACGAGCTTGGAGTTCTCATGGAATCAAGACATTTGCAATAAAACCGCCTTTCTTGCATGGTCTCATGATTTGAATGAATGGGAGCCTGCTTTCAGACGGGAATCAATGACCAGCAAATGGTCGTCTTCGTTACCAATCGTTTCGAAAAGCAGGGAAGGGTTCGGTTCTCATAACACTGGATGGGTCTTTGCTTACTGGGGAGATCCCTGGGTTTTGGGTCGATTCAAAACAATCTTTTCCTCTGGAATTTTCAACCATCTCAATGAGAGCGTGAGCAGACGCAAGTACTCACAGTTCCGAGCTGAAGAAAAGGCGTTTCGGGCGAAAAACGCGTTGGCATATCCCGACTCGGATGAACTGTCATCAGAGTTTACACTATCTCTGCACGGAAACACGGTTGTAATTTTTATTGCGTTCGGAGTAGTAATTTCACTAGGGGCTGTGTCATTTCTTGCAGAAATGATTCCAAAAGTAGCATCCTTATCATTCTTTAATAAATGCATTGAGTGGATGAAACGAATCTTCTGGTTTCCTGGCTCAACGCTACAGTCTATATACACTAGGATAAGGTCATCATCATGGCTACATTTTTGTTGTGTAATGTGTAAGACGTCAAGTTATTGATCATATTAAAATAATTAATTAATGAATCAAATTCATCATTTCATTAGAAAACTTATACTTTATCTTTTTGATCATTTAAGTAGTTATTACTGAATATATTTAAGTATACATATATCTTATGCCTAATATACCTGACATTTATATTACTTTGTTCATATCATGCAACGTGACTATGGAAGTGAATATTTCTTTTCTGATGTATTCCAGTAGCTAAATGTTGTTATAGATTGGGATGGGTAGTTAAGTAGATATTTATAATTTTCTCGTTTTGGAATACTTACTCAGGTATACATAAATACTTGCATGCATAATCCACACAACTTGTCTTGAGACAAAAAAAAAATTATGTGCGCACGATTTTGTACATAGTCTGAGATTTCCACTTGGTCAGCTAAAGAAAGATAGGCTACTTTATATACCCTTGGCTATAAGAAAGACAAGATGTACACTAACAAAATAGGAACTAAAAGTATAAGCCTGCAGCAAGCATCCTTTACCTTTGATATGAAATTTTATTGTAATTTGACGATTGTCGCTGTAATAATTTCCTCGTGAATCTTTCAATTAATTATAATTATATGTAAAGGGTTACAAGTAGGAATCATCAAAAGAAAGCACACGTGTGTGGCCGTTGTTAACCATTGCTATGACTTCCCATACTTTCCACTTTACTTTCGCTTACACTTTCTCCATGTGCTCTTCACACCAGAATAAAACGCCCTACATACGCGGAAGAGAGGAAGTTTCGGGCCAAAAATGAGTTGATGGATCACGATAGTCTTTTATCAGAGTTTACATTATCTCTGAGAGGGAACATGATTGTAATTTTTATTGCGCTGAGCGTAGGATTTTCACTGGGATTGGGGCTTCTTCTTGCAGAAAACTTCCCAAAGGTAATATTCTGCTTCAATTTACTGGTTGACGGGGTTAAACGGACGTTATCGTTTTTCGGTTCAATGCTAAAATACATTTATGATAAAGTCTGCTCAGCATTGTGGCGTGGCTACAGTTTACCTGTTCAATACATAAGGCGACATGTCACTAATTCTACTGAAGTAATCGTTGGAATCATATGAATTTGTTAAAAAACATGTATGTATGTATGTATATGCTGTTGAGAGGAAGTCAGAGAAAGCTTGTTTCTGGTTCAAGTAGCATTGCCTGTATACATGTATATCAATGGTACAGTATTATAGTTAGTATCGGAGAAAGCCACTAAACTACTAATATTAACGTCATATCATAGGAATGTATACCATTACCTGGATAATTTTTTATTAGCTTGCCAAGCATTTCATGCACGCCAGTCCAAAAGTGAAGAAAATGAAATAAAAACTATAGTTTGACATTATACTGTACAGTTTGTACAAAGGTTATCTTTAAAAATGATGGTAGTTAGAAATCAATAAGTATAAAATGCAGTCAAGAATTAAGGATGAATAATTAATCATTAACTTCGCCTACTTCTATTTACTTGTGCTAGGCTGCTTATGTAACAAGGAAATGCTGAATTATATATCATATCAGATAAAGTACTCAAGAAACAGGAAGTAAGGAATTCACAGTTTATAAACGATAAGCAGCTTCAAATGTACTGGACTGACGGAAGTAGACAAAAATCTAACTTGCCAGCCTCGTCTAGTAATGTTATAAAATACACATGTGTATACACAAATATTTTGTTTTGTTTTTTGCGTAAATGTTTCAAAAAATCTCGATCTGTTTATTTTTGCCCCAGATCTGTTTATTTTCGTTTTGTTTTTGTGAATAAACATAAATAAACGTTTATTTTTGTTTATTGACCTGGCGTTGATTACATCAAAACGGAAATTTTATTTTATGACCGCTATGTGCAAACAACTCTTAGGTTTCAATTAACTGTTCCTACAATCCAAATATTTGTGGAATATTAGAAAATGACAGGTAAAGATCTTAAAAAGTGGGAAACTTTGAAATAATTAGCGGCAGTAACACATTATTGTGTGCAATTTTTACTGAAAATTCCAGTTCATTTATTTGTTGGACTGAAAAAAGTTCCACAAGAAGCATTGGAGCAGCGTAATATTATTTAAAACGTCCTCCAAACATTTTACTGCTAGTCCAGAAACATTCTCTGACTTATTACTCTTGATGACAAACTTTTAAGTACCCGAAAATATGGGTGTAATTGTTTATAAGTTGATTGTACTTGAAAAGTTGCTAAGATTAAAGGAAAATAAACATTAAAATACACATGTTTAAAACGTGTTTATTGTTTTGTTTACTGGTAAAAACACATTGTTTTTTATTTTTCGTTTTGTGTGCACTGTATTTGTGTATTCAAAAATGTATACACATGTTTAAATAAACGTTTTAAAACGTGTTTAAACATGTGTATTGTTTAAACATAACATTACTAGCCTCGTCCATCGGTTCGTGTTTAAAATTTTCATACAAACTATACATGAGTTGGTCAAACTGCCACAGTAGTTAACTAGCCAGGCAGAGTTATATAAGAACATTTCACATATTAAATGGCGATTTCCCTTGTATCAAGAATGTTTGCTAATGTATTGCTCTCATCCTGGATTTTATTTCCGATTGTAATAGCAACGAACATTACATCAGCATACAAAAGAACTTACTGCGGCGAACATGAAAGTTTCACTTTCCACAAACCAACGCTAATTTCAAATGCTCTGCAAAAGTTTATTTTCCCAGAGAAATCACCCCACTCCTCATTCATTTCATGAACCCAAATCATTGCGACCTGCTTCCGTCCAGTTTAGCATTTAGCACTAGTGTACTTTCCACACCTACAAAGCAACGGCCTGAATTAATACGGGTAAGGCTTATTGAAAAATTAGTTCATAGCTGGAAGGGAACCGGTGTAGTGGATTCTAAGCCTGTTCCAATGACTTCTGAATTTGTCCGTGTTTTACACGTTCACGTATTCCCAAATATTTACGACCCCACAAACTCGACGAGTCTATGGTGGGAGGAATCTTCTAACTCTGTTTACCAGATATCTGTTAAACCCATTGATAAATGAACACACCTTACCTCGGCTCATGTTCGTCGACCGAGAGCAGGCCTTGTGTGATACATATGCGCGATTTTACGATGCTCACATTAGCTTAATGCAAGTTAATCAAAACGACAGTGATGGGGATGAAAAGAGGATAATTTTCGAAATGGGCGATGAGCTTGCCAAGCAAATAGATTTAGGGAACCTGTTGCACCAAGTGTATTTTCACAAGCTTCTAGTTCCTCTTCCAATCATCAAAGATAGGAATCAAAAGGACTTAAAAATCTATTCGTATTGCCAGTACTGCAATAATAAACTCAATTGGAAACTCATTGATCGTGACACTGTCAAGCACATTTTGACACGTGGATATTCTTATCTTGATAAAACTCTCAATTCAAAAGTACAGCTAAACATATTCAATCATTTGGCTGGTGTGGAAAGAGAATATTTTCCAAATTCAACCGCCCACGACTTGAACCTTGAAATCTTTCATGCAGGCGCATCTGGAAACGCTTCTCATCGCATGCAAATTGTTCAGAATGAGTCCCTTCTTCTCTTCTCAAACGTACCAAAAATCTACATGGACGTCAACTCAGCGGTAACGTTGATAACCAATCAGGTTTTCATGCAATTCATTACATGCGACGGTGGATATATAGAAAAAAGGATTTCATTTCAAGGCTTCATATCGGCATTCGATTCTCTAACGTGGGGTCTGGTAATTGTTCACTTTATCTTGATGGTTATCGCGCATCACAGGGATCGCAGTAACTCAGTTAGAATTTATAAGGAAGCAAAGCGCTTTTACGAGTATCTTGAATCAATTATGGCGATAGTAAGGATATTTCTTTTTCAAGGAAGGGAGCGTGAACCGACAAGATTTAACCTATCCGTCCAGCTGTGGACAGTATGCGTTTTTATCATTGGCTATTTCTACTTGGGCGACAATATCGGAGAGTTAACGGCACCCAAGAAAATAGTCCTGTACATCACATTCGATGAAATCATGGACCGAAACTACAAAACTGTTATAAGGGGCAACTTTATATTATCATTTATGATACCGATTCGAAGAAACGATTCTCGCTTCAATGAAACTGCATCGAAACAAATGGTAGAGTTCCTTCATCGAACCAGTTTTGGCGTATTTCTTGATAATTACGAGCCATTTCGATTCAAGGGCACTCAAGAGCAGAAATTGATTCGTCGTGATTCTGAATCCAAGTACATGTTAATTCTACCCACGGATTTGAGTTCTAAATTTTTATTCGATAGGGATGTGTGCAATAGAACAGCCTTTCTTGCATGGTCTCATGATTTAAAGGAATGAGAGCCAAGTTTTAGACGGGAGGTAATGACCAACAAATGGTGATCATCGTCGCCAATCGTTTCGAAAAGCAAAGAAGGGATCGTTTCTCATAACACTGGATGGGTTTTTGCCTTGTGGGGAGATCCCTGGGTTTTGGGATGATTCAAAGCAATCTTTTCATCTGGGATTTTTAACCATCTTAATGACAGTGTAAGCAGACGCAAGTACTCACGCTTTCGTGCAGAAGAAAAGGCATTTCGGACGAAAAATGGAATGGCTGGTCAGGATCCAGATGAACTTTCCTCAGAGTTTAGCTTATCCCTGAGGGGAAACACGATTGTAATCTTTATTTCGCTTTGTATAGGACTTTCACTGGGGACTGTGCTATTTCTTACAGAAAGCTGTTCAAAAGTAATATTCTGTATCAATCACCTCATTGTATGGGTTAAACGAACGGTCTGGTTTCCTACCTTAACACTGCAATCTATTTACGATACTATCAGCTCATTTAGGTGGCCACTTTTTTGGTGTGCAATACAGCGTATTATATAACGGCAATTAATAATACTACTATGTTCATAAGCAATTTCAACACAGCACCTCTTCAATAAAACGCAGTCGTGGCAATTGCAATACTCCTAGCAGTTTAGTTGCACATAATAAAGCTATAAAGACAGCTACTCTAAAAGAGAACGTTTTTTAAAAACTTATTCTAAAAGGAAGCCTACCACTGTAATTGCAGCTTGTAATGTTAAAATATTCGCTGTATAACTAAAGTAAAAGTATTACAAATTTAATGTAAAGTAAATTATAATTATCATTATTAGTGAGAGGGTCATTACATCGATACCCCATATAGCACAGCACAATTTATGTAACAGTCTACAAACTTCGAACAGAAGGATAATAATAATACGTCCGTGTATATGCATGTATTTATAGTATATTACGTGAACCTATACTTTAAAATAAAAAATAAATTAAGATGAAATCAAAGTAGTGTATGTATATTAAAACTATTATATTTAAGTAATCATCGTCATCTTATATCATGAAATTTTATTTGACTTGATACAGTTCAATTTGTTGTATAACTTAATATATTTGTATAGTCATTATCTGATTAATTATAAAATCATATTATCATTATTCCTCTAATATTGGTACGGACCAGTCAAAAACAAATGCTTCGGTATGTAGAAATATTAAATTAAATCTCATTGATCACCATATATTGTAGTTTTTTATCATCATGATAGAGATGGGTTTGTTTCTTTTTAAAAGCTTTTCACACTACTCGCGCAGTATATTCGCGTTTCGTGCATGAATGTATAATATGTATGTGGAAATATACTCTTTGATTACTGCGTCGTAATATGAGAGACTGTTATTGTATATCGTATCACTCGATAAGAGCTTCATGTAGATCATTTTAAAATGAATAATTATTTCCTTCAAAACACCTGTTCCTGTGAAGTCAGTTAAAATTTAAGACCCTTTCATTAAAACGACTGGTTGGCCGCTATCCAAGGGAACCCAGAGCCTGTTCTAGCACCTTCTGGATTTGTACGAATTTACACGTTCACATATTTCCAAACATTTACGACCCATGCAACTCTACGAAACTCTGGTGGAAGTATCGTCTTCCAACTTCGCTTACAAGGTATCTGTGGAACCCGTTGCTAAGGGAAAAGGGACCCCAGATTACTTCGGTTCTGGGTTGTCGAGAGAGAACAGGCGCAATGTGATGCGTATGCAAGGTTTTATGATGCTCACATCAGTTTAATGCAAGTTAATTTTAACGGCAGTAATGTGGATGAACAGTCCAAGATTGTCAATATGGCAGATGAGATTGCCAAGGGAATATACATAGAGAACTTTTTGAAACAGGTGTATATCCACAACATTCTAATTCCCGTTCTCATTTCAATCAAAACTCAATACTCGCATGATTTAAAAATTTATTCATACTGCCAGTACTGCAAAAGTAGGTCCAATTGGAATCAAGTAGACCGCAAAACTGTGAGGCACATTGTCACACGCGGATATTCTTATCTTGACAAAATCCTTAATGCAAAAGTGCATCTGTACAAATTCAATCATATAGTTGGCTTGGTAACAGAATATTTTACAAATCCCAATGATTACGACTTGAGCCTTGAGATCTTTCATGCAGGCGCACCTGGAAACGCTTCTCATCCCATGCAAATTGTTCAGAATGAGTCCCTTCAACTTTTCTCAAAAGTACCAAAAATCTACATGGACGTCAACGGATCGCGCTCACGCTTCAGAATGGAAGAAAAGGAGTTTCGTGCGAAAAATGGACTTGCTGGTCATAATTCAGATGAACGTTTATCACAGTTTATTTTATCCCTGAGCGGAAGCATGATCGTAATTTTTATTGGGTTGAGCGTAGGACTTTCACTGAGTGCCTTGCTGTTGCTATTTATTACAGAAAACTTTTCTAAACTGTTAGCCTTCTTTAATCAGCTCCTTGAATGGATTAAACGAACGCTCTGGTATCATGGATCAACGCAACAGTATATGATAAGGTCATCATATTTGTGGTGTAATGCGTAAGTCGTCAAGTTACTGATCATTATTGAAATAATCAGTTGATAAATCAAAGCCATCCTTTCATTCGACAACTTATGCTTTATCTCTTTGTTCGCCCAAGTAATAGTGCAGTACAGTACATATATATAGTTTAATAATGTAATTTTTATTACGTTGTTTATGCAATGCTCTTTTACTATGGAAATTAATACATTATTCTTTTGCATGCCACTAGAAATGCTCTTATCGGCTGTCGTGGGCAGTTAGGTAGATATTCTTCACTTCCTCGTTTTGAAGTACTTGCTTATAGTATACATTGATACGTAGCATTTCTGAAAGCGCAAAAATCCTAGTTGGGTTTTTACATAAACAGTCAGATAACCATCCGACAGCAAGAGAAATGGAGGGTAGGAGGGATAAGACGAAGACAAAAATAGGAAGTAAAAGTGTTTAAGTCTACAGTAAATATCCTTCCGTCCTTGGGATAAAATATTATTGGAATATTATTTGAAGATGGCGGCTTGCGGCTGTCGCATTTTTCTAATCAATCCTTCAATTAGTTTCCTACATGTAAGGAGCTACTAGTTGGGATCATCAAAGCACAGGAAAAATTGAGTGACCACTTCGAGGCTTCCCAAACTTTCAACTTTCTTACTCCTGGTGACATGTATGTAATTACCTGATGCAACACAAAATTGAAAAGTGGCACACTAGACTTTACTGCATTTTATAAAGAAAAGGTAGAGAATATGCAATTAAACGATCCACATCATGTACCATGATGCTAAAAAACGCAGAGAACGGAGGGGACTGAACAGCACACACAATTTTCAAAGTTATAAGTTTTTGGAAGGAAGTACATCATCAGTGGCGTGGTGATAGCAACTTGAAAAAAAGTCAGTATCTCCAGTTAATTATTATAGTAGTATTATCTAAAATATAATAGTATATTATGCATTTTGTACACCACTTTAGCTAGCCGGTGAAGTGAAGAAAAGAAAATGTTACTAGCAAAAAACTAGCACAGATTGCAGCCTGTCTTCTTTCGGTCGTGGCTACTCGTTCCTTCTTCCTATTTACTTTATGAAACCTTGACTTCGTTTAGACTTGTAGTTAGCTAAATATACAGTTTGTGCATTTTCACTTATGTGAGAATTCGCCACGTATTTATATTATGTGTACGTTTACATTTAATAAAGGCAGAAATACTTTACTTTCATTAAATAAACTACAGATGAAAATGGTTACGAAAATTAAGTCACCCATATAGGTATCTTTTTTCGCTTTGTGACTCTCTCGTCTATCATATATGTAGATTACAGCTCTAATTGCTAATTTATATAGGTATATATAAGAAATGTAACAAAATGACCAAAAATGATACAATTCACGATTGATCACAATTTCGGTTGCCAAATGGCATTGCACCTAAGCACATTTTTGCATACAACAAGGAGAAAGTATATAACCCCCATGACAGTAATTAAGGACAATACGAGTGACCCGTGCAATTACATGCAATTATTATTAATTATGTTACATTTAATTATCACTTACCTATTTAAATATCACATTTCCTTTGTCGCTTTCCCAGTGCCAGTGGTAAATGCAGTAACAAGAGGGCTTCATAAAAGCCAACGCAAAGACGGAAAGTCCGCTTCAACCAGTCAGGATCTAGAGAAGCACTCATCGCCTTTGTTCCAAGTCGCGTTGTTGGTGCTGACGTTCCTTTTTTGCTTGTCTTTGTTTCCTGCCTTAAAACTGTTTTGGCAAGCCAGCAAATGCGCACATGACGAAACGGCGCGGCGTAAATTGTAAACTGTTTCCTGTTTCCTCCAAGCTGAAGCTCATTATAATATTGCGCGTTACAAACTGAATGGTTGAAGACTTCGATGCTGTTGCTGTGCCATTCTGGCGACACTTTAAAGTTGACTCTCGCCTTGGCTGGTACACTTATCCGTGGACTCTGATAAAACTCACGCCATACACAAGGGAAAGTACGCTTCACATTATGAAGGGACTTGTTTCAAATTTCAATTGCTTTAAAAACAGATTAGACTAGACCCCATTTTAATCACGCATTTGTGTTGTTTCTACTTTCATTTCTTTCAGAGGCAGAGCAGTTAGTCAAGTACTCAATGCGACAAAGGTCATTCGGAAGAAGGGTGCCGAGTCCTGATAAGGGATTGCACAGAAGGCTCGAGAAGGGTATTTATGTACGCTTATCATGTTGCATGGCTTATTTGCATTGCTTTAAAATATGAGTTAAAACTCGGTTTCTTAATCACGCATTAAAATATTTTTTGTTTCTATTTTTTCAGACGAAGAGCAGTTAGTCAAGTTGTACCAAGAGAGACATTCAAGTACTCCCAGCGACAAACGTCATTCAGAAGAAGGGTCCAGAGTCCGATAAGCAATTACAATGAACCAACAGCCAGGTCCAAGCGGGGTCAAGTGGGACTTTGGAAAGCTTGTGGATGGAGCTGAAGGCGGCGGAGCCATGCGGACTGCAGACGGGGTCACCCAACCCCTTCGAAAATCTAACTGGTCACCTATCCCTTCTGGAAGCGTTGGAGTAGGCACCTCCGAATGCGAACAAGACGACAACAACTGCTCTGTTGTGGACGGGGACCAGTCGATCCCGCAAGTGAAATTCCAACCCAGTGACGACGGTCAAGGCGACTTTGACTATTCATCTTCTTCTGTCATTACCGTGGCATCCAGCCAGCCCTATTGGATGGAAGCGCCTCAAGAGAAAGAGAGGATTAGCGTGAGGCACGACTTTCCAAAGGGACAGGCCTTGGAATCATCCACCTCCACCACCTCTTCAATTCCATCAGGCCCTTCTCTTCCCCCGGAAAAGATGATCATGTGTGATACTCATCTCGAGCTCATGCAAACGGAGAAAAGGGTTCTGGCTAGCTTGTTCGGAGGTGGCAGTGATGAGGAGCATCCAGAGGAGATGGAAGAGGAGGAACAAGAAGTAGAGAAGATTCATGACGACGAGGATGAGGAGCTAATGGAGGAAGAGCCTGAGACTCCACCTGAGCAAGTTGATGCTCAAGAGATGGCTTGTTTGGACGGATCACCACAAGCTGAGATGGACGAGGAAGAGGCTGAGGCTGAGTTATCGGATGAAGATGATCTGCTGCCTGGCTGGGAGGAAGACTACATCTCGACTGACGTGGAGAGTGATGCAAGCAGCGAGGCTGAGGACGAGAAAGGGAATGGTGAAGAGCACGATATAAGATGAAGATGAAGTTCCTCTTATTCCATGGTGAAGAGTAGCACAGCAGCGGAGAAAGTAAGCTTTTGTTATCATCTGGTTTCATCTGCGGCGGTTTCTTTTGTGCTGCTCACGAGCGGAGCGTAGGTGTAAAAAATAATAAGCTCATCATCTTTTGTTTTGTCGACAGGAGAAGGAGTAAAGTCAGCAAGCTCATTGCGTGTGGAAGAATTGTTTAGAAGGGAGCGTTTATTAGCAGACAATTAGTTATTTTTGTTGGTCCCGTACTGTTTTTAAAGACTTATTGTGTCAAGTCAGAGATTAACCTTATCTTGTCAGTTTAACTTGTCGTATTCTTGAAGACTTTTGATTTTTTGTTGTGCCTACTGACAAGTTGAAGTAAGTCCGTGTTGTTTGTGCGAGTTAAGGTGTAAGGTGAATAAAAAAAATAATTATTTATAACATTTTATCGTTGTATTCATTATTTAGAGGGTAGTAATAATTAACGTATGACGTCTTCATTATAATTAACGACAATTGTTTTTTATAAATAAAATGGTTGTGGTTGTCATCTTGCCATTCTGGTCTGTTAACAGCAACAGCTGGCTGTTTTCATTATTGCGTTAAATTTCTTTTTTAATCATCTTTTGCGACTCTTGTAGGTAGTTCATCAGTAGTGCTTGTGCGATAAGACTAAATAGGTTATGTTTATTGTTAAATAACTATTTTAATTGCGGATTTAAATTAATTACTGTTATAACAGGAATCATGGATCGAGTTGGGGAGCAGCCCCTGGAGGAAACTCCGATGTTGCGAGGAAATGAAAAGCCGGAAGTTGGAATAAGGAATTTGTTTAATGCAGAGAGGGAGGTAAGTTCCGTTGCCTGTCCATAATTTAGAGAATAATTACAATAATTACCTACCATCTCGCCACTTGGTTCATTGATAAGCATATAATTAAAATGTTAAAATCGTTTTGTTTCCAGGAGGTGGATGAAACGGTCCAAGACCCAGACGAATCATTTTCAGCATCCGAGGCGCCGATTGAGGAGGCTCCGTTGGAAGCTGCTGGTGGCGCAGTGCCCCGGTCTCGGAGGCCCACCGTCGGAAAATCTAAGAATAAGGATGCAGCGGAGAGACGACGTCGTCGGACGACTGCTAGGTTTGGTGATGGAAGACGGATCACCGTCGCTCGTCCGAGGGATACATTTGACCCGCAATATGTATTCTTTGTGGAGACCCTCAAGGAGAAGATTAAAGAAATAAATTGCGACATCACTCCTTGTTTCACTGTAAAGATCATGATGATGTCGAACCTTGAGGAAGACTCTTTGGAACGTTGGACAAAAGTGAAGCGTCTTGCCGTCGCCGCACCAGATGACTTGGACGAAAAAGATTTTCTTCTAAATCTTATTTCGGATAAACTCGAAGACCTTCAAAAGTTAAAGAAAAATCGTAAGTCTTCCAAAATTTTGTTCATAGATACTCAAGTGGAACAAAATCATTTACTCAAGAGCAAAATGTGAGCCGCCTCTCACCACTTCCCTGAACAAAGCGATTTTTTAAAACTAATGCTTTGTCTCTTGTTTCTGTTTTTATAAATTCCAGTGGAGGACCAACGATTGGCAATGAGAGTGAGATTTAGGAAGGATTTTGGCCGAAAAATAAAAATTTGTTGCGCTCCATGCGCCTACACTACTCCAGCCCGCTCGGGTCGCTCTGATGAATAATTTAAAACGGAAAGGGTTGTCGTGGTGATATAATATAAATTTTAATTTGCAATTTTCTCTAGAGGGCCTCTGTTTTAATTAATTCAAGTATAATTTAAATACATATTCCAATTTTTTGTGGCAGTGAATATTTTGTATTTGAAGCACTATGCATTTCAAAAAATAGTTTGCATTTTCCAATTGAAATACTTGTTACATCAAATTGTAATTAGTATTTTGAAACTCAAATATTGTTTTAATCTAAGTAGATAATTTTATACGATTTTTACTTGAAGTCACAGACACTTGAAGAAGAAATGTCGTAGAAAATAATCCACACAGAATAAAGCAGTATTTGAGTTTCAAAATACTAATTACAATTTGATGTAACAAGTATTTCAATTGGAAATGCAAACTATTTTTTGAAATACAAAGTGCATCACATACAAAATATCCACTGACACAAAAAATTGGAATACGTATTTAAATTATATGTGAATTATGTTTGTATTTCAATTATAAAATACAATTTGCAATAACAAATACCTGAAGTACAAAATACCTTTCAAAGTAAAACGTATCTGAAATTACAGCATTTTTAAATTAAAACTGTAAACACATAGATAAAACAAATGAATCACTTATATTTTATCTGTATGTTTACAGTTTTAATATGAAAATGTTATAATTTCAGATGCCTATTTCTTTGAAAAGTATTTTGTACTTCAAATACTTGTTATTGCAAAATGTACTTTATAATTGACATACAAATGTTAATTGAGGTCCTGTATTTTGTAAAATACGTCGAAGTATAGACAAATAAATTTGTTAATGTCATTGTCATTTAGCTGCACTTTCTCATCAATCTGTCCGCATCTCACACAAAGAAACTTACAGTCTCGTACAGTTTGTCTTGTTTATGAGAATAATGATAAATCATCCAAGCAGTGAAGCATTATCGCTTTCTTTCATTTTTAATATGGAGGGCTATATAGAACAGGAATAAAGCATTAAATATTAAGTAATATACTTTTTGGACAGTAAGAAGCTTATACTACTTAAGTGACTTCATATTATCTTCTTGGTACTAAAAATCTATAAGCCCACCATACATGCATATTGGCATTACTATATAGTCAGTCAGCAAAGTCAGTAATATGCAGCACTATTTTCTTGATTTTTTAGCCTTATACATTTATCATCTCTCATTATTGTCCAGCATTCCAAAATGTAAAAAAGTACCGGAAAGTTGCGAATTTTAATGTTGAAACATTATTTTTATAAATTTCGAAAGTTTTTTTAGACACATTCTTATAAAATGGGGGATAATGAGTTTGTAGTAGAAAGAGTCATGGATGAGCGGACTTGTCCCAAAACGGGAAAGAAGGAGTACCTAATAAAGTGGTTACAGTACGATGACGTATCGTGGGAGCCTGCGTCAGGAATTTGCCATCTGAAGCACATTATTAGCGAATGGGACAAGAGGGCCAAGGGACAACGAGGAAGGGCCAGTTCCAATAACAGTAAACTTGCCACCAAGAGACACCGAAACCGGGCAGGGCCGTCAGTACTGCTTCTACTCCCTCGACCCTGAAACGCACAAATGATGAGGTCACTCCAAAGGGCAATGCGAAAAGGGGTAGATCTGGGAACGATATGATCGTGGCTTCACCAGCACCATCAACTTCGACAGACCTCAGCCAATGCGGAACTAGTGATGGAGACTGAGTCTGAAATAATGGAGGACGAGCAACTGGAAGCTCTCGTACCAGTGAGTTGGCAATTAAAATGATACCATTGGAATATATTCACAAAATAATTGAAGTTGTGGTCATCATTTACTAGCGACACTTCCTAAAAGATGATCCAGTTGTCGAATGAATTCCTAAACAATATGGACAAGACCATGGGTGACTACGGTATGGAGGTGAGGACGAAAAAGAAGTTGGCGTGTCAGGAGCAAGAGTTCAAGGGTACCTGACCCTCGAGGGGAACTGTGTGCAGGAAAGAAAGAAGTTGGAGTCTACACTGAAGGAAATGACTGTGGAGAGGGATGCGGAGGTGGAGCAACTGAAGGCGCTGAGGGCAGAGTTGGAGGCAGAGAAAACGGAGAAGCTGGTCACCATAGCAACGTTGGAGGGAATGCTGCAGAATTGTGAGGCGGAGAAGCAGGACAGGGCATAGCTCCTTAACAACGCCAAGACCTTTTTTGATGGCATTCTGAGAGATAGAGTTAAGCAGGTTAGATGACACACGATTTTAAAGATCACTTATCAGTTATTTGGAGGTAGTCTTTTATATGTAAAATATATTTTAAATGCCGTTTTTATTGAATTGTTTTTTTAATGAATCGCTGGATGAGATACTGCCTCTAGTTCGAGAGAAATACGGGGACGTTTACAGTCCAGCTGCCAAGTACGAGAAAGTAATTGGGATCGTGGAAAAGTCATCGCCTTCTGCTGCAGCTTCCTCGAGAAAGACATCAGCATCTTCTGAAGGAAGTACTGAAAGTAGAAATTAACTTGTCATTCATTATCAATGTAACTAAATTATTTACTTTAGAACATTTTTTTGTTACCTAGTGTCTCATTTTATTTTCAAGATTACACCAATTTTATTTCTGATGTTACTTACCTATCTATCTGACTCACCATATTTCCATTATCCTTTTTATAATAGTTTAATATTCGTCTGATATATTTAACGTTACGTCAGCAAAATGTATATAAGTACATGTATCTTGTTAGGATATGACAAATGGGGAGCTATTTTTAAATGCTGCTTGTAAATAATTAATTGTCCGCGGCTAGTGCTATACTTATACATTTTTCATTTTTATTGCTAACAATTTTAATGCAGTAGAGCCATTAAATGTTATTCCTACCGTTACCTGTAATACACGTAGTTTTAATGATTTTTATTATTCATATGCCAAACTAAACTGCATCAGTGCACTATTAGCAACACTACTTATTACTGCGGGAATGACCCTGATAATGAAATCAGTTAATTGAAACAGATCGAATGTCAAATATATTATTGTTTCTTCAAACTTCAATAAACTTAAAGTAAGTACGACAGGACGTAACAGTGACTTATGTACAGTGACAGTATATAAAAGGAACGGTTATTCAATTTTAACAACTTTTTAAATGTTTTTTTAATATTTGTAGGTAATCATAGTAGGTACATTGAGGTACATATACTTTTGTATGAAAAAGGTATACAATGCCACAGGGTTAACACTAATAACTACATAGACTAAAAATAACAACACATTTTTTGAAAAGCAGAATATAAGATTACTACCATTATATCGATACATTAATTCATATTATTATTTAAGTAATATGCCATAAGCCATAGTCAAGACACGAGTATTAACAAAACATCAAAAAACATAACACAACACACAACAAGAGTCAAAAGGGTAGCTGCTACATTAAATTATTATAATGGCTAATGACTACTTTACCGAATACACAACTAGAGTACATCATCGGGCACTAAACCTAATTAGTAAGGTATTTAACAAAATCATAGTGCCTGGGTAGGATATAAAACCACAATTGAATAATATACATAGCAATATAGCAAAAACTTTACCTGCCGTTTGTAGCACTAATTAATTAACATTTTTAGCATTAGGAAGACATGTCAGAAGTTGCGGGTGGTGACACCGAACACTTCTTCCTGCCCAGAGCCCTTTTCAGCACGATCCCAGTGATCTGGTCAAACTTGGGAGAATGTCCTCAAAAAGTTCCACGACAGCGCTCCCAACTCGTGCAGTTTCCTCCTTCTCAGCTCCAGCTCTCTAGAGCCTTTACTCCAGTTACTCCTTTTGGGCCTAGATCTAAAAAATCCTTTCTCTAAAGGGTCTACTTAATCCTGTTCAGCTCCTCCATTGCGTCATCCCACTCCCTCATGGCTGGGGTTACGGATCCCTCCAGTTCCATCAATAGCGATTACTTACATTCCTCCAGTTTCTGCTCCAGTTTTTGGGCAAGGTCATCACCCTAATGCAAATAAATAAAATAAATGCTTAGTAATTAAATTATTCTATCAATGCCCCAACTTGCATTATTTCCTTCATTAGTCTTGTGGGGTGGAGGTTGACGGTTTCTGGTCAGTTGATGTGGGCCGTGCCACCACCTTAGATTTGAATCCCTCCGACCTTCCCCTGGTCATTTTTACACCGATCCGTGCAAAAGTGGTCAGCTTATCAGTTTTGTGCTTAGATTTCGTTGACTTAGCATTTCCTACAGTTGAAAAGGCGGTCGAAAGGACAGACAAAAAATGGCAATGTGCATAATACACGATATTACAACTGGTCATCATCTATTAGAATATAATTTAACCTACATCTTAAGGAGTGTGCGCACTTTAAGTTTATGACTGGACGACTAACTATATCAATCACCAAATCAATATTTTATGCTTATCTACACAAGTACACGTACAAACAGGCTCGCATATTATGGCTTATGTCTTCCATTAAATTGCATGGACCATTGTTGCCTATCATATCTGTAGATTACAGCTCTAATTGCTCATTTATGTAGGTATATATTGTGAGAAATGTAACAAAAATGACCATAAAATAGACACAATCCATGATTGATAAGAATTTCGGTTGCCAAATTGCATTGCGCCTAAGCACATTTTTTGCATACAAAAAGCGAAAGTAGATAACCTTCATAACAGTCATTAAGGACAATACAAGTGACCTTAATAATTACATGAAATTATTCACAATGTTGTGTAATTCTCACTTATTTAAATATCACATTACCCTTCTCTCTTTCCCTGTGGTAAATGCATTAACAAGAGGGCTTCACAAAAGCCAACAAAGACGGAGAGTTAGTTTCAACCAATCAGGATCCAGAGAAGCACGCACCACCGCACTACTGACTTTGTTCCTTGTCGCCATATTGTGCTCCATAACTGAATGGTTGAAGACTTTACGGTTATAGTTATCTTCTGGCGACTCTATGAAGTAAACTGATCCAGAATATAGATACTTGATGTAAAAAGTTTATTAAAAGTAAAAGCATTCCTATTTTTATCACGGAATCAAGGGTAACGTAGTATTTCTTGGCCACAAACAAAAAAAACATGCTAAAGGTTTAGACTGGACAAAAATGCTATTTATATGGCTAAACAATATGGCAAACATTAAAAACTTGCGTCGCTCTTCCGTTTCGAGATTTCCTTTCACAGCGTCAATATTATTCATTTTAATAACATCTTTCAAATATACTATTAAATACGTTTTATATATATATTCAATTGTCCATGTAATAACATTAAAATCACCGGTATTTTACATCTTAACGGGGACGTATTATAGCACAATATAAAAATATAATTTAATTGCAATGCAAGTAATTGCGAGAACCTTAAATAGTCGCAATAGTAACATTCGACATAATATTACATTTTTATTATGATGAGCGTAACGTAAGTATATTATGTTTTACAGTTTAAAGTTCAGTTTTATATACATTCTTTGTTTCGTTCAACTTCAGAACAAGTCTACTCTTTTACAAAAATGCAGTTATACATATACATGGAATAATATCAATCATTGAGGTATCTGGTACATAGTGAAGATGTTTTCGAGCATAATTCGATGTCAACTAATTTTACCATCATCTTTTGACTTGAGGCACCATATCATTAACAAGGCAAGTATCATTAACAAACAGCATAATAAATTGTATCTTAACAAAATAACGCATATCTACCAAACCGTTATTGTACACTAACTACCGATACGATAATTACACCTTAGCTGACATAATCTACAAAATGTGTGATCGATCAATCTGCATAGTCACTATAGCACAGATGTACGAGCTAAAATAGTAATAAATAGGTAAATAACTTAAGGATGAAAAACTAGATATACGAAATAATCTCTTGTCCTTAAAAACTTGATGATGAATGAGTCACCGCTGATGTTGGACGTGGAGAAGAAAGATTTTCTTAATTGGCTAGCGGGCTGAGCCGTACATTGATTTCAAAAAGATGACAAATCGCTGAAACAATAAGTAAAAATCAAATGATAAGCAGAATGTACAGGTATTTCACAAATATAATTCTTGCAAGAATAGAGTAGCACCATTTTTACACGACTTACTTTAAAAAACGCTTTGAACTGCTTATTATCAGTCTCAGTCTATAGAATAGTAACAAACTCCTGCACTTTGTCCAAAGGAACTCTAAGCGTTGGTAGATATCTCATCAGGTAGGCGATGAATTCTTCCTTCTGAAAGCGTTCAGAGACAGAAGTGTATCCATTATAATATAAGTAGCAAAATTGCAGAAAAATTCGATCGTACGTACTTAAATATTAAAGTTTTTAAAGTGAAATTAACTTACCCTTTTATCAAAAACTGTCCGCAAGCAGAGTGAAATTTCATTTACACAGATGAGCGTTTTAGCATCCCTAATATCGAACGTCTCTTTAATTGGGACAATGAAACAAGCCGGGACAATATATTTGTACAGAAAGTCCATAAACCCAGGCGGCCCTTCCACATGCCAGAGTTCAACGAACGTCCTCAATATGTTGAAACAAACCTTCTGAACCTGTAAATAACAATTGGAATGACACACTTCAGTTATTCAATACTCGTGAAAACCAAAGAGTAACAGATTTAATTTAATAAATTAAAACTCATTAGCTTACTAGAGGATGGGGAAAGTTCGTGCCATTAACAAGGGTCATCATGACATTGTCTAAAACAAGCTTATCCTGCGCGCCCAGCACATCCGTAAGATTATAAGTAACAATGATGGCTATGAAGAGAAAAAAAAGAAGGTGATTCTCGCCGATGCCTTGTTGGTCATTTGGCTCCGTGAGAACTTGTGCTACGAACAGGCGCTGGACTATGGGCGTGAACATATTCTTTAGGAGAGGCACCACATCTATCTGGAAAATCCACGAATGCGACATGAAAAATTATAAAAAGCCCCAAAGTGTATTTAAATTGGATTGGACAGTTACAATATAAAACTAAGCAATTTATATTTACGAGCAAAAATTTAAAGTCCGTCCAAAGCGTTACAAAACTCAAAAGCACTTCCCAATCCCATCAAGTATTTACAAATAACTCAATGCGCAAAATCATATATTACACAAGTTTCTTGTTTGAAAATACTTTTGGTATCGCTTACATTATACTTATTTATCACTTGGGCAATCAGCAGGATATATTCTTGTATGGAACGACCGTCACAATTTCGTAACAATCCTTCAAGCGCAGCTGGAATATATGGAAGGAGTTCCTCTTCCAAGGAAACAACGAGTCGGTGCAGGTACATTACGATAGAACTTTGTAACTCAGCTGTTTGAGATTCTTCGATTGGAAGCTGGAGCATTTGAAGAAAAACGCCGAGTGGGTCCAAAAATATTTGGACGCAGCCTAATGACTTCATTGTTGTTGTGGTACTAAATGCCTTACTCAGTCTTCCCGTTACTTCAATCGCCTGACTAGTAGTTTCAACAAAAATTAAAATAACGTTTAATATGACTACATACCTCACAACTTAAATAACTTTAGAATTGTCGTGGATAGTTGCACTTACGCAAACACATCTACAACGACTTCCTGTTCCTTTGGAGTAAACCTTTGCGCATTAAGTTTCCTAATTCCGTATCGACAAGTGGCCACGTTGATTTTGACTATTTTTTCCATCCAAGCTGCTTTTTTCTATTTAAACACCATAAAATTTGTGCTGTCAAGCTAACTGACTGACCTTAACATAAGTATCATGAAACATTAGAAAATGAAAGCATGCCTGGTTCTCACAACCCGTTGCGACAATAAGCACTCCGATAATTTCGTAAAGATACAGTTGGTCGTCAGGGGTGATTAGATAATCATCGTAGTCATCCTTTGGCATTACGTGCAAATTCAATAAAGGATTTATACGATCCAAAATCACTTGCATCGACGTTTCAGTAATACCTGGCCTGTGAAAGTGTGAAGGTTGACACCAAACAAGTTACAAAGAATTAGAAGATAATTAGTGTCACCAATGATTTTAAGTTTAGTTTCTGGTTTTACGAATTATGTTATGTACCTCACACATTTTACGAATCGTAAAAATAAATAGCAGGTTCGAGAGCGCACTTTATTGTTGGGATTGAACAACCCCTTGTCACTGATAAACGCATCCAGGGCTCCCGTGATGTATTTGAGTTCACCAGAGAAAAAGTTTCTGTAGCTGCAAGCAGAAACAATAAATTAGTGCTTTCCTCAAGAATAATGCATTAGACGGTCAATAGCAGCATTGTAATGACTAAAATGTCGTTTCGTACCGTACTATGACTTTAAAGAATTGCAGCGCTGCTGCTGGAAGGTCAACTTTGTAGACTTGTAATTCCAGAATACGATGCATCATTCTCTCAATACTGGGAGGTCCTTCATCATCCTTGAAATCTGGAGGTGGTCCGGGAGAAACGGAAGTAACAAGCTCACCCAAGTAGTACAACATTAATAAGGCCACCTCAATCTCCTGTAATGCGTCAAGAAACAACAAATTGCAAAACAACGGCAAAAGGATACAGCAAATAGCTTTAAAAATCTATATTGTTCGTACCAACGCATGAGCTGCATGTCTTCTAGGATCTCCAATCTCGAAAATGCGAGTTTGAACTTCAGTCATTACAAAAGCCTCATCAAGTTGTACCAGATTATCGAAAATTACTTTCATTTGTTTCCTATAGGATTGAAATAAGTTTTCATGAAGACTCGAAACAATAATTTAACGGCCAATCATAAAAAATCTGTGATATGATGGAAAATATTTAGGTTTGCGACATGCCTGTATTCACAAAATTCAGCTTCGAACTCTCCCACGATTTCCACGTCATATATCAGCTTTCTAATCACCACGTCTAATGTTAATTTATAGTTCTTTATGTGGGATTCGGACATCCTTCCAATCGGCTTAAACACGGACTTAATCATCTACAATAACAGAGTCAGGTTAGAATAACAAAGAAACAAAGTAAAAACAAATATAGTGGCTATAAAATCATGCATTTTGGTAAACTCACATGTAAATAGTCCTTCATAAAATCAAGCACAGATAGAGAAATGTCGTGACAAATTGATCCGAGGAATTGGTGCAACAAAGGAATTTTGTCTTCAATGGCATCTGAAATAAATTTAACCCTTTCGATAGTATTTGGGTCTACAGATCTTGCTAGCTTCGCATGACTCTCAATCAAGTTAGTGCCCATGATGCAAAACAAATTTCCCCAGGCTTCCAGATACTCAAGATCCCCGAGAGCCTGCAATACACAAAATTAAACGAAATAAGTTGACAAAAATGAAATATCTCAAATGCTGAAAGTAATATTATGAAATGAAGGTAACGAACCTCAGATTTAACCAAAACAGGTTTTAAAAGACGGTAGAAGGACTCAACAAGTCTGGCTTTATAAAATGGTTCCGTCTCTTTGGAAATGATTTCTTTAATACATTCAGCAGCACATACGCCAGTTTCAGGATCATCAAAAGCTGCTACAAACACCGCAACAAAACGACCATTAGCCACCAGATTAATATCAATCCACTGGGTGTACTTTCCAATCACTTGAAAGCATAAGCAATGAATGAATCACAATTTCGGTTGCCAAATTGCATTGTACCTAAGCACATTATTTTGCATACAACAAGTGAAAGTATTTAACCCCCGTGACAGTCATTAAGGACAACACTAGTGACCCATATAATTACATGAAATTATTATTAATTATGTTATATTAATTATCCCTTACCTATTTAAATGGCGCATTTCCTTTGTCGCTTTCCCAGTGCCAGTGGTAAATGCAGTAACAAAAGGGCTTCACAAAAAGCCAACAAAGACGGAGAGTTCGCTTCAACCAATCAGGATCCAGAGAAGCACTCATCGCCTTTGTTCCTTGTCGAGTTGCTGGTGCTGACGTTTCTTTTTTGCTTGTTTATAAAGCTTTAAGCAAGCCAGGAAATGCGCACATGTAGAAACTTTTTTCCTGTTTCATATTTACGCCAAGCTGAAGCTCATTATAAAATTGTCCTCTATAACTTGAATAATGGTTGAAGACTTTGCAGTTGCGGTCCCCTTCTGGCGACACTTTAAAGTTGACTCTCGTCCTGACCGGTACACTTCAACATCATCATCAGCATCTTACGAAAGGTGCTTATACGAAATAACTCTACTTTAAATTGTGCGCATACAATACATGCGAGAATAAAACGTCTTACAAACATGCATTATTTACGAATATTAAAAAATCGTCGAGTTGCACACGCAATGGTATATAATCACCTTAATTGTGCCACCTGAGCGCATCCATTACTATAATGAGCATCGGGAAGGAAACTCTACCTATATAAAAGGCTATCATATATACTACCTGCATCATTTTTTATTAATTAGTCAATCACTTTAATGCACATCTGACCAAGAGAGAAGGAAATTAAATATATACTACAATTTGAGATCTTACAAAGCTTATATTTTAAATGATGCTAGTTAACAGGCAGTAAGTATTAAGTGTAGTTAAGAATTCAACATAAATAATTTATCATAAATGCTGCCTACTTGCACACGTGCTATGCTACCTTACGTGTTACGTAAGATAAGATGCTTAGATAATTATATATCATATCAGAAAAAGTAGTCGAGAAAATGGATTAAACGAACCTTCTTGTTTCATGGGTCAATGCGACAATCTCTACGATTAGGATCAGCTCATGATTGAGGCTACATTTTTGCTTCGCACTGCGCAATACACGTTACTGAAATGCTTCTAATGAAATCCAATGTAATAATTCGATATACTGAATAAAAGCCATTCGTCCATTAGAAAGTTTTCATACTGTAACTGTTTGTTCTGCTAATGAAAATGACAGTACATACAAATATACATAGGTTTAGGGGAGTAGAATCGTGTCAAGTCAACCTGGTCATAATTTTTTTTGTTATGTTAGGTAATATAGTCATTATCATTAAACGGGAAATAGCCAGCTTGACCAGCATGTCGTTTTTCTCCGTTTTGTAATGAAAATTACTTTAATTATCCCTGTTTCAAACTTAATTATTTTGGAACAATTAACATTCTACGAAGGAAACTAAGCATAATTAAGCATGGGTTTCATTTAAAAAACGAATGTACATAAGGAGAGCTTATTTCTAAAAAAAAGTTTTTTTCGAAAACGTTAATTAAAATTTTAATTGCACGCTAATTGATGGTTAATTGTCTTCCGGTCCAGGCGCCGTTACGACATACTGAATATGCTCGGACCTGTAAAAGGGTCCTGAGAAATAGATTCCGTTGGAATTTTGGTGATACGAGGCCTGGACCGCGAGATAATGTACTTAATTGTCAAGCTAATTAAGTCAGCAATTAGGGAAAGGGGGCTGTCTACACTACACATTACACAGAATGGACTGACTTCTTAAACCCACATTCACTAGCCAAAAGTGGTGTAATGAAGGAAAACGTTAGGGTCCAGCATTAGTGCTGGTGGGTGGGTAGTGGGGGGTGGGGATATCTTATAGCAGCTGTGTTATGTGAACAGTGGTCGACCCCAACCAGTAGCACAAAAACACAGCTGGTTCACTTGCGCCGCCGCTAGATGGCACTGGGAATGAGTCAGGAAAATCAGTCGACTTGACATGATTCTACTCAGGGTAATATGTAGGATCTATTGCCTTACTCCGTTACTAGGGAAATATCTAAACGCACGTTTTTCTTATGTATTCGATTTTGTATGCGCTTATCAACTCTGGTGCTTAGTGCTTACGTAGATGTTCGTCATTTCCTCATTTTGAAGTGCATATATTTAACTTTGCATAAGCATTGGTATATAACTACCAAAATTGTGCTACGTGAATAGCTACACTACTATAATTAGTATCGGGGAAAGGAGTACTACTATTGTAATTAAGAAGTATATGAGAAAGGAGCAATAGCCATAATTAAAGATTGATTAGTTCTCACTCAAGAGCACTGGTACAGTTAGTTAAAGAAGCGTGAAGCGATATACTATAATTTCGTGAGTACTCTTTGTCCAATTTCATTAGAAGCTAATGATGGCGTCTGGGGTCATTTGAAAACGGTGGCTCATCCGGCCACATCATATTTTGCCACTAGGCAAATATTTTCATTTTGATTTACGCTAGCAGTAGAAATTGAATTAAAATGATATAATTTGACATGATACATAGCCTATTTATGGCAAATTATCTTGGCTTACAGTTCGAATTAAGCGATAAATGTATTAAAAACGAAGAATTCTCGCTTAGGTAACATAAACTTGTGCTAGACTACCTACGTAACAGGAGATCTTAGATAATACATATATTATAATATTATATTATCTAGAAAAGTACTCGAGAAGACGAAAGTAATGCACTTAGGGTTTATGTACGTTAAGCATATTTAATATACTGGACCAATGGAAATGTATAGGTATATATTTACCTAATCCACTGTTGTACTTCGTTATATGAGTTTCTGTTTAAACCTTTGCCACTCTAAGAGTTGTCGCCACTTTCAATGATATACATATGTGCATATATGACAAAAAGCTATTAATGACAGCAATATTAGTATTTTCCTGTGCAAAAGTATGGCTCCTTGCCAGGATTTTCTTCACCGTTGTAGCTGCAGCCAGGAACAAAACAGTGTACAAAAGAGTTTACTGCGATGAGCAGCAAAGCTTCAATTTCCACAAACCAACGCTCATTTCGAACGCTCTGCAAAGTTTTCTTTTCCCAGAGATGGCCCCAGTCCTCATTCACTTCGTGAATAAAAATCATTGCGACCTGCTTTCATCCGGTCTAGAATTTAGTACCAGTGTAATATCCGCACCTTCGAACAAAGGGCCTGCATTAATACGTGTTGTTGCGTGGAACGGCGGAAGCCAAGAAGGGAATCTGGAGCCAGTTCCGGCGCCCTCTGGATTTGTGCGTGTTTTACATGTTCACGTCTTTCCAAACATTAACGACCCCTCCCACCGGAAGAAACACTGGGGCAAGGAACATCTTCTAACTATGTTTACAAGATACCTGTTAAACCCGTTGTTAAATGAACATAGATTAAGTCGGCTGGCGATGGTGGAGCGAGATAAGACCATGAGTGAAGCATATGCGCGATTCTACGACGCCCACATAAGCTTAATGCAAGTTAGTCAACGCGACGACCATGAAAAGGCACAGGGGAAGATATTCAAAATGGCGGATGCATTTGCAAAGGATATTGATGAGGGTAACTTGTTGGAACAAGTGTATTTTCACAAAATTCTAATTCCCGTTCCCATCACCCACAAAACTTTGAACCAGCATTACTTAAAAATCTATTCATTCTGTCAGTACTGTAGAAGTAAATCCAATTGGAAACTCATTGACCGCAAGACTGTCAAGCACATTATGACACGCGGATATTCCCATCTCGACAAAATTCTCAATGCAAAAGTGCATGTGTACAAGTTCCATCATGTAACTGGCATAGTACAAAAATATGTTCCAAATCATATTGGTCACGACTTGATCCTTGAAATCTTTAATGCTGGGTGCACCGGGAAACGCTTCTCATCGCATGCAAATTGAGCAGACTAGATCCAATATGATTGGATGGCTCCCTGGCGTGCCAAAAATCTACATCGACGTCACCTCTGCGGCGACACTGATAACCGATCAGGTTTACATGCAATATATCACATGCGATGGAGGCTACATTGAAGAAAGGATTTCTTTTAACGGTTTTGTTTCCGCTTTCGATATTCCAACATGGTCTCTTGTTATTTTCGTCTTTGCTTTGATGGTTTACATATGCCATAAGGATCGAGGTAACATGGTCAAATCTTTTAAGAAATCTATTGGCCTCTACGGGTTTTTAGAATCTGTCCTGGCGATTTTCAGGATATTCCTTTTTCAAGCCCATGACCATAAACCGACAAGGTTAGAGCTATCCTTTCAGCTATGGACAGTATGCATGTTCATCATTGGCTATTTCTACATGGGCGACAATATCGGCGAGTTATCGGCACCCAAGAAAACCGTTTTTTACGAAACCTTTGATGAGATCTTGGAAAGAAATTACACTATTATTATGAGGCATAACGCCAAATATCCCGATAGAATGGAGTTGCCAAGAACGGATCCTCGCTTCAATGAATGGCAACTAATTTTGGACTTCATCGAATCCTCAAGCTTTGGCTTATTTCTCGAAAATTATGATCCATTTCGATACAATGCTACGCAAGAGCATAATTTGATACGTCGTGTGGCGAAATCCCGTTATATGCTTTCAGTAAGATTTGATGACTGGAGCTGGGAGTTCTCAATGAATTCTAAAGTTTGCAATAGAACGGCCTATGCCGCCTGGTCGCACGATTTAAAGGAATGGGAGCCTACTTTCAGACGCGAGATTATGCTCAACAAAGGGTCATCCTCGTCGCCAATCGTCTCGAAGAGCAAACAAGGGGTCATTCCCCACAACACCGGATGGGTCTTTGGTTACTGGGGAGATCCCTGGGTTTTGGGCAGATTCAAATCCATTTTCACATCCGGAATATTTAACCATCTCAATGAGACTGCTACCATACGAAAGTATTTACGGTTTCGAGATGACGAAAGGAAGTTTCGGGAAAAGCTTGGGCATGATGATCAGGATTCAGATGAGCTTTCATCAGAATTTACATTATCCCTGAGCGGAAACATGGTCGTAATTTTTATTGCGCTGGAAGCGGGACTTTCACTGGGAGCCTTGATATTTATCACTGAAAACTTTTCTAAACTGGCATTCGTATTTTATCAGTTCCTTGAGTGGAGCAAACAAACACTCTGGCTTCTGCACTCAAGGCTACGATCTTTGCACTTTAAGATGACCTCGTCACGGTGGCTACATTTTTTGTTGTGCAATGCACCATAGGAAAAGTTAATAATTTTAGTACTGAATATTTAATCAATCAAAGTAATTACTTTATTACATAAATGTGGTTATCATATTATAATACGTACCCTGAAACACGTGTAACATTAAATGAAATTGAATACTTTGAAAGCCAACTATAAATCTAAAACTAAAGGCTAATTTGAAAATTCATTACTTTTGATACTCCTGCAAATCCCTACTTTGTACATCAGCATCAATATTAATTATGTGCATAAATGGTAATTTTGCGTCCTAAAAAGTTAAAAGCAGTGATTACGTGTTGCTGATTTTAACTTGCATAAATATACGAGACATTTTTTTCCTGACATTTGCTGTCGTCACCAAAACGAGCTTATATCTCGCTGAAGCTTATAGTACTTTATTCTTAACGCATCAAATGTTCGACGCATCCCACTTTTGGTAATTTTACTCATCACCTCCGCGACAAATAGGCAGCCTGCAAAAATGTACACCATGGAACAGAACAAAGCGATAACAGAAAACTTGGACAGGTCCACCGTGCTGTCATTATTTATCACATATTTCTCAGATCGCTTCCAAACTTTTGCAGTGGTCCGTCCAAGGCGCCGCAGATACGCGGAATTTGCCCACAACTCCCACTTGTCGAACAGGCCGCTTTCCCGCACGCGACAAAATGTTTCCTGAAGCCAGTACCGATTTGCCGTGTGCAGCTCCAAAATGTCAAAGTGGCGGTGAATGGACTGCGGAATGGTACGACACATTATGGAGTCCGGCTTCCCAATGAAGCCTTCAATAGTGCTCCAAATGATTGCCGTGTGGGGCTCCACATTGACGTCATACGCTGGGAACAGCACCTTCGTGTCGATAAACTTTGTGGAGCCGTAAAAAATGGCCCAGTCGGACCGGTACTCGCTGTTCTGGATCCGGTCGTACACCCCCAGAAGCTTAAAGTCTTGACTGAAAAAGGACATGAACTGGATTCCCACGTTGTCCTTGGGATCCCACATAATTTTATATCCCGCTATTAGCGCTGCCTCCAAACTCCAAAACTGACTGGGTGTAGGCGTCAACACAACCAAACTTACAAATGAATTTTCGTACAGAGTACAGAAAAGCATACCAGCTATCAGAAACACGACCAATACAATTAGCCATATGACACCTTTCCCCTTTGCGCCGACAATAATGAATGGTTGACGACTCATGGAGGATACCAGATTTAGAATAAATATTCCAACTTTGTCCACCGCAAACTGCTCCACAGCGAAAGCAGAGAAATGATTCAGGAGCAGAGACAGTGTGGGAAGCGCCACAAAGAATATCAGCCAAAGATGGAGTTCGAAACCAGAAGTCCAGGTGGAGACCTCTAGACCCTCGCTAGGGGTTTTTGAATACTCACAGTAAACAGGAAAAATGTCGTGGGCGGATGCAAACTGCCTTGCTCGGAAAGTATGACCTGCCAGATGGACAGGATCGTGTGGTCCAACGGTTCGGGTGAGAAAGTACTCAACTTGTCCCATTTTCACTTTCTCCATGAATTCTTCGCTCACGGACGCACTGTTCCTGTCGCGTATCCCGAGGGATAGATTGTGAACGACTGCCAGGTAGAGTGCAGACATTAGCTCACTGTTGCAGTAAACTGAGTGATTGGACTCAAAAATTTGATATAGACACACATTTGACCCTGCCAAGGAGTTGTTGAAGAATTCAGTAGTTTCCAGTCGAATTGACACCAGGGCTTCAATGGGAGCTCCTTGTGCATTCCAGTGCAACTTGTGATGCAACTGCATCAAACTTTCAGAGTCAGGATTGAACTCGTTTTGCACTCTGCCCTGCACTCTGACAGATTCTGCGACATCGAAGCTGAGGGAAGGTGCTCCGGCAGAAAACGGTGAGATGGGTTTCATGATCAACACGCTCTTCCATCTTTGTCGAGACTTGATGCCCGTTAAGCTGGAGCTGGTCTGGTCTAGCCAAAAGATTGCGCATCTTTCTGAATATATTTTCCGTTGGAATACTCGAAAGAATTGAATCCTATGTTCTCGGTTTTGGTGACTGGACTTTGGACCCAGAATGATTTCAAAGGGTTGGTTGAACCGGTAGCCAATTTGGGGTTCTAGGGTTTCGTTGTAGGCGCCTGAAAGGAATACGCTTCTGAGGGAGCGGAGAGGATGCAGCTTTCCGTGGTTCAGGTTATAAAGGAAGAGGACGAATTCGGAGGACTGATTTCTGAGACTTCCAACGTAGAAGCAAGTGGGACAGGAGGCTTGGGTGTCATAGCTTTCTCCTTGGATAGCCAGGCAACTTGCAAAAACGAGGCACAGGATATTGCATAAATTTGTGATCATATTTAAGAAAAAAATTTAGTAACCTGAAAACTAATTTGGATGTATGCTGTCAACTGTCCATAGAAGTCATGGTGATGGTTACACATCCAAACAAGTTAATATAATGGCTTAAATGGAACTGGTAGAAAGTTGGAAGAAACTTGTAGTAATGTCTGTACTTTCGGTTCATTAAACGAAGAAAGTATCAAGCCATTACGTTATTTTTGGGCCATGCTCGTCTGCTCATTGTAATTTTGTTTTGGTGAAAGTCGGTGGGATTCGGTTTCTTGCTTTCTATGAAAGTATTTTTACCCGTTATCATGATTCATGGCATAAAATAACCACTTTAAATGCTTGCTTGAAATAAATTGTAATGCGTTTATTTATGTTTTGCACGCGTGTAGATGGAGATCTGCATATTTTATGCGTGCTAGTTTTAAATGCATTAAATCCATTTATCTTTTATTATTGTCATGATACGCCTACATGCCTATATCTCTTTGTGTAGTTGATATGACAAATGGATCCACGAGGACGCCTTTCTCCATGAAAAGATCTGTGGACTTTTGGATGGACGTTTATTTACTTAGTATTTGATACATTACAGTTATTGCTAGAGCGACCATTACAATGTCTTTGTTCCATTGGAATTCAATGACGCAAACGAATGGCATGAATTATTACCTTTGTAGAAGTAAATATTTTTGCCTCCTTGAACCCACCTTATCGACATTCTTATCTTAAGTGGCAGCCAATATGAACACTAACGCATTTTACTTTTGTCAGCGCTTCTTTCTCTTTAGAAAACGTATAAACAAAATTCGTGGTTTTGACATGGAAATACAGTTCTGCTGCACTTTAATTAATGTATCCACTTTCAGCACAAAACGTTTATTGTACGGTGAAGGCGTTCATCTCCTTAAAAGCATTTTTGAGTCTATGTACATATTAGTATGTTTCCAAAAATAGGTGACAATAAAAACTACATGGCTAATTGTTCGTCCCTACTTTTGTTGGAAAGGCTGCAACAAAATATATAACAAAAGTTGTTGCAGTCTCAATTTCTAATCAAATCATCTTATTGACCGAAAGATGCCAAAAGATTGTACCTGAAGAAGATAACACAGTTTAATGTTCACACGCTGATATGATCTGACCGAGGATTTTATTATATTATGTTATAGAAGATTTTGATTACATTTTATATCGTATTGACAATGATTGAACAAGGATAATGAAAAGTGTCAAACAATTAAATTTTGTACTGCTCCGCCTATTTGCTCCCTGTACACTTCGATTACATCATCGTTCTCCATTTCCAACTAGAATGCAAGAAAATAATATCATTAGTCATCATTATCTTGTTCAATTCAACATCAAACTGAGAAACCATCGCGCTCCCCTGAGGTAACGAAAAAGCTACTAAAATGATTCCAGTAAAATCTTGTGTAGTATAATTTTTAACGTTCGTTGTATGTATATATACTAACCTTTAACGGAGTGTCCTCGTCTAGAAGCGGCGCGACCCATACAGGAATCTTATTGATTTGATTGGCAGCCTCTACAAAAAAAAGCATTCCTATATTAGAATCACACATTCTAAGTTTATACCCGCCCAAATGCCCCAACAATCGGAAAATAATTGAAAACTAATCAGCATTGTCTTTATTGCAGCATGCTTTGTTAATAAAGTTACTAATTCACATTTATTTCCACTTACATAACGCTTACAGTTTTTTAGTTTTTTAACTTGCCCAATTCTGTACTCATCTCCTTCCCCCCAAACCATGGAAACCAGTCAGCATGGGCGAAAACGGCACCGTGTTCCACAGAAATCATCTCGACCACCTCATGTGATTGTTCCAACTTCATGGTTTATCTTTTTTATAGCCTTGAATGGAAGTGAAATTTCGGCTCGTCAAGCAGTTTCTTACAGATCTGTAAGCATTGCGTATAGAAAATGAGTTTACATATAAGCAAACTTATAAATTTTAGTGAAACTGTTCACGATCATAGTTTGAGATGAGATGGTAGCATTAGACCGTATTGTATTGACTTATAAAAACTGCTTCTAGATTTGGATTCATAATTCATTATTGTGTAAAAGATGCATATATACACACCTATATGCTAATGGTAGTACAAAGAAATGAGGATGAGTCAAGTGTTAGCTGCAAACAAACTACTGACATTGAACGACACCTTGTTCATTCAACTTTTGAGTCTTGAAGGTCAATCAAACTTTCGGTAGCATGTTTCACGTAACGTTAAGGATCAGAGCTAACACCACCAATCCTAACCATGACTCTAAAAATTATCATTAACCCCACATAATAGCAGTATCATAGCTACTTTTTTTAGTTTTGTGTGACATGACTGAAAAATCCATGCATAGTATGAAGACCGTTTCTAATTACCTTACTACACGTGTACTCCAATATGATGCCAAACCAATCAACACCACGACCACTTCTAAATAATATAGTTCGATCATGAAGTTTCCATACCGTTTTCACCCATTCAAGTCGTCAACATTTTTAAATGAAATATGCATTTCATGACGAATTCCTTATAACGGAATGATTCACTCTTGTCTCAAAAAAGCTCTACTGCGCACAGTAAAAAGGAATGACTCTTGTGGTCTATGCGACAGTCTGTAGATTGTAGATGGGTGCTTACGGTGAGATAAGATATAATCTGCCGTTTTGCATGATGAAAAGCAATTAATAAAAAATTCTCCATGCGCACTGTTCCAAGCGCCAGCAAGACATTACTTGCCTTTGGTAGGACCTTTCGCATGGGTTTCAGCAAGGCCATGTGAAAACCCGTTGCATGAAAATGTTTTTTTCTTGTCGCTGGACGAGATGAAGAAAATAAGCTCGCACTCTGCAATCCTTCCTCAGTTTCGTCTCCGCCATCATCCTCAAAAGTTCTCGTTTCTGTCGTCTCCCACATATTCCGAGTCCACCACGCGTTTTCCTCAGCGTCGTTTCCTTTACCACCTCCTGACCTGAGGTAGACCATTAGACTCATACAACCAGGGTGGAATATGGAAGTGAGGTGGTGGAGGATGTGCTGCTGCTGTTTTGAGGACAGGCGAACCCACTGGGGCATGCTGATACTCAGACGGACGGACTGAAACCGCAGAAAAGTAGCGCTGCGTACATTGCGCATGGGTGCAAAGGTAAGAAGTTAATTGTGATCAGATACAAAGTTTCATTTTCATTACTTTTATATTGCTGCTGTGATTCATATAAGCAATTGCTATGTTGGTGTGGTTTCTATTTGAAAAGTTGGATGATTCATGCCTTAGTTTGTGTCGTCATTTGTGCTTATGTTCCTGACAAAAAAAATCTGAACAAAGTTTCTGTTTTTTCTTTCATTACAGTTACAGTGCAGACAGAAGGACGGATAGATGACCAACGCACCGCACCGTATCCACAACAATCATGGTCTCCATTCCTTTTTACCTTTCCAATAAATCTCTCTGGCCATTCCACATGTCTCTCCATGAAATTATTGTAAGTTAAAAAACAAATCAATGCATGCGCTTCATGCAGTAATTGACAGTTAATAAAAACAGCGTTTATTATTGAAAAAAAGAATATTTAAAAGGCTCAGTTCTTGTCTAATAGGTGTTATTTTTTCTTTCTGTTTCTATTCTAGGATTCTGCTTGGGCTCACGTTTCTCATCTCATCTAATTACTGTGCAACGCTAATCGAGACCATTTACGATAATAGTAGTGTAGACTATCTATTATAATTATAATAGTGTGTAGATGTATTACATTCTATTAATAACTATACAATTAAATATTATGCGCTGTTTGTTAACTCCAATGTTTGTAAGAACATAATGTAACCAATTTTCATTACTGTTTGTAGTTTAAAATGGTAAATTTTACTTCGTGTATGAGAGTGATTCTCCCAGGCACCGGACTCCATAAGATTCCTTGAGACTCCATGAGAGAGTCGGCGAAATTAGAAAGGACATGCACTGGCCTTCATATTTTAACTGTTACGTAGACATCAATGTAGCATGCTATATATTTTTAAACTATTAAATATTAAGCTATCAAATCTTACGTATGTATTTATGTAGCCGCAATTTGTAATATATAGGCATTAGTTGCTACTTTATTTAAATGCATTGCGGTTAGTCGTGAAAGTTAAATTATCAGGAACGTGATTTTGGTTTAAGTCACTAACAGCGAAATGTATTCGCTATGGTAGCGATAATAATTCCTACTATATGTTTCTAAGGTACTGTAATTTTAAGTATAATTTTTAGCCTAAATATCAGACCGAAAGCTAAACAAACATTGTCATAAGTTTATAATCGCGTATTTAATTTAATTGCACATAAACTCATAAAAGCGACGCATAAAAATATGATTCAGCAACAAAGATCTTGATCTTGATACTACATACTAGCTTGCCTCCTTTTTGCGCATATTCCGTATTTGACATTTCATTGTTGTAGAGCCTTTCCTTGTTCCTTAAAAAACTAAGCATTATGTCATGCGTCATAAAACACAAAAAATGGTTTTCTTGGGAATGCATTTCTAGTAAGTCAGCATAATCTCCCCATAGCTGATCAAATTTTATGTTTTGCCGATCTATACCATGCAGTTAATGTTAGCTAATTAAAGAATATGTGTGAAAGCTGAATGGATGAAATGCAATATTAATATTATTACCTATGCAGCTTATTATTGTTAACCAACCTCATGGCTAATTATTCTACCATTGTTGACGATTTACTCATTTAATTATGATATAAACTTAGTATAGGTACAATGCACAAAACATACTTGCATTCTGTTTGATCTCTAATCCCAAGTAAAAACGGAGAAAAAGAAAATGATTTTTTTATTTTTGCAAGATGGTTAGTTTGTCGGTGGTGGTGGTGGCGGCGGTGCGGTGCCTGATTGTTGTGAGTGACGGGTACTGACCACTGCCCACCTACTTGGACATGATGATGACATAATGAGTTCATTTCTTTCTTTTTCATATTCATATGCGCATACATATATACCTCTACCACCACCTTACTCACTCCTCACATCATTAAATAAATATAAAAGAATCTCTGCAAAAGACTCTTCTTCTCGCTCTGCATCTGCACATTTTTACGATGCTTCTACCGATAACCCAACAACAAAAAACTGTAATAATGACGTGATAATAATATTAATAATAATAACAATAACAACAAAACAGCAACAAACAATGAGGATTTTCCGAAAGCCGAGCATGCATGCACAAAAAACCAAAACTGCTAGTCTGCTTGTCTCCACAAAACTCCACCACCACCGCCACCACACGTCCACCTCATCTTTCATTCATGAACATTTTTTTTTGATTCGAAGAACATCATCTTTTTTCTTCTTGTTGCTCGAGGTGGTGCCGTAAATCTCCACTCTAATCTCATTCCATCATCATTCACCTCATCTCCTCTCATCATTATTATATGATTACCATATATTCTCTTCTTCAGCCTTTTATTATTGTGCTAGGGTGAATCCGGTCGGTATTAACCAAAAAATATCCTTGTTGCTAATGATGATGTCATCATCATGCTCATCTTTTTTTGCATACTCTTTTGCTGCTCATCTCCTCAAAAAATTCAATTGCAATTCCACCGTTTTTCTCTTGTTAACCGTCCATGGCCTACCACAGCGCGTGTGCCAGAGAGATAGAGAGAGAGCTCATTTGAATAAAATAAAAAAGTGGATGCATGTATGTATATACCTGACTCAGAATAAATCAGTCTGTTTGTTTAGTAATCTACTTAAAAATACTTACAACTTTTTTTATTTACAACTAGCAATAATAATATAATAATGGGATCAAGTGATGACTCATCAGAGCTATCTTATTGTTGGTTATGTTATAGGTATATGCTTTTGTCCTATTAATGATGACATAATAATTGATGTCTGGTCTGACTGACTGAAAGAATATACGCAACGTATATATAAAAAACAGAACAAGGTGTGGTGGAGGTGGTGATGGGGATATGAGGCTGGTCATTTCTCGATGGCGAGATTTGATTGATTATTAATTCACAGGTTATTTATGACGAGCTGAGCATACATTAAAGTATATATACAAATCGATTTGCTACAATATTTTTTTCTCCACTTTTTTTCTATCGTCTCTTGCACCTGAACCTTATGAACGAGTAGAGTAGAGAGCAGAGATTTTAATAGTTGTAAAGTTTGTGTGTGTTTGATGATCTTCCTCACAAATTATATGTCGATCTTATCAAAAAGGACAACAAGCGTCATCATCGTCATCATCATCCTCATGTCACGTCGTTTATCTGATCATCGAGTCTTTTTTGCCCTCTGCTTGCATATATACACGCAAATAACAAGTGTTTATAAATCGTTTTTGAAGAAGATGACGAATTCATAATAATAATTCATTCAGCAAAATATTCGGATCCTCAACAACAGCATCAGTTCAGATGTATGTACACTATAGCTTTTTTTTATTTTAAGTAGTCTGCATTTATTTATGCGTTATACTAATAATAATCATGTTTTCTTCTTCTGTGAACATAAAGAGCAGCTCTCACTCAATCTAGAGCGACGAAGGTACTTCAAAGCGGTCGCCTCCCAAGACGAAAGGTGACGAAATCGGTAAAAATAAAATATCATATATATAAATGAACTCAGTAAGATTTTCGGTGTGTGACTGTTTTGTTTACAAACCTGTACACATACTTATGAGATGAGTACAATACAGATGAATCATGTGTACTACCACAAAAATCTTAACCAAGCCAAACAAGATATACGTCGTCACAACTTTAAAAAAATGTATTTACCTGTCTCGATGAAAAATAGTCTGTAAATGTAAAACAGGCCTCCTGATTTCAAATATAATATCGATTAATATTCAATGCTTATCAACGGTCGATAACGTGTTGATAACCCTACATTTGTTCACATTTCGATGAAAATCAGCATAAAAATGTAAACGGGCCTCCTGATTTCAAATATAATATTGAAATTAATATTCAATGCTTATCAACGGGCGATAACGTGTTGATAACCCCACATTTGTTCTAATTTCGATGAAAATCAGCATACAAATGTAAAGGGGCCTCCTGATTTCAAATATGATGCCCAATATAAAAATCGATGCTTATCAACGGTCGATAACGTGTAGATAACCCTACAATTGTTCACATTTCGATGAAAATCAGCATACAAATGTAAACAGGTCTCCTGATTGCAAATATGATATCGAAATTAATATTCAATGCTCATCAACGGTCGATAACGTGTTGATAACCCTACAATTGTTCACATTTCGATGAAAATCAGTATACAAATTGTCCTGATTTCAAACATGATATTCAAATTGAAAACCAAGGCTTATCAACAGTCGACAAAGTGTTATGGTAACCCGCACTAGAACAAATTGCGCTGTAAATCATTATGCATAATATGTAAATTGACATCATGATGTTAAATATGAAATCCATTTAAAAATCCGATTCTTTGATCGGGAACCGCCTTCTGTAAGCCTTACGCAATTACGTTCTAAACGCAGATTTTTAGCATTGTAATGGATGGATGTATTGTTACTGAAACATTTGGGAGTCGCATTGCAATTGATAACATTAATGATATGTCAAAGCGGGAGATATTATGGCCTAAGATTAATGATGAAGTTCTTACTTAATGGTTGGAGAGGAGCATATCTACCTCAGTAGTGCCACTTTTGTGGATAAGACAGATAGTGGCACTAATAATGCTTTGCCCGTCGTCGCTTGCCTTGGGCAATTCTTCGGAATTAGCAGATGCCTCTTTTCTTTCCTATTATTAAAATAATATTTTAATAATAGTAAAGAAAACAGGCATCTGCATATGAATTTTTGACGGAGGCTAGAGCCCGTCTTGGACGGGCCCCGCCAACTAGTATGTATATATAATAATAAATGACTGCACACACCGCACCGCAAACTACTAACTGCTCTGCTTTTAATGCTTTTTTAGTACCAACTTACACACATGAACAAGCAGTCTGATTATATTTTTCCAAAAAAAAACCTCAGTTCGTTACCTTATTTTTACCTACGAACATGAACACTTGCATGCATGCATATAGCGTTCTGTGGTTATAGCAATATCAGAAAAAATTAATCAATAATTATTATTTTTTGATAAAAAATACATCTCCCCCAATAAGCAACCTAATAATAATAAAAGGCTGTGTTGTATGATTTTTTGGATCGGATATCGGCTTGAACATTTCATTTTTCCATTGTTGCTGTTATATGTACATATATTGCTGCTGTGCTGTTGTTGTGGTTGTGGGTGGGAAAAAAACAGGTAATTTGATGCGTTTTTTACGATGCCCTAGACAACAATGAGTTTGGGATCACATCATTGTTGTCGTGGTGCTGGTGGTCGTAATATGTGAATGTGATGAGGACAAGCTTTGCGGGTATATAGAGGGAAAATAGTAACCGCATTCATATCACAGCCACACAACAACATAACAGAAATATATAAATAAAAGAAACAACAAGCCGGCTTGTACATTTTTTTCCTTTTCCCATTTTTCCTGGAACAAAGCTAGTCATTTTTGATGTCGATGATGAAATCATGCTAAAGGAAACAGCGACAAGGTGGGTCTGATGAAAAAAAGTGTGAAATGTTGGATAAAAATAGTATATGAAATGGTTCTTTGAGTCGGTTTCTTTTGATCGATTGCATGGACAGCAGGGGCACGTGCTAATTTCTGTATATTTTTATAATAAAAAAACGTACGCTTCAATTTTTCATTGATTTTTCATACAAATGCATATAGAGCGAGACAAAAGGTGTGTGCGTGTTTGCCAGAATGCTTGAGCTCTTTAATGAAATGAAATTTGAGATGATTCCGATGATGATGATGGGAATTAAATGGCAAAATGTCAACTGAGGGAACCGAAGCAGAGAGCAGACAGGGTGAGAAATATTGTAACGGTGAGTTTAAGAGAAAGGATATATAGAATATATACATATATGTATATATAATTTGAAGAAAAAAGCAGAACTGGTAGTTATAGTTGCGTTGTTGTGAAGTCGGTCCGGGTTTAGAGTTTAATAAAAATATATATAACGAACATTATTTTTTTCGTCTTCAGATTTTTTTTTAAAGAAGTACGTCTGCGCTCATGTCTGGTAATAAGAAAGTTGATGCTGAGATGCTGATCACGATGATTATTCACTGATGGTGTTGATGATGATGATGCAAAGTGACAAGGAAAAGTCGGAGTGTGGGTGGATCCTGCGCCAATAACTCATTGAGCAAATGTCATAATGATAATAATGGCAGCAGAATAGAGCAGGAGTCCATCCGCGGTGGTGGTGTGGCGGATGATGATGATGACGATATGATGTGATTTTTCAACTGTCTGTTGTGTATGTCTGTATTGTTGTACTCGGTGTACAGTGACCTCTGAGCATGTTCTGTGGTCAAGGCTTGATTAAGTCGTTGTTGATGAATATGTAGCAAAAATATGTATATACATACATACATACATACATATGTATATAGGAAAGTTTTTTTACAAGAAATAAAAGATGCATTTTCTCATCTTCTCTTCTTCGTCTTCTTGGTCTTCTTTGGCGAAAAGACGTTGTTTATTTTTCAAAGAATGACAAGCGTGGTTACCTGGTCTTCACTGACCATTCATGGTAAGTGTCTTGAGTCTTGTCTTGTCTTCTTGCTGCTGCTGTGGCTGCTGCTTCTCTTTCAGACTATTTTTTTCTTCTGCATCGTCTTCTTTTCATCTCATCTTATTATCCTTTGTGATGATCGCTTGTTGAACACCATTACCACCACCGGCATTACCATCACCGTTCTTGCCAAAAACAGAATAGACAGACAGACGCGAGCGAACGCGAGAGCAGCAGAAGATGTACAAGAAGAAGAATAAGAGCATCATCATCACCACCACCGGGATTAAACCAACTAGATAGATAGTACATACAAGTTTATGAGAAAGATAAGTAAAAAGGCAAGAAAAAAGGGTTAAGAAGGAAGATAGAGTGAATTAGTGGTGGTGGTGGCGAACAAAGTGTCAAAAGTTATTAGAGTGGACAAGCTGCACGTTTCAAGTTGCCCCGTCGCGTGAGCTGATAAATCGCAAGATTAAGTGCAATAATATGTAGGTAAGCCTATTAAAATAATGACCAGAAGTGGAAGTAGCAGTGGCTGTGATGAAGTGAAACATCATTATGGATTACGTGGTACATGTGTGAACAATTAAATTCAAATTAAGATTATTATTGTCATGTTTACATCCGGCTTAACGAGAATAAAAAAATGGGATTCGTAATCGCAGTTCATCAGAAAAAAAATACTTGCGTAAATATGCTTTTATATTGTTCTGGAGAGTGTGACAACTGGACTGGACCATTATGACTACTTGAGTGAGTCAGTAGTGGGCAATTACATGGGATTAGTTACTTTTTTAAAAGAAAATTATTGTTTCTAGGAAGCATTATTGTGGTGAGGATTTTTTTAAAGATACGTTTTAAAAAACAAGTGCGAGGTCAAAAACTGTGTTGTGTATTGAGTGGACAAAAAAATGAAACGAGTGTCAGCAAAGCTTGTTTTGCACTTTTTCTTAACAAAGGGCAACGAGGAAACGTCCAGAAAAGGAGATTTTTGCATTTTCTGCGTTTCATTTTTAACCCTTTTTTGATTCTCCTTGATTACTTGAGAGAGAGAAATAACTGTTTATTTTTTCTTCTCTCTCCGAAAAGAAATGAGATTGTCTGCTGCTGCTGGTGTTGCCTTGCTCATTTAGAGAAAATGCTAATGGCGATATTATTAGCCGTTTAAGGGAAAAGGATGAGAAGAAGATGAGATGGGAAGATTAGACCAAGAGAAGACCAAGACAAAAAAAAATGACAACAATGGTCAGTCTCTGAACAGAAGAAGATGAGGCGAGAGGAACAGCATCATGGGTAACAATGGAGCAGTGTTGCAGTAGATGATGGAAGGACAAGAGAGATTGTTGTAAGAACAAGTGTTGAACAAGTGAAAATGCCCATTAGGAGGACGGTTGACATTGTTACGCGTGACAATCGGTTGAGTTGTGTGGCTAGTTGGTGGTCTCTCTTCTTCGTCGTCGTCCTCTTCTGTCCATGTCCATTGTTGGGGTAAAAAAATATTTCTGCAAAAAAAGTGCACAACAACAGGTTGTGTGGGTGGGTGGTACGATGATGATGATGAGCACCAGATTTCACAAGATTCAGAGACTCTCTCAGACTGGACTCGTCTCATGACTGATCTCGCAGCTAGAGAGAAGATGTGAAGGAAAAAGTCAAAATGTCAGAAGGAAGGTGACAAAAATTGAAGATGATCAGAGAGTTGACCACCACAAAACAGAACACTACATAACATTGTATGATTATTTTTTTGTATTATTATATCAAGTCATCATTGCTATCTTTACGACAAGGTTTTCCCCATTTTCTCCAACCATGATGATGTAATGATCTTGACACCTGCAAATATAAAACTTGAGGTGGTGGACGCCGGTCGGTCATTTATGAACCAATATGGACATATGAAGATGAGAAGAGAGAGAAATAATATTAAAAATATATAAATAAATGCCGGCTGCCTGCTTGTCGCATGGTCACTATTTTTGCAGTTGCTATCATCCTAATTATTTGCTAAATTATTATGGTCAAATGGAGCTCTATGGCGGTGTCATGGTATCATGATGGCATGAGTCGGCCTGAACTCTGAACTGAACTGCAAGTGGAGATGAAAAAAATGTATGTATGCATGTTAAGAGATGACCAGGGTGACCACAGACCACCATTACCATAAGTAACAAGCAAGCAGAAGAAGTAACAAAATATCTTTTTCGTTTTTTTTTCATATGAAACAAAAAAATTGTCTTTTTAATTGCATTGCATTTATTTTTATTGCTGCATCATCTGCTGCATCCTGTTGCCTTGTGCCAATAATATTTGCATAAGGCAATAAATATGATAGGAAGAAGAGTTTTTTAGCACAGCTTTTGTTATCGTAATGACAGTTTTCTTATGTGCATATATCACCAAGTCGTTATCGTCATAATTATATATATCAAACTCATACATAAGAGCATAAAAGACAGAAGAAATATTTAAATTGGTTTGGTGTCTAGTCGCTGATATTGCACTTTGGCGATGAATGCATCATCAAAGAAGAAGATGAAGTAAAGTTGAAATTATTATGGAATTTTATTTTGATTTTTCGTCAAAAAATATAGGTAGCACGACAATTTGGTGAAGTAGGTGGAGTATGAAATCGATGTAGAATTTGTTATCAATCTTTTTTTATGCAATCCAGTAAACTGAGTTATAGTTCCAATGTCCAGCCAGTCCAGCGGCACAGTAGTTGCCTAGGCAATAATTGCGCTTAATTACTTTTTTGTGTTTCTTAAAGAAGAAGTTAGATGACTTGTATGCACATTGTACAAAGAAGATCAAAGATTTTCTGACAATGATGCCGCCGGGTTACAGGTTACGTAGATAGGTATCTATAAGGTAGTTATCATCATCGCCATATCTATATCCCCCCATTATGCGCTTATCAATCATCTTAAGCAATAACAATGAAGATTAGTATTAACACTTATTCTTTGATAAGATTTAATGATATAGCATCCAGTATGCAATCTCCTTATTTCATGCTAAGAACATTTACTGATGTTGTATCACTTAATAAAATTAATGACCCTTATAATGTGAATGCACTGGAGCCACTGATGATGATGATGATTAAGTTTACTATAAAAAATGGCAAAAAAATAAAGAGTGCATATCTTTGTTCTCGCTTCAATGACAGATAATCAATGCCAAGCGAAATGGCAACAGCAGAAAAGGAATACGAGACGAGAAGTGCAGTGCGGAACATGAGACATGACGATTACCTTATGATGGCATGCATATGACATATTATAGAATGCAGATTTTTTAATGCAGCAGTGAAAAATAACATACCTACATATACCTATTGTAATGGATCGTGTGTAGTGTTGAATTAATAGTTTTTTTCTATATATATAAATAATAGGTAGGTATATAAAATACGGCAAAAAAACAGTGTAACAATAGCTTGCATTGTAGTGGTGGCATGGAATATACTGAAATATGGAAAGTTGGGATACGATGCGATGAAATGCATATAATATGTAATCTGAGACTAAAAATGGGATTAAAAATATGAGAGAGAGATTGAAATATGAGATTATTACGATGATGATCGTAAATGACTCCAAGAAGAACAGTGCGGCTTGTTGGGTTGAAGTTGAATGAGAGAGAAGGAAAAGGGAACTTTAGCTCGTTTCATTCATCATTCATCATCATCGCAGCAAGCGAATGCATCTGCCCTGCAACTTACCTTATTACAAACTTGCTTTACAAACTACTGGAATTATTATATATTTTTTTGTTGTAGAATGGCCGGCCGGAAGAAAGGAAGATGAAGCGTGCCTCTCTCTTTCCACTCATCATCGTCATGTCACCTCGTCGAGTAAGTAAGCCAGTTTGAATGTGGTCGTTGCCAAGCTAAGAGCCAAGTAAAAGGCAAGTGAAGTGAAAAAAAGGAACCTTGACAAATTTTTTTCTCAAACTGCCCCATTCAAAGAAAAGTCATTACCTACCAACAACCCATGTAAAAAAGTGTGCCTAGCTAATTATAATTAACATAAATGATGATGATGCTGACTAGTTTAATTGATGGGTTATCGTCATCAAACTGGAAGGTTGATGAGCTGGAACCTCCTCCACCCATCACCGTAATAGTCAGTTTCCTCCATTGCATTTCACACGCTGCTATATAGCATTCCTTCAGATAAGTACAGTATATGAACTCATGAGCTATTTTTCATGAAAAACTTGACCCTTCCTTAAAAGTTGGATAAGTGATTTGTCAAAACTAAAGTTTAATTGGTGACGATGGTGACAGTTGGAAACATTTTCAAAACTGAAATAGTGTCTCGTTATCGTCGTAGTGAAATTATGTGCAGTTGTTTCTGTGCTACTACAGCTAACGGTGGAGGTGAGCGGCAACAAAGAAAACTGAAGGATAAGATACTGCTGGTGATAAGACCGCCTTATATTCCCAAGATAAGCATAATGACGATAAATTGTGATAGTGAAAACTATGATAGTGATCCATGTACAGTGATCAATAGACCCGTTAAAAAACTTAGTTTACAAGGTGAAGTGAAAAAGGTGAAACGTAAAAGTTTAGAAAATGAACGGATTATCATACTGCTTGCTAGAAACTGCACGTTGTGTCAAGTGACAAAATTAGGCTCATATAAAAAATTTCTGACGTGTCCCCAAAAACTTGATTAATGAAATTAGTGATTTTTTAAAAATAGTGCTCAATTGTTAATTATAAGAGTTATTAAAGGAAGCAGACTGACAAATGATATGGCGAGCAAGAATAGGAGCGTTGGTCGAGGAGGCCGTTGTGAAGCTAGGAGGCGGTGGTGTCCTTTGACAATTTTTGGACATCTAGTCTTGGTTATCTTAATGATAAGCGCGGCCAGAGTGGCTGGCAAGGAAGGAGACGGGGAGCAGGAGGTGCAAATGCTGCTGCACGACAACTACTACACCATGCACCAGGACCAGACTCACGTCACGCTGGAGATTAACGTGGACGGGCAGATTGAATGGGATGAGGGCAATCCCACGCTATACAGTAAGCTTTATACTCACTCATGTGAACAACTTCCGGTTTATATACATATTATGTGGTGGATGTGGTTTTCTATATGAAGAGGAAGAAGTGGATATAAAATTGACTTTGTCTCTTCACAGGTGTGTTTCGTGAGCAGATCGTGAGGAGCACGAATGGCGAGAGAATGTACACTTTGGAGGCGACCGCAACCCGATACTGGATTTGCATGAATGGTAAAGGTCGGCTTTACACCAAGCACCAGAAGCAGTACTACAGGGTAATCATAGCAACAAATTATAATAGTGATTTTTCATCAAATTGTTTGAAATAATCATGATGCTAATGATTACATGATAATTAGGTACAACGTAAAAGGCTGGAGATGAGCAGAATCCGCCACGAAACAAACAAAAAGTCCACCCGCCGCTGGAACAGTCCAGTTGCTCGTGGGGAAAACCGGACCAGGATTTTACCCCCGGGGGATTGCCTATTCAAAACGTACGAGTTCCACCCGGAGGAAAGCTACGAGCGGAGCGTGGGGATTTACTCGTACAAGCACTCCAACCTCACCCACGGCCGCTTTCTCTCCATTTCCCCGGAAACGGGACAAGTGCGGAGCTACCGCAAGCCCTTTTCCAACTTGTACCGGCACCACCACGTCAAAATCTCACAAGTGCCGGTGCGCTATCTCAAGGACATGGTGAGCGTCACCAAATTTGGACGAGGGGCCGAGTACAACGGTCGCGTCCGGCAGTGCATTCTCCATCTGCTCAGGTGCCCCAATCACCAGGAAAAGATTACGAGGCGGCGAACGACAAGACAGCCGGCGGAGGATAATGCGCAGGAGTTCAACATTCCACCCCGCTCGCGTCACAATCACCACTTTTACAAAATTATACAGCGCTGCAAGCGCAGAGCGGAGAGAACTGATAAGCCTCCAAAGTGCGTAAGAAGAAGTGGGGGCGGGGATCAGGTTGGTAGTAGAAGTAGCAGTAAAAGGCGTCTTGTTCGAAGGAGGAGTCGTAGAAGGAGAAGAAAAAGCTAGGCTTTTTTCCGTGTAGAAAATTTAATTTAAAATAGTTAACTAATTATAGCAAATTGTTGTTGTATATATGTACATATGCATGTATTTTATATATTTTATCTATGTTATATTAAGTGAGTGTTATTTTTATGACAAACTTATTTTGTACTCAAATTAATTATCATGACATAGTAGTTTACAAATAATTATGCAATACAGAGAAAGGAATCTGTTTTCTGGGCCACGATATAATAAAAAAAAATTTATTCTTTAAAAAACAACAAAAAACTGGAGCAATAATAAAAAATGCACGATCGATGCACAATATATATATCGGCAATTGGGCATAACTACGACTTGCACAGATAAAACTAAGGCAGTATAATATATAGAGTAGTAGAATACCGTATATCTACCAATTATATTAGTAACAATAACAATTAACAGCCATAGTGTAAAGCTATTTCAGTTAGCGAATGGGCAAATAGTACCAAACCTTGTTAATTCAGCAACATCGTCTAGACATCATCGTAAATCAGCAAAAATGTACATTTTACATTTTTATAGTATAGCATCTCGAAAAAAAACATAACAACACAAGTTAGCATTTCTTTTTAAAATTAATTATTATTTTTTAAACAATGTACACTACCGAAAACAATATTCGTACTCAATCATCAACCTAGATGTAATCATTTAGACTTGCACTTAACTAACAACAAGTAGTAACAATTAAGTAAGTTCACGATAATACCTAAATCATAATAAGAAAGATTAAAACAACAGCACACATTCAATCATATATATATATATATATGTTTATTTACTCCACACCTTATAAATTAATTGCGTTTTTTATCCTATCATGAACATTTTGGATGACTAACCCACTAACATAAAAAATAGTATAACAAAAAGCTTGATTGAATGGTTGGTGATAATTCATTGTAACAACAGCTCTCTCTTTCTTTGAGTAGTACAAACTTAACTTAAATGCTTAGCTAAATTATTGTAATTGCTTATAGTTTTATTCTACATAAATGACTAAATATATCAACAATGAACACCAAAATATTACATGGGAACTAGAATACAAAAAAACTTGTGTTTCTTTGTAGCGTTAAAAAAACATCAACAAGGGTTAAAAAAATTGAAAATTGTAAAACAGAGTCAGTAAAAGCAAAAAAGTGGCTCATTTAAATTAAAATCATATATTTAAAAAATCTTTAAAAAACTGAAAATAAATAATGACAACATTTTTTGTTTTGTTGTTTGACGGCAGATCAAGAAGATACCCTGGTTATAAAAAACAGTAGAAAATTGTATAAAATGTTTTGAGATATATAAAAAAAGTCTTGTATTATTTTTTCTTTCTTCTTTGTCTGCTTTCTCTAGAGATCCATTTAAGTATAAATATAGTAATTAGTAAGTTGACAGAAAAAGATGAACTATTTGGTGGCCACAAGGAATTCGGTTAATAGATTCGGAAATATTCCTGCAAAAGTACATGAAAAAAACTATAATTAGTTATTGATGTGCATTTAAAAAGTAAGTAAGGGAGTTTTTGCTAGTTAGTAGGTTAACTTTAATTGGAATGCTATTATTTACAGACTTACTTACTAATGATCAGGAATTGGAGTAGCGATATATCAGGTTTTTCGGGCGGGGTATGTCCGGACACGATCTGAACGCGACTCCCCTCCTCCCCCTCCACTGGAGGTACGCACAGGAGTGAGAGAAATTCGGTTACGTACGTTTCTGCGCTTTCGCTTATGTGGCTGGCGAGTCTTCATCTCCGGAGATGAGGAAGACACTGCTCGCTTGGATTTGGCACGAGCTCTGGTTTGAGCCCTCTGGAATTTTCTCAACGTTTCCCTGGCACTCTCGCTGTGGGACTTTTTATGGACAAGACGCCCTCTCCTGTGCTTTCGTCGTGGCTTACTCGAGTCTCGGGAATTAGACGACTGTCGAGACACAGGCTTGGAAGAACGTGAGACGGGACGTCGCCTGGCTCTGGAGCGTGTCGCCTTCGGAGTGGACGCCGATGACGAATCACTATGCCAACTGTCCGACTCAGACTCGGAGTTTACCAAAAAGTCTGACTCCGAGTCGGCAATGTTCTGTAGGTCGTTTTGCAGGGATTCTACATCGGCTTCTTCTAGCTCGTCTTCGTCCTCCTCCACATCTTCCTCGTCCTCAACCCAGTCATCCTCTTCATCATCCACTTCAGCATCAGACTCATCGTCGTCTTCATCAATCCCCTCTTCGTCATCCTCGTCCTCAACCTTCTGTACTGCTGGACGCTCAACTCTCTTTCTGGTTCTTCTAGGACGACGTCGACGAACCGCATTGTCATCACCCCCCGCGACCCCCTCATCCTCTTCGGAAGAATCATGGATTTTACGTGTTCTGGTCCGCTTGCGACAAACTGCAAGCTCCTCCTCTTCCTCCTCAGAGTCATTATCACTGCGGGCAACCACCTCGCTCTCCACCTCTTCCTTGGAATCTTGGATCCTCCTTGCCTTTTTGGGAGGCACGGGCACATCATCTTCTGACCCAGCCTCCCCTCCCACCTCCCCAGGCTCGTCCACTTCATCTTCCATATCAATCTCGTCTTGTAACATTTCTTGCAGAATTTCCCAAGCTGGAATATCACCATCATTAATAAACTCCTGATCGGTGGGATCGCGCAAGTGTTTCTTAGCTTGATTTTCATCTAATCGTACTTCTTCTTCTTCTTGCTCATCTTCCTCTTGATCTTTTTTCTTTCGATCGTCCCCCCAGTCCCGTTCTGTTACATCATCTGAATCCTCTTCCTCCTCCTCATCCTCAACTTCTTCTTCATCATCGACCTCCTCTTCCTCCTCCAATTCCTCCTCATCTTCAACATCCTCTTCTTCTTGCCCCACGTCACTGTCACTATCACTCGTTTCTTTCTGTTCTAACATTTCTTGGGATTTTGCACCGCGATTCCGCTGTATTTTCACCTTCTTCCTACCACTTTTGGGAGCTACCGCAACTTCATCGTCTGCGTCATCATCATCCACATCTGACTCCTCCGACACTGTTTCCAACAAGCCTTTATTTGGGCCACTCTCCTTCTTCTTGTCAGACTGCGCGTCCCCTTCCCGTTTCTGCTCCTTCTGACGCTCATACTCGGCCGCCTCCGCAGCCGTCTTGAATCCCAATTTCCTGTACTTGTACAATTGCTGAATTCGAAAGATGAGCTCTTGTTCATGTACCATACTGTCGGTGATGTTGTCAAACTGCTTCCGTGTCATGAACTGCGTGAACGGTTGGAGTATCCCTTCCAGCTTTGTTTTATATTCCGAGAGCAACTCCTTTGGAAATCCACTCTCAGTTGGTGGTGTATGATACATGCTTGGAAGAATTCGACCAGTACTCCCACCCCCACCATTGTTGTTGCTGCTGCTGCTGCTAGTTGAACTAGTACCAGGAACTGGAACGGGTACAACTCTCCCTCGAGAAGAATTGCAAGTAGATCGCATCCCGGATGCAGCTTCTTTTTGCTGTTGCTCTTTTCGATAGTTCTTGAGAAACTTTGGAATGAGTTGATATTCCCGTACAACCTGCTTCCTCCGCGCCCGCTCCCTCACCCTCCCCACGTACATGTCGACCACAGCAAGTTTCAGGGAGACTTCTTCCTCAGAATCCTTTTTAAGGTCGAACGCCACATCCCTCAGCAGTTGCTCGGCGTTATTGTCGTACTCAATCTCAAAATCATCTCGGCCGCAATGGCCGCCCAGCTCACGCATTTCTTTCCTGCTGCCCAGTGGAATGGGAACTGTCATTAGACTAGGCGACAGAGGTCCCACTGGAACTGTATTGCTGCTGGCGCCGCTACCAGGAATCAACGGCTCTGGTGGCTTTATAGTGTGATCTATAGGTAATATCGGTTTCACTCCCGACCACGTCAACTTCCCCAGGTTTCCATGAACATAGCGGCGACTGTACTCTTGCTTGGCCTCCTCAGCAGATTTTGTTGCAATCAAGTTGCTCACCTCCTCCCAGTTGCTGTATCCATACTTTTCCATTGCAGTTAGTAGGCGAAGTTGCTCCTCGTCGTACCAAACGGGGGCGGCGGAAGAGGGGCCCGCTTCAGGCGCACAGTTGTTTCTGGTGGTGTCCACCTTACGTAGATCGCAGCGACCCGAGAAGAAGAAGCGGTACTGGTGATGAACTTTGTGGGGGCCGAGCTCGGCTCCGTCGACATGGCAATGGACGCAAAGGCGAACGCGGGGCTTGACGCACACAGCGCATTCGATGCCCAAATGAGGCACTTCCTCCAGGCAGTTGACGCATACGGATCGGAGCGTGTCCTTCTGGATCACCTCGTCTGCATCCTTCTTTGCCCGTCTGGTAGAGTATGCGGTGGGGGTCGATGGCGTTGTCGGTGGCATGATGAGAGTGGCGATGAGATGTCCGAGATGCAGAAAAACTAATGGTTAGGGGTTGGAGATATTTACAGTCTTGAACATTGGTTTGGCTGTTATGCTGGTAGTTGTGATGACAGAGGTGGTAATTCTTCAGAATAACTATATTTAAAAAACATAAACAGTCAGTTAGCACTAATAAAATTATCATAGTGTTTCTTATTAATCATAGGGTATTTAATTAGCTTCATGTCAGTTTAAATACCTTAGCAATTACTGGTGGTGGCGTGGCATTGAAAAATATTGCAGTTTTCAATCGATGGTGGGAATGGAATCTCAAAAGTGGTAACCTAAATAAAGGCATAAAAATAGTCACGTTTAAATAACATAATAATAGTAACAATAACAATAGTAACAGTAATAAAAATAGTAAAATAATTATTATACATTAAAAACCGTGCTTGTGCTTATTACCTTATCTTTGGCCAGTTACAATCCAGTTTGCATTTGGCTACCGTAAGCAGTCTATTTTGGTTATTTGTTGGAGAGTTGAATAATATTAAGCGTATGTAGTAAATTTGCTTGTAATTTGTAATTACACTGATATAAAAAATTGGAAGTCTATTCTCAGTTGAGTAAAAGTTTTAATTTTTCGGTTGATAATGAACACTATGAGAGGTTGTAAAAAATACTATTGACTAACTAACTATCCATAACTAAAAATACTCCATCAAAAGTTCTGTCAGCCTCTTCTATTTTCAGTCCGGTAGATACGCCACAGTAATGTAGTAAGAAGCAGTCGTGTGGTGGGCAGGTAGTTTGCTAACTAACAACAAGGCTGAAATCTGCAACAAATCTTCTAAATGATAAGTCCTGCTGCTGCTGCGGCTCCACAGGAAGAAAAACCAGTAGTTCCAGGCAGGCAGCAGGGCCTTGCTGCTCCTTCTCCAGTTAAGTTACCTCCTGCGGGAGCTGCACTACCTATTAAATAAACCAATATAAAGGACAAAATTAAAATACATTCACAACAGGTATATACACACACACATTAATACTCAATTTTCCAAGATCATTAATTATACTTTTCTACTCCATGACTGCTACTAATACGTATTATTTTGCTGTACTGCTGTTTATGTGGCTTGTGTGTGTGTGGCTTTCATTAACATGTTTCTATAATTGCACCTCTGATATATACCATGAAAAATGGCAATTTAAACATAATTAGTAATTAAACATTGAATATTGTTATACTCCTGGCTAATACAACACGAATTGAGGTTGAAAACATCATTATTTGCCTTTCACGTTACATGCCTCGTTAAATACACTAAACCTGTGTAAAACCATGCTAATGTCCATGTACGGTGCTCACATTACCCCAGATTTAAAACTAGCTAATTTTACTAACCACGCTCATTCTAACAATTAGTTCATTGATGATTCATGGACATACATACATACTTTCAACTTGATTCTTCCTAGACAAATGTCAAACTATACACTTACAACCTAACTAGTTACCCGACTGATCAACCAAAATGACCACTGCAAAGACAAAGCCAACCCCACATAAATAATGTCAATTAAATCCCTCTTTTGTCTTTTATTAACTGTCCACACATTCGTAAACCCTGAATACCATTAAAATATAACCAAGATAGGCAATTAGCAAACATCTTTCGGCTCACCTTATTATTCCTTCAAAAACTACACCCACCACAAATAACATTTAAATTCTTCGCCCTGCCAACAGCTACTAAACCTACTTTATTTAACCATCCAATTTCCAATCAAAAGCTAACAACAACATAATTTTAACCAGCTAATTACCTCCAGCAGCTTTTTTTTGCCCTGCCTCAAAAAGGCCTCCACCACCTCCCAAACTACCTGCTCGACTCTGATACAAAAACTATAACTTTTACTACTACAATTAATGCCCAACACTAATTACCGCTTGCCTGAGCTTCACAAATATTCTAATGCACAACTTAATTGCTGTTTTTAATCAGTCTTTGTGTGCAGTGCAGCAAAGCAAGTAGTGAGCAAAAACAATAGTATGATGAGCTGTCTGAAACCTTACCAGAAAAAAACGGAGAGAAGAGCAAGCAAAGCTTAGAGAAAGGAAGAGATCTTCAAATGAAGCCTGTTGGACCGCCAGAGGTCTGCATTGGCCCAGCTATCCCAACTCTCCCAGAGCTCCTCTTGTTACCTGGAAGGGAAAAAGGATATCACAGGATTTACATCAACCACCCTCAAATCACACAGCGGCATCAGTTCCAATGTGGAACTCCATTAAACTAGAAGATTATTTGGAAACTGTGGTTAATTAAACTATTACGGTGTCTGCAAATCCGGAAAAATTAAAAAATTCTGCATCACTAAAAAAACCAGGGCACGGAGGGAGGGACGGGACGAGCTAATAATAACCGTGTAAAGTGCGTGGTCAGCCTAGAGTTGGGAGGGAGGAGGGCAGAAATGGGGATTGGTTTGGAGGAACGGTTCTAAGGTTATCTTCGATTGAGTGACGAAATTTGGTGGCAGTGATGGATCTCAACTGTGTAACCACATAGTTACCTCTATGATCTCAAACTGAATTTCGTTATTCTGCATATACATTAAACCAATTTTTGGGAGAGGCTTGCTGACCAGGCCTTCTAAACTACTGAAATTAAATACTAGTTATGAGGAAACCGTACACTAATTAATCTAAAATAAATTAAGTAGCAACAAATGCCCTTGTATATCAACCGGCAAAGCCGGTATAAATGTTGGGAGGTGACCTGTGTGGTCATTTCCTCCCGTAATATTACTTTGCGTATACAATTGTTTAGGTATTACTTCCGTTTGAAGTGATATGATTTTAATATCATCATTCAAGTTTAATCCCGTTTAATCGTCATTCTGCATATACATAACTTTTTCAGTTCATTGAGTGACGATTTACCATGCATTCCAACCAATTATATTAGTAAAACGAAATTAATGCTAAAACTATAATATACACTACTGATAAGCACTTATCCTCTTCATGCATACTGCTTTCTTTATACATACCTACTAACAACTCGTTTGGTTCTGAAATAGGAAAGCTTTTTGTATTTTGTAAAGGGTTGGATGGAGGTGCTTAGTGCTTGCAATTATGCATATCATGATAAGCTCAAGTTATAGTCTAAAATAGGATAAGATTGATAAGCTGTTACATTACTTCATGAAAATTATATTACATTTGAGATTTTTATATCAGAATCTATCGTAATTCATAATACCCCATTACACACATTCAGGTAATCTTATGCACAGAATGCTCCACTAACCACCACCACCACCGCATCCCATCACGCTCTCATAGCATACAAAAGCCCCCTTTCCGATTTTTCATCATCATCGTCATCAGTTCAAAACCATCATTATGAGTCATCAGTGTTTAATCTTATAAAATATTTAAAACTAAATTGCTCTCCCATATTACCAACCAACAGTGTTTACTTTAATGTAACGTTTGTAACAATGCTCATTGATTGAGTTTTTTCTGCATATACATTTTTTTACATTGTTACTTGTTACGTATGTATAACATGGACTCATCCAACCAAGGCCTCATTTCGGGCCAATAAATCATTTGCCACTACCACCACCACTACAAAACTACAAAGTTTTCATACTAATTGTAATTAGTACCCATCATTAATTACTTAAAAAATTAAGTCATCACTCATATAGCTTTTTTGTAAACCTGCTTACCAATACAAGTTACCCATGCATAATAATTAATTATTTTTAATAAAGGATAGAAAATGTATGTTATATCTAATTGCAAGAGTAGTTAAGTTAATGGTTAAATGTCAAAAGAGAAAGCTGTATAGTATGCAGTGGGTATATATAATGGCCTATTAGTATGAAAAAGCGGTGTCCTTCCCCCAACGACTTATCAAGTTACCCTCAATCCTCCTCCTCGTCTCTGCATCTAGAATCTAGGAGCAAGCTGCAAGGCAGAGAGACAAGTAGGTAGACAAGCTTTCACCCATCTCGACAGTTTCCCTAACAACACGTGCTGCTTCTGCGGATGCGTCTATTATTATTCCACCCCTTTCTCACTTTCTTAAGGAGTGGGGGTGGAATTTCGGGGATTATTTTTAATGAGACATTACCTAATTGTAATTGCTAACTGCACCACTATTATACAAACCAATGATACTATAGCAGTCTCTGGTAGGTAATAAATGGGACATGAGGAGAGGGGATATAATTTATATCATATAAATACTTGATGTTATTGATGTGAGGGTGGTTAAAAAGGAGTTAATGACTTTTGCGTTAAATTATAGTTTATAGCTATTGGAAATTAGTCACTAAAATTATATATGTATGTAGTAGGCTAGCAGTGAACCAGGCATGATTTTTATTAGGTGGTGGAAGGTTAAAGGTAGTATTCAAGTCAGTTAAGAGAAATATTGGCAGAAAAAAAGTGAGGTGTGAAATGTCACTCTCATCACTACATTATTAGTAGATTAATTAGTTATCACGCTAATTTTTAGTGGTCTAGATTTAGATAGAGATAGAAGGAAAGAGGGAGAAAAAAGGTGTCCACCAAAAAAAGAGAAACTGGTGACATCAAAGGCAGAGAGTTTAACGAACTGACTACTACAAAGTTGTTCGTCCTTCTTTGGCAGGGAAAACTGACGAGCTTCCTGATCTGATCACACTATCCTTCTAGTCCAGTTAATGATAATGGGCTTTAAAATTTAATTGAAGATGGCTCATCCTTCTTCTTGGCCTTCAGAGAGCTGCGTTAAAAAAACAAACAGACCACAACAAAATTAAACTCTGTTCTCACACCATCACACTTACTCTTCTTACATCTTATAGAATTTCACGCACTTATCTAACAGACGTAACTGATGTATTAATGAACTTGCACCACTTGCAAAAAAAATAACGTAAATTACTAATTATTATAATAATGAGCCTTAATTTCTGAGTAGATAAATAGGTATAAAATGACAATCTTACATTGCCCTCGGCACAGCACCACTACCACCACCAGACCACCACGACAACAACAACAACACTGACCACCGCAAAAAAAAGTCCAGTAAATTCTCAATCAAACAGACGCCTTGCTGCGGCCTAGCAGCTCACACGGGGACCATTTAGAAAAAAATGCGTCATTAACTAATCACTACTACTTTTAACTGTAAACTCGATTCGTATCACAAACAAAAAATGTAACGCAGCTCAGCATGATGAAGACGAGGAGAATTGAGGATCAGCAGCCGCCGCAATGCAAGTGAAGTCGGTGTGAAAATGTCCATGCATTCTAAATGCCAAACAAGAAGGGTGAGAGATTCTCTAGAATAAGTGGTACGGAGGCTGCTGCTGCTGAAGCATGGCTTCTGCTTCTCCTTCTTCCTATTTTCTCTCTTGTCTCAGATTGGACGGGCTGGATAACCGTTTATCTTCCCCGTCTCTCCGTATAAGCCCAGGTTATTGTGTGCTCGTGTGAGAAAGTATGGAAGAGAATGGTCGGCCTCCCTCACTCTGTGTTGAATTAAAACCTCTATTTCGATGCATTACGGTTCTTTTTTGCTGACAAGGAAAGTCATCACAGATAGGCTGTTTCATTGGAGAAATGCTCAGTTTTAATATTAATGGTTAACTTGTGTAGTATGGAGAGCACGAGGAAACTGTAAAAGGTAGTCTAAAAAGTTTATGATGATAACGATGATCAAGAGAAGCCATATATCTAAATGAAATTAATCTAAACCTTAATAATAAATTATATGTGTGTATGGCTAAAATAGAACATTAGTTACCATGACATTCTAAAAATATTTACAATTAAATAAGGAGCAAAATATGCCTATAGATAGGATATTTTAATTGAGCATTCTCTTAAACTGCTATCATCGTTTATTTTTTTAACTTTTAAAATCACCTATGCTTGTTGTTTTGTTTTGTTCATACATATTATATACCTATGCTCGATTGACTACATATTTCTAAACTAAATACTCGTTTAAAGGAACTGCTTTAGGTTATTCCTTGTCAGCAAAGTCATAGTAGGCTCATGTCTGTTCATAAAGTTCATAAGCTCATGTCTGTGCTTCGGTAAACCTTTCATTCAACCACCAACAACAAAAGCATACGACACATCAGCTCAAACAACAATGCATGAGCCAAGCATCAAGCATGCTTGCTAACTTGTTCAAATCTCTCCCTATTCCTACCACATTGAAAAATACATGTCATGCCACTCATAATAAAAATAGACTTATAAAAGATCCCCTTCTTCACGCACACAACCTTGTTCTTCACCACCAAATCAAGGCGATGTAAATGTAACATGCAAGAGATGCAGAAAATGAACACAGGAATGAACTGAGCACGTTTCTATTCCATTTTAACGTGCAACTCGAATCGAGTTACTCGATAGACTAGACTAGATTTCATTGTGCTTTAGCTGCTTGCTGGATAAAATAAATTTTTGGCCTCCTTCACTGGCTTTTTATTGTCTCGCCTTCCCCCGTGTCTCCAGCACCTTTAAAATTTTGCAATTATTTGCAAAAGTATGGCTTGGGCTTGTATGCTGGATAGTTGGATCTTGAATTAGTAATTTCTTTAGCAAGCCTCATCTCACAGCTCGCATTTTGCAAGCGACTATTGTAGCTTTTTGTAGTAACATGAACTGCATGAGATGACTCAACACTGCACTCAAAAGTATGAAGAAGGTGATAACGAAGTGTCATGTTTTTGCATGCAGAACAAATCTAACTCGTAGCACAGCGTCTTCCACCAAACAATGCTACAAGATGCAAAGACAATGACTAATCCTAAAAATGCTCATAGCGAATAATACGAATGAATGAATGAAGATAAGGGTAATTGACATGAAGAAACTATAACGTTTATCTAATCAGTAGTCAGCGTGCTTATTACCATTACCACCACCGTTTACATTTACATGCCTGGCTTCGTACTTGGAATTTACGCACATCCCTTGATAGCATTTTGTGATGATGAATCATGCACTTGGACTCAGCATCCGTCCTCCGTTCCTTTTTCTTGTCAACAAGATGCTGCTTTTTCCTATGAAATGATACCGATTTCCAGGAACTCAAGTTAAGATGTTAATGTTTATAGCAAATTGTGTACGGAAACGTATATAAAACACGTATGTATGTATGTATGAAGTTTCACTATCTTTACTGTTAGTGTAAAAAGTAGTAGTGCTATTGCTATTTACAAACGACAAGCATATATTTTTTCAATTTAATTACTTGCATTTATTTTATTTTCATGAAAACCTATAAATATTCATTTTTACTTGGCATACAGACATATCTTTAATTTAATCATAGTTATCATAGTAGTAGAGTAGTAATTAAGTATATTCATCATAATATATTATCCAAGACGATGACATTTCACATTTATAAAGATGCTGACTGGCTTCCTGGTGGGACTCCCAATCTTCGCAGTTTTAGCAGAATTATTTCAATGTACTCATCTTGGTCAATTTTCTGAAACAGAGAAAAAACAAAACATCAGTTAATATTAGTTAATATTATATTAACATTAGTTAATATTTTTCTATGTCAATGAAATGTTTCTAAATAGACATTGAAATTAATCACATATTTCCAAAGCATAGTTCACTACTACCCACCTTGCAAGCTTCGGTGACCACCTTGGCTAAATCATTCTCGACCTGCTGGCCCACGACCTCCTGGTAAAGCTGTAGTCTATTTCCCCTCTTCAGCCTTTTCTCCTCGCGGTACTCCAGCAGAAAGTACTGCGCATGGAAGCAGATAAGCGTTAGGCCAAGTTCAATGATGCTCTGCGAGTCCTCCATCATTCTGGCACTGAGGAATGTTTGCGTTCCGGACGAGGACCCCTGTTGAGAGGAAGACCCGGCCTGTCCCCCTCCACCTTGTTGGCCCGAAGCCGCGACGGAAGCGGTGATGATGGGATTCTGCTTCTTATCCTTCACCTGACTGCTGACGATATTCTGAGCAGCGTTAACCACGCACTGCATTACGACTCCCATGCTCACATTTTCGTCCTGTTCCCTGAGCACTGTGTCCAGCTCAAACCGATTAGTTAGCACGGGGAAGTTAATCGGCGGCTGTTCTTGACTCTTAGCTGACAAGGTGGCCATCTGACCCATGGTTCCTGCTGGATTATTAGAAGCGCCTTCAAAAGATTCCAAGTTGACGTTGCTGCAGTAGAAGAGAAACTGGAGCACATGTTTCACCAGCGTGGTGGCCACCTGATCCCCTCTCGCAATGTTCCGCTCCGCCTGCACCCGCAAAATGTTTAGAAGTCCGGGTTTGAGCATGGCTCTTGGCAAAAATATTGGGATCATGCTTCTCATCCGCTGCGGGTTTCCGGCCAACTTGCTCATCAGGCTGGTAAGCATTTGACTGGCATGTCGGGGACTCTCTCGGAGTGCTACGCGACCGACAGACAACAGTTTCGAGACTGCCGAATCATGAACACGGAGAAACTGGAATATTTCCTCAATCACCTGGACATTCTTGGGCGCCGAGTCGAGCATCACGTGGAACAACTTGAACACTTGCATGTAGAGCGACTCACTGATGGTGTGATGACCGGGACTGTAAACGTGCTCCATTTCTGAGCTACTCGTCGTCGCTTCTCCTCCTCCTGCTTGCCCACTTGGAGAGATGGAAGTATTGGTGGGTCGGGGCGGGGCTGCCGGTGTGGATGTTAATGGCCCTCGGGACGTTGATGGCTCCTCCTGACCCGGCGGATCTCTTGGCGTGCTGGTAGCGACGGGTGAGCCAAGATCTAGTAACCAACCCTGACGCCTTCCATGACTATACAGCACTTCAACTGGCACCTCATTCTCCTGGCCTCCTCCTATTCCAACTCGACTTTGTTTTGCTCTTGACTGTCCAGCTCCTTCTCCAGATGACTCCACATAGTTTGAAGACCTTATTGGTGGCGTTAGCTCGTCTGGGATGTGTTGCTGTAGGTGGTAACTCTGCAGCTCAAACACCTTCATATCAGTCAGTCGCTTGATTAGGTTCAAGTCCAGCAAATACATCACCGCCTTAAGGCCGACGCCAGCAAAGCGTGAAAGCATGGTAAGCTTTGCTTCAAACACGAAAAATGCTCGCATGGCCATCATACTGGACACGTCTTGCGTGGCAGAGGTGAGCAGGGCTATCAGGTCAATGTCGTCCACCACGCACAGTGCTTCCACCAAGGTGCTGAGAAAACCGTTTGTGTACACACAACTCATTATGGTCTCGTGAATCCCTGTCGTTCTGCTCACAGCCTTATCGTCTTCACCAGGTCGGCTAAACGAGACGGATACTGCATCATCCGTTTTCGCAACCTCAAAGCGTTTAAGTTTTGCTCCCATGTGAAATCTGCCTGAGCTCACTGAATCGTCCGCGCTAGCCACTGATGCTCCAAATCTTCCAGAAGACCTTCTCCTTCCTCCTCCAGTTCCTCCAAACAACTGAGTGCTGCTCAACCCTGGCCTCTCCATCATTCCATCCACAAAACTCCCGTCGAACGAGCAAACACTATCCACCGTCGAATCCAGAACGCTCTCCATTCTTCTCTCGATCAAGCTTGGATCCCGTTCCCCACCCTCATCCATATCCCATTCTGGACCTGCTCCCTTCACTCCATCGTAACTGCCACCGGTGCCACCTGCTCCAAATCCCCGCTGGGTGGTGCACTTGATAATTTCCCCCATCAGATAAAGCGCCTGCATTCTGGTCCTCTCCCCCACGCCCTGACAGCAGTCCTTGCACAGATTGTGAAGTATCATGGGGAATGCGTTTTGACTGGATAGCAGCGTATCCTGAGCCCCTCCACCAGCACCACTCTCCTCCAGCAAATTCACGCAGTAGAGCATGCTGGCGTAGAGGATTCCTCGCACATTGGGATTCTGTGCGGATTGGAGCCACACGCACAAGTGATGAATCACCACACTTAACGCTGTACCGCTAACATGTCCTCCATGTCTTCCACCAGCCATTAGTGCACTCAGCGTCAGCGTCGTTTCAGCCGCCAGTCTCAGAAAGTACTCCGTCAGCGTCTGATATCCATTCACCACTTTACTGAGCAGCATTCTCAGGACACTCGGGCAAAATTCTGAATTGGACAGTTGGGGATGGAGCGCCATCACCTCCACCACTTGCCTCCATCCATCAAATACAAGCAGCTTGCATCCCTCCCGAATCCGACTCTGGTTCAGATTCGTGGCAAACTCCAGTATCTCCTTTGCTTCGGAATGCACAGTTTTCCTCAATCTCAGCACGGTGCTCTTCTCTAGCTTGCCAATCTCGTCCTTGAGCATCCCATCCAACTTTTCCACGCGAATCAGTCTCGTCTTCAGCTCCCCGTCCACGTACTCACATTGCCCCAGAGCCTGCATCACAAGCTGACCATCAAAGAACTCCAAGTCTGGCAACTCCACTGGAGTATTCTCCAACTGAATCATATTTAGGATCTCTTCTAATCTTGCAAAGCTTTCCATCTCCAAGTCACCCGCTACTCCACCCATTCCCCCATCCTCCGACTTGATCTCGATCGCCAGACATTTCAAAAAGTAGGACATTCCTTCATGCGTCAACTGCTGTAGTATTCCCGCTTCGCGCAAATATCCCTGGAAAAATCTCGTGTACCTCAGCACCCTCAGTGTCGCCTGGCTCAGTCTGGGATCCATGAGCAGCGACAGCAGCGTCATAAAGCTGTGGGGTATCGTGGCTGCGTTTTCCAACAAAGCGTGAAGCACTGTCCTCACCCCCGTGTACTCCCTCTTCTTCACGTCAAAGCTGAGTAAAAAGAGACCCACGTTGGGATCCGCATGCACGGCTGACGTTCTGATGAGCCTCAGTGCTGACATTTTCACAGACTCTTGCAACTCCACGTCCTCTGGCTCCCCACTAGTCGGCTTGTACAGCTGCTCCACGACAGTGTGCCGGAACACACTGGCAATGCCCTCGTGCCAAAGGAGTGCATGCTGTACAGTGTAGTCGATGTCGGTGTGATCCTCCAAAATGATTGACAAAATCTCCAACGCGGCTCGCATATGCATGGGCGAGCTGAACATGGAGTCGACGAACCGGATGACGCTGAGAATGTAGTCGGGCGCACCTCCTTCATTTGCCGTGCTTAGCATCAGTTTGTGAATGCCGAGCACAAGCACCTGATCTTGACTCTCAATAATCTCCTTCTTTTGTGTTAGGTAAAACTGTTGTCGTTGGAGGGCCCTCCACAGCAGATTCAACAGGGCCAGGCTGCACCGGTCTACCTCCTCCCGGAGGGGATTCTCGCTATCGCTGCTGCTTAGATCGGAAGCCAGCGCGCAGTCGATAATGCTGTTGAGGAGTGTTCTGATAAGTGGGGAGTCGCACAAGAGCTGAATCATGATTTTGGGTAGATAGTCGAGTAAGATGGAGAGGATTTCCGCACACAGCTTCATAACGTACCAGCGTTGATTGGTATCCTTAAATAGACGGTACGGCATTTTCAGGAAAACCGTATCAATGACGTAGTTGATATAAGGGAATATGGCGCCGTTGTCGTATGTCGGGTGGACAAAGTATCCCTCCAGGGAAATAAACTCCATACCTCGAAACCGACTCTTGACAAGGGCCCTCAGTAAACGGAGCATGCCCACGGTCAGAGAATAATCCTCCAGTCTTGTCTCCTTTTCCTCCAGCTCCTCCTTCACGTCTCCAGTGCCTGGGTCGATAAGCCTGCTATTGTAAAAGGAATCCCAGAGCGTATTCACCACCTCAGGACTCAAACTGTCTTCCCCAATCATTGCAGCACAGGTGTCAAGCATGGCTGCTCTCACCTCCCGGGGAAACTTTCGAAGCTTAACCACCTTCAGTGCTGTTCGGATCCAGGCGGGTTTCTGACTTGTAAAGTATTGGCGGGCAGACTCGTCTCTTTCGCAGACCACCTCGATCAGTCTCAGATAACTGCAGATACTTCGGATCTCCATGGGATTCATGATCATGCTCGTTGACTGGGTTACCATGGCAGCACTGTTTTGCTGGTACTGCCGCTCGCTCTCAAGACTCATCTGAATCCCAAAATTGTACAGATAACGGGCAACACTCTCGAAAAAGTGATCCAGACTTGCATTGTGTCCACTCTGACGAAGTAGCTCAAACATGGCACGCGTGTTTCCCGTGCTGACCCCAGTTAAAAACCGCATACAGCTGTTGAACAAGGCGGGACTCTCCAGACAGCACATTCGCACAAGCTTGGACAACGGAAGGTACTGACTTTGTTCCATAAAATAGTATTTGCCCAGTGAGCTAGTATCATGCTCGTAGAACTCACCCAAGCACTCTAGAAAACTTTCGTACTCGGGCACCTCCGGGATCGGTGGGTTGACGCCTTGCTCCTGGCAAATGAGAATGGTTTTGGCAACTTCTTCGCTTCGATACTTGATCTCCTTGAGCTTGAGCGGCATGTACGTGATGAAGTCGACGAAAAAGCCGTGGAACACTTTGGCAAGGTCCGAGTCAAAAGTGTAGTAGGCGGGATGGGAAAAGATTTCCGTTTGGAGGAAGCCAAACAAATTTCGGGTGAACTCCATGTCGCCACCCTCATTTCCCAAAAGGGTGAACATGAGCTGCTCCTTTTCTGCCTTGTCAGCCGAGCTTCGCTGCGGTGAATTGAATGAGTCGCCATGAGGACCTGGGCTGTGATGGTGGGACGATGGCTCATCATCTGGACTTGGTGACTGCGCCTCTGCTCCGCTGGGTAGTTTATGGGCGGCTATTAGAAATGATAACCGGAGGACGTCGTAAAGCTCCATGCATTTAAATCCGCCATCCTGATTATCTTTGAGAAACTTGCGGAAGCTGTGACCAAATGTCATGTCAGTATCCGGTGGACACAATGTCGTGTCTATGGCGTACAGGGCGGTTGCAACCAGAGTCGCGTCCCCCTTCGTAAACGCTCTCTCTTCCGGGTGCACTTGGACTTTGAGGTAGTCCAGAACTCGGCTCAGCTCTGCCCAGCGGAGACTCCTTTGGCAACCGTAACAAAAGATGATAAATGTAAGCGCCTCCTTGATTTGAAGGAGGAGGCCTTTCACTTTCCTCCGATGACGAGCGTCTCCAAGGGCTAGATTGCTTTCCAGGATTTCTAGTTGCTTTTCCATGGAAAATGTCTCGAGGAGCGTCACCAGGCGATCCATCATGTCTTCCCGGAAGACAGAGTTGAGGATTCGACGGAAGGAGAGAAGAATTTGAGGACGAAGGCGGGAGTTCCACTGTCGACCTGGACTACAGCGGATCATTGTGCAGAGGGCATGCATTAGCCAGAGGCGACCTTCGAAAAACATGTAAACTGCTACAAGACCTCGAGGCCAGTCGGGATAATTGTCCATTTCATTTTCAGCTGCAAGTGTCAAAATAAAAAATACAATAAGAGTTAGTTATAAAAAACAACATTGTTTATATCATTTTATATATTAATTATTGGGCTAAATTTAGAGATAATTACCAATGGTAAGGAGATCCAAAGCAATAAACTCATTAATTTGAAACATGTCGGACAGCATGATTGCCTCGTTGACCAGCGTGTACGCGATAACATGTTTACCCCGGAATCCTTTCAGGTAACGGCCCTCTGTACTGCATTTCTGAAGTTCATCACGGTCCACATGTGAAGGAGGCTGAAGAAAATAAATTGACAATCAACTTAATTGCTACTAACACCACCACCCCCACAAAGATTAACACATTATAATTATGTATATCTTAATACATACATACCTTTATAGCAAAAAGGGACGCAAAATCCGCGGCATGCCTGGTTAGAACCCTGTCCACATCCTGAATCAACTGCTCCGAGGGATACATGTCCCTCGTCATTTCCGTTATCACATCGTGAAGCTCCTTGGCCGGAAGCCAGAGCTCCCCCGCGCCGATCACAACATCAGAAACTGGAGGGGCGACCTTTCCGGCTATAATTAAACCAATTACAATCATAACAAACCAGTTCATCATTAGCCACACACCAAACACACCATTAAAAATCCCACAACAACTGACCACCACACCATTCATTAAAACAATTATACTCCAACTTACCCGGCTCCAACACTTTCATCTTTTCTCTCCCACAAGACTCCTCTCCCTTTCTACCTTCTCCACACACAAAAAACTAACTGCTAGTTGAATAACTTGCACACCACTTAATTGTCAAGTACTTTAACTATCTCTAACTATTCACAAATAATACTCAGCATATATTCAATAGTTTACAACAAACATTCTTTCAATTTATCATCCCCAGCCCATAAAAAATGTAATTAAAAGTTAAAGTATGTACGATTATCACGACAGTAGTTAAACAGCTTGATTATAATGAGCAATTAAAAAGAGTTAGCCCATCAGTTAAAAAAAGAAAACGAGAGAGTTGCTGTTGGCGACGAACGTAGAGAGGAACGACGCGTGAGAGAATCAAAGAGGCGGTCGTCGCGGACGTGCGCTGAGTATAGCAAGTGGAACGACTGAAGGACTCAAATGACAACAACAAAAGCATTGCTCAATGCCAGAAAAATTCAAACGGAATTTCTCGCGGTTCCCTCAAAACTCCATGGCTTCCCCGGAACACATAGTTTATGCCCACAACCACTAAGCATGCGGGGGTCTGCAGTCTATATTCGCTCAAGTCATGAAACTAAAAACTATGTACAATTTTGCAAACAATTAACTTAACTACTTAATATACTTATGCGTGTGGATGATGATGGATAATTATGAACTTATCATTATACAAAAATAGTTAATTAATATTTTTTGCAACTTCATTTTATTTTTTGAAAGATTGTCTTTTTCTGTAAAACAATAATTACATACATGTGTGTACATACATATTAAAGTTTGTATTTTTGGTATTAATTTTTAATCACTGTACATTTTGCTTGTACAACAGACTTTTCGGTTTTTACACCCCCCCTCAATTTGCTCCCTCCTCCGTATCAAACAACAATAATTATATAAATATAGTTATTGGCAGTTTACAAAGATAAATAGTTGGTATAAATAAATGCATAGATTGTAGATGTTGATATACAAATTAATACAGATTGGTAGGTACATAAATATGTAATTTTGCAGTAACACAATAATTTTTTGGTATGATTTGGTTGAAGAATAGAAAAAAAATGATTTTCAAGGCGAGATAATGGAAGAAGTAGATATGGAACTTGAATTCAGTGATTATCTAGTACCGCTGGTATCGCCACTGCCACTGTTGCCACCACCTGTAGCTCTGCCCCGTCCAATTTTCTCGCGCTTCGGTTGATCACCACCGCCACCTCCAGCGGTGGCCAAGTCTTCAGCGGAAGCATCGTTGCTTTGAGAGAGATGAAAGAGCCATTTTTTCGTTTCACGACAAGTGTCCCGAGTGCACAGGGGGCAGGTCATGAGAAGCTGAGGATTGATATCCCGCTCGGATTGCAAGTGATTGTTGACTATGCTCGCCATAGACTTGATGAAGAGGGGGTGGTCGTTTGGAGATTCGGCACGTTTTATGTTGACCCCGACCTGACCAAAGAAAATCCATAAGAAAAATTAGTCAAATTACTTTTCAAATAATGAATGCATGAATAGAAATAACTTATGCATATAGTTTATGTAATTTATGATTTGGGGCTTACCTCTTTGGCCAAATCATGAGCGTACTCAATATCCATCTCATGGAGCGTCTCGATGTGCTCATTAACAAATGCAATAGGAACTAGAATGATATTCTTCATGCGCTTCTTGCCAAGCGCCTTGATAGCCTCCTCCGTTGATGGCTGGAGCCAGGGCACAGGTCCAACCTTGGACTGCCAAACCAAACGATAAGGGTTTGAGTATCCCAGCTTCTCCATAACCAGCTGGACCGTAGCCCCCACCTCAGTCGGATAAGGATCCCCTCGATTAACCGCTTTCATTGGGAGCGAGTGCGCAGAGAACAAGATAATCGCCCGACTCCGCTCCTTTGGATCCGTATAAGTGGCCAACTGCTCTTGAATACGGAGCGCAATAGTTCCCACCAAATAGCGGTCACTTCCCCACCGATCAATAAAGCTCCACTTTGGAATGGTACTCTTTTCCTTTCGATCCCGATAGAACTGATGAATGGCATGAATACTAGAGCCGGTTGTAGCACAACTGTACTGAGGATATTGCGAAAACGCCACGGCCCGATCCAAGCCTCCTTTCTCCATTTCCGCCAACGCATCCTCAGTCAACGGCTGCGCGTAACGGAAGCCCACAAACGCTCGATGAGGCGCCGTCTCTGGCGAAATCCGATCAAGTTCATGGCACATCATTTCACCCTGAATCCGAGTCCACTTGTAAATCGGAGAACCACCTCCAATTTCCTGGTACTTGGCTTGAATCTTTGGCGTTCGACGCGTTGCAATCCACTTTCCAAGCCGATCCTGGAACGGCAGCTGCATGATATCCCGATCTTGAAACAACCGCAACAGGAACGGCCCGACCTCCTCTTGATCCTTTGGCCCACCCATGTTAAGCATCAAAATACCCGTCCCCTTGTTCCTCCTCCCTCCATCATAGTAGTACCCTCCAGCACTACAAATCCCTCCACTCCCACCACCAATCCCTTGTATCAATCCCCCTCCAAACAACTTGGCACCACTAGCACCACCCAACACACCTCCCCCATTCCCCCCAATCACCAACACTCGCTTAACAGCACCCGAAAACATGTTTCATTCCACGTTAACCTATACAAAAATCACACAAAAGAATAACAGCCATAAATTACCCATTAAACCCCAAAAACAGCTGACATTCCTCACCACTCATCAATTATCACCTCAATTATTACCCAATTTACTTTAATAAATTAATAATAATAATAATTTATTTTACCTGTTGCCTCAGTCACCTCCTTCCCTACTGATCCAACAAGCAAATTGATAAAATATGTTCCGTATCGCTCTTCCACCACTTATCTTCAATAATCTTCAATCCTAATCACCGCCACCTCACACCAATTAACTTGACTCGACAAAACTCCTGCTGCCTCTGCGCCTGATTTAATTGTCTTGTCAAACTGCTGTCAATCAAATCTCCACCACCACCTGGAAAAACCATCAATCAAAAACCAAAACCATTTTTACTACTACACAACCAATCCATCCATCAATCTGCACAGCAACCGGCTCTTTCTTCATCTCCCCCTTGTCACCACCTCACATCTCATCATCCCACCACCACTCAATAACTTTTTTTTAAACTTAATACGCAATTACAAACATTTAAAGCATATCAACACTTACTTACCAAACCAACACAGTAATCCAATCCAAAAAAAAATCAGATCCCCTTTTTCCTTTCCCCGTCTCCGTGTGTCGTTCGTGTCCACACAATAATAAACGCAATGAAGACTTGTCTCCTCCTTCAAACTAAATTGACTATTTACCTGTGTTCCAGTTCCAGAGATCCAGCAATAAAAAAAAAACAATCTCCTACACACAACAAAACAGTCTCAGTCAGTCAGTCCAGCAATTAATATATTTTTAACTACCAACCAACAACACAACAAAACAGGAGAGCATGTGCTCCGTAGACTCCAGAGAAAAAGGGTTAGCAATGCAAGCTATTGTAAACTGCTGCTAAAATACGTGTCGAGTATACGCAACTTGTTAACTTGTATTCCTTGCCATTGTTTTGTGGGATGTGGGCTTATGGACTATAAGAATAACAAGCAGAGGGTGATGTGATGATGATGATGAATGACTGGGATGACCTCTAACAAGAGCAGAGCTTGTAGGTATATTATACGCTGTATATGCAACACAGTAAAAAAGCGAGTAGTATAATATGCAGAATGAAAGTGAAGTGGTTTTTGTGGAATATAAAAGGGCTGCTCTGAGGAGATGAGAGGAGTATAATATAATATGCGGTAGTGTTGAAGAAGAAGAGAAGGTGAAGGAAAAATACTTGGTCGGTAAAGCTAGCTCTGGTAGTCTGGTAGTATAGTTGAGCGTTATACGTATATAGGTTATTAGTATAGCAGCTTGAAATACACAGGGAGATATGGGATAGTTTTTTTAGTAAGTGTGGTAGTGAATAGGCCAAAGTGTTAGGTTGCTTGTATGTTACGATATGATATGATTATGATGAGGTATAGAGCAGACACTGAATAATTATATGTATAGCTGTATATTATATGGGTAGAGTGGAGTAGAGAATATAGATAGGTAATAGAGTAGAGTTGATATTATGATAATGGATGTTGTGGTAGAAGTGCAAGTGGTAATGGGGAAGGCAGGGAGAATGGGAATTTGGGGAAGTAGCGGATGGGCAAGTAATAAAACATTTGAACAAAGAAATTTGACCGTTGTAGGGTGACTCTTGTCCCTATAGCCCTATAGGGTCATAAGCCAAAAAATTGTCTAAGGAAGATCTAAAATATATGCACTATTTAGCACACAGCGTGTTTTGTCTTCACAAAAAACAGATTTCAGAACCTTATGCACATATATTATGTACTTGGACTTGGACACTTGCAGCTTGACTGGAGGTTTGGAATGCATTTGTCTGGGTGTTCTTATGGAGATAACATAAATTGTAACTTTTAGACCGATAAAGCTGCGCATCGCAACAGTCAGTCAAAAGACTATAGCAGGCAACACCTCCCTAGCCATTCCCATTGCTTTGCATTGACAACGAAATAGTATCAAGTTGCCCCAAAAATGCCTACTCACCTATACAACTACCATTTTAATTTTAATGCCCATTTAACTTAACTCATCTCAAAACCTATAAAACCATTTTCCACACAGCCATAAAGACAAACAACCAAACTCGCCTAAATTCTATAAACCCAGTTTTTCTCCTTTCTACTACCCCTTTTCACCAAACAAGCAAGCCAAGAGCTAGTAGCAGCAGCAGCCATCACCACAAAATACCAGACTCCTTTACCCAATTCACTTTTATTTTACATACCTACCTTATATACATTTTCTACCTCCACTTACCACTTCCCCACATTTTACCCTCCCCACCCACTTCAAATCATGTATCCTCCAAACACCATCCCCAAACCCTCCATCCCCATTTCCATAAAAAAATGTTTCCAAACCGTTTCCTCAAACATTTTCCCATTTCCAATGACCAACCCCACCAAAATTCTTGTCTGCGTAAAAATGCCTACTTACTAAACATAACATAGTAACTGATCATGATCATGATGATGATGATCCACATGAAATGGTGACTTGACTCTATACTCATGTTGATGATGATGGATTTTTTTATTACATTATTTTCTCTGTTTGTTGTGCACTTGTTTTTTCCTCTCTACTTATCACCACCACACATACTTATCCATCCATTATAATATTCTGCTATATATCTCGCTCATAATAACAATCATCGTCATAATAAATACATCTCTTTTTTTATACTTACTTGTTATAAGAGAATAGGCCACCTTCTATCTGCCTGTACTAAAGTAAAGTAAGTAATAAGATGGATAGACATGTTACGAGTTACGAACAAATTTTTTTTTTCATTGGAAATTGAACGAACGAAAGGGAACAAGAACAACGAGAGCTGATCTGAACTAACCAAAAAAAAGAGAGACGTCTTCTTCAACATCACCAATCCATTCGATTCGTCGTCGTCCTTTTTTTTATCATTCATTCAAGCAGCATCCATGTAAAAAAAATTATATATATAAAAAAATTGGTTGGTTTGGTAGTTTTATTTTTTAATAGCGATTGATTCAATATCCAATATCCCCCGTTAAAACTATAATAAGCAGTCAGAGAGAGAGAGAGAAGAAGTGCAGAGAAGTCTTTCAATAATGTTAATAGGCAGTAGGGTTATATATAGCGGATTGGCAAAAAATGTTATATTGTAGCAGTTAAGCACGACCAGCCATCATTAAAAAAAGGTAAGTAATTATTATAGTAATGGGTTGTATATTTAATATGAGCTGTTTTAAAGAGAGGCTGTTGTGTAAAGTGCGTAAAGTAGTAGACGGAGAAATCAATTTCTTGGTAGTAGAGCAGAGAGAGAGAGAGACGATTAGACACGTTTAGTTAGAATTAAAATAATTGTTACCTATTTAGTACAATTTTTTGATGGAAGCTGTGTTGGAGAGAGAGAGAGAGTGGACTATAATTAGTTAAAAAAGTTAAAGGTGGGTTTTATATAGTCCTTTTGATTTTGGTTGGGGAGAAGTGGGAATGTAAAGAAAGGAATTTGAGGCGGAGTGGAGATTACTCCGGTGGAAGTAAGTTTTTGGGGATGAGGGGGTGGAAGGATTAGTTATGTGGGCAGAAGTGAAGTTAATTATTTGAAAGAAATTTTGAGTGGGTGTATATATAATTTTGTGGGTTTAAACTTTATATGGCTAATTTGTTGGTTTGTTTGTTGAAATGTGCGTTTCAGTTTAAACTTGTTGGAGTCTTGTGAGAAGAGTGATACGTGACGTGGTACAGCTTCCATTTTGTTATTTTTTTTGGCGTTCCTTCTTCTTCCTCTTCGTGGACTACCCATTCATGGGATAACTCCCAACTGGAGGCGTTGCAGTGAAAGCACATACATATACGGTGTGTGTGGGGGAAGATAAGGGAAGAATGCAGTGGTGGAGTTGGAATTGGAGGTGGTAATGTACAAAAAAGTATCTAATCGAATATCCTCCCCTTCCACGGTTCAGACGGAGGTAAGTTGATACGAGAGTTGAGATTATACCTTTTCATGTTTTTAAATTGTGTTTTAAATGGAGTGTATAACTAATCGAGTTCTGTTTGAACTTTTTAACTGTTACCAGCCTGAGGACCTTTCCTCGTCTCCCATTCCGTCTGTATCGACAAGGGGAGCCGGTGGTGGTGGTGGCTCATCGTCATCATCAGGAACGGGATCAGTGCCTGCTGCCATATCTGTGCCAGGTGCCTCATCGTCGGTGGCGGCGTCAGCGGCCCAGGCTGCGGCCTGGGCCCTGTCCAACAATAAACTTCTAGTGTTTTGTGATATTGTTCTGAAACATGCAAACTACCCACATGCCTTTCTCGGCGAGCCTTCTTGTGATGAAGATGTAAGTGGGTTGAGCCCCATATAACATGCTAATATTGCTTATCATTTGCTAAATATGAATAATATGATTAATTGTTATACTAAAACGTGTTGTTTTTTTGCAGCATGATGGATCGGAAGAATCTTGTGAGGAGACGAAGAGTACAATCCTGGTAAAAAACGAGCGCGTCTCCGAGTCGCCGCTGAACAGTGTGGGGGAGTCAGCACGAGAGAGCACCCGGTCAAGTACCTCCAGCACCGACTCCGTCCTTGCCGAGCTGGAACCTGAAGAGGTGGATAAGGAAACGTTTGAAAGTGTAACTTGTTGGTGTGGAAAGCCTTTCGCTGGTCGGCCAATGATTGAGTGTGAAAAGTGCTTGGTATGGTATCACATGAGCTGTGAACAGATCCGTCGCAACAATATCCCCCAACTGTTTCAGTGCAGCAAGTGCAAGGAGAAGCGACAAAAGAAAAGATCCTCCGCTGGCGGCAGCAGTAACAGCAACAACATGAATGGCAGCAGCAGTAACAACGTCGAGGAATCTCGTAGAAGTAGCAAGGGCTCGTCGTCGTCCTCCTCGAAAAAGAGAAAGTCTTCCTCTTTCTCCTCAACATCCTCCACGTCCTCGTCGTCAGGGATACCAGGGTCCGCATCTCCTCAGTCTTCGGATACAAATCTCTCTCCATTCCCTCACGCCACTTTACAGCACGAGGAGGAGACTCATCACGAAATCACAATCACATCAACATCATCACTAGCAGTAGCGTCCGCAGACGGTCCTCTGCTGCGTTTACAAGATACACCTACAAAAGTGCCTCCACCCCCGGCCCCGGTGACATCACTAGTGGCAAAAGACTCCTCTCCTTCTCGAGCTCGTCACCGCAAGTCCAAATCCAGCGGTGGCGGTCAAGTCAGCGAGAAGAAGAGGAAGAGCGGAGGAGGAGGAACACGACATGTCCCACATCCTCCTCCACTCCCTCCTCCAGCAACAGCAGCAGCAGACAGCTCAACTTGTTCCTCTGCGGTGGCTGTCGACATTTCACATGGTCTCAGTTCTGCTGCTGCTGCGCTCACCGTGGATGACGCCGTCGCCACGACAACTCATCATGATGTGCCTCCTCCAGGTTGCCAACCACCCAGACTATTACCTTGTTTCGATAATGCTTCAACAGTGCCCACTCATTTGTCCTCCTCAACAACAGCACCGACAAACAACATCAATCAGCAAAGTAACCTTATTACAAACGGTAGCGCTACCACCACCACCTCCAACTTTTTCGGTGGTCGGTTCGCATCCTCCACTTCCTACAAACCGCATCATCATCATCATCCCCACCACCACCAACACCACAACTCCCCTTCACCCTTCTCGTCCTCCCCCGCTCAACGATCCCTACCCCCACCAAAGCTGCAGCCACAGGTGAACATGATCCCTCAATCAAGTTCCAACTTGTCAGCGTCACCTCCCCCACCTTTGCTCCTCTCCAGCAACTTTGTCGTGGACCACCACCACCATCATCATCATCAGCAGCCTCCATCTCAGAACCCACTTCTTTTGCGACATGCTCATCAAACTGGTGTTGTTGTCGGTGGCGGTGATAATAATCCTAATCATCCGTATCCATTTCGTCAGTAATTTACTTTTTAAAAAGAATACACACGTGTGTCAGTAGAGAAATATGATATAAAAAGCAGTCGAGAGAACCAATGGTCATTTTTTTCTTCTTCTCTTTTTTTAGTCATTCTATCCCCATATATTATATTATTACAGATTACTAAAAAATATATATATATTATTATTGTAATTAATTACTATTATAATTTTATTGCTCACAATTATGATATAGCTTGTGTAATTCATAATTCAGTTCAGCAGCAGTTTATTATTATTATTACTATTATGAATTACTTAACTATTTGTTGTAGAAGGTATACCTAAATTAATTTTTTTTTCTCTTCCTATTATCATCCTACCTAAAACAAGAACCATTTTTTTCTCAGCTTGACAACTTGCTTCACAATGGTAAAAAAATATCTAATGAGATAGGCAGTTATATTTAGATTTTTTCCAACAACGTAATTAGTTGAGATCAGAGACGAAGAATATTGATGACGCTCAATTCAAAGTAAATAAAACTAGCAGAACAGCAAAGGAGAAGAGGACGAGAGTACAAAAACAGCGTAAAAAACAATACTAATAAAAATAATAATTGCAAACAAAAATAAGAAATTATTACTTTTCAACTTGATGATCACAGTCTTGATAAATAAATATATGTAGTAGTTTTTTTGTCAATGCAACGTTATCTCTGTCTGAAAATGTACTACAATTAAAGTTAGGTAGTATATATAAAAAAATATTCATGGAATTATTATTAATACAGCATATTAAATCGCTGGTTTTTACTCGACGTTTTTACCATTGTGACAAGATAAATATATAAATAGTAGTGCTATATATTATAATACGCACTACTGCATCTAAAAGATACAATTTACAACCACAACTATAAACTATTGCTGAGGAGATGATTATGATGATGATAGATTTTTTTAGAAATTCAATTAAATATACTGTCGTTATGATTACATTAGTATTATATTGGCTTTTTTTGACAAGTGGTTAAAAAGATTTGTAGGGTTTTTTTGTCGAGAAGGGTATGAGTTGCGTACACGTTTGTACTAAAAGACATTATTATGAGTTATGATGATGCATGCATAAGTGAAAAGGAAGCAGCAGCCTTTTTTGAGCAATTTTTTAAAGAGAAAACTATCTAAACATTATAGGTGACAAGTTTTTAATGCTACATAAATACGTTAATAGAATTAAATATTTAAGGGGCTAATTAATTTAATAATACTACTAAATATATAATAATAATTAATACATATATATGGGAAAACTAATGGTAGAGAAAATACATAATATATTATTGGTATAGTTAACTAGTTTGTACTTTGTACCGAAAAAAACGGAGTATGTACGAGGAAGTAGGCTACAATTGGCGGTTTTAAGTTGCCAGAAAGAATCACTTTGAGCTAGAATCAAGATTTTTTTTTTGAAAATTTGTGGGGGTGGCGGTTATAAATGCGGCAGTTAGAATCATTTGTGAAATTCTAGGTAACATTTGAAATGCAAAGATTTAAATTGTTTTAATAATCATTGAGACAAACAAAATTTCTATTATTTTTCCTCCTTCTTTGTCGTAACAACCATGTAATCTTACAGTTTGGATTTTATGCTTTACTTTTGATATGATTTTTCTGGCAATTTAATTGATTTATATAGGTAGGTATTTCAGTTGTAGTATTTGCGCTGCTATAATTTGACTACCAACTTATCTTTAACGACATAATATTTCAATTAACCGTGAATATAATAATCTATAGTTTTTGTCTTTGTTTTTTGGGGGTACGTACTACTTGTGTACAACATTTACTACTTTATACAATATATTTTTTGGCGTAATCTGTTGATGCTGATGTGCTGCTGCTGCAAAACAAGAAACGATTCCGGTTTTTATTATTATTACTATTATCACTATAATTATAATTGCTACTATAATTACTTACTACTGTTATTGTTAATGTACCAAATCAATCTTTAATCACCTACATAATATGTGTAACTACCTAATCATGTAAACTTCATTATTGCGTTACTATCTACTGTTTTTTAGTTTAGCCATTCTCACTAATAATTTACTACTATGATCAATTAATATGCAACTTTGGTTCGTTTTATCTGCGTAATAAGTAGTAGTAGTGATGATTTAGTGCTAAATTCCTTATGATCAATTATGAAATGTAATTAAAATGACAACAAGAAAAATAAGAAAAGACGAAGAAGAAGCCACGAGTCGTGGCCCACGACCAAACATCACCACAAAATTAGCACCGCCCATGCAAAGCCCCATCAACTACCAACCAACATCTCAAAAAAATATAACGAAAGAAGGACAATAAAACGCTACTACTACTGCTTTGATTATGATTACATATTAATTACCTGCTAATTAAAATTCTTGCTGTTGTTGTTAAACTTGTTAAGTATAGTAGTAGGTGGTTAAAACATTTAGTTATATTTTTTGGTAGTGGTAGTTCATTTATTTTGTTTGTTAAATTGATTACTGCTCATTTATGTTAAATGCTTGTTTTTAAAAAGAAAAGAGATGAACATATAGTCAATCAAGTCATTACACTTAAAATGAATTATTATTGCAATTATAATTATTTTTTGCTTAACGAGAGAAAAAACGTAAAACGGTTTAAATAATATTTTCTTTTGCCTTCATCTTTATCTTTTTTTTCAAGAAATTATATATCAGTGGTTGTTTCAGTTAACTAACTACAAATGTTTAATTGTTTGCTCATCGCCTCTCTTCCTTCTTGTTGTTTTGTTGTTGCTGGTCAAAAAATTGACCATTTTGAATTTCTTGCTATTTCTTTTGTTATAAAATTCTGAATCAACTCTTTTATTTTTTTGCGCGTGATGATGTTTAGCCGACTAGCATGTTCTTCAATTATTATGATTTGTAAATACAATTTAGATTTATTATGAAAAAAACTATTATGATTTATTTGTCTAAGATCCCGCATGCAATTTAATTTGTAATTATAATTGTTATATAAATACATAGCACACCTATAACTCTAGAATTGTAATTTAGCTATATACCTAGATAACTGCTCTGCTGATCATTGTTGTTAAAAATATGATGAAGATGAAATGATAAAACCTATTAAGATTTAACTATATTATGCTAAATATACTTACATTTAAGTAAAGAGATGCTGAATCCTTTAAAATATTATATGGAACATAGATTTAAATTACATTACTACACATTACTATATAAACATATTATGTTATCGTTATAATAATGCTAATTATTATATATTACCTATTATTATGCTACTATTAAAAATACTACAACATTTAAAGTTACAACTTCTTCTCTGTGTGTCTCATCAAAAGTGCTTTACAAAAATATACTACCTAATTGTTGTTGTCGTCGTTGTTTGCTACATATACTCTTCTTGTTATAAAAAACAAAATACCCGGGTATATTCGTATAATATAATATATATATTTTTCCGGGAGATCATCATAAATTACCGACTCTATAAACTATAAGCAATCCACACAAAACAACAACCAACCATTCTCCCAGGACTGACCACTGGCCATCCACTACAAACATTAAAACTAAAAACTACTACTAGACCAGCCAAGCAACATCATCGCCGCATCATCATTTCACCAATCAAACTGAAAGGACAGTTTTTTTTGTTAAACAAGTGATGTGTGCGGTTTTTCCTGGAGATTTTATTTTTTTAATGGTCAGTGGGACAAATATATTGGGGTTATTTTTGGAGCACTTATTATTATGGTTATATAGATGATAACGAATTTGCTGTTATATGCATATAGTAAAGTAAGTAATAATGATAACAACGTTGATGAAGTGGTTGAATCCAGATATAAAAATGATAAGGTGAAGAGATTACTGTTACAACTACTACTACAAATTGCTATCATTGTTTGACTAATAACAACAACAACAATTAAAAACAAATAATTATAGTTAAAGAGTGGAGGAGGAGTTGATTGGTGTGTACTAGTAAAGCAAGTTGGGTGATGAGTGCGTAGGAATGTGATTTTGTAAGTAAGAGAGAAACGCAGTTTGATTGTCTGTTGTTGTTACTGCTGCTGCAAAAAAGTTTGTTATATCTTCCTTTAAATATTTGTCATGATTAAACAATGAAGATTTATCATGTATTACTACTTCTACTAACTACTATAATTACTGCTACATCTTTACATACATTACTATACTATCGTCATCATCAAATATTATTCTGTAAAAGATATATAAAATAGAGAAAGAAAATATTATATTGTGACGAGAGATAAAAAATAACTGATGATATGAGCAAAATAATCTAAAAAAATGCTGCTGCTGTTGTTATGTGAAAAGAAGGAGAAGAAAAGGAAAAAAATATTGAGTGAGGAGAAAAAAATGGACACTACTCTGGTGGAGTTGAAAACTTTAAATAAATAAACACACTATTTAAATATGTTATAAAAAATAACTTGTAATCCGTAAAAAACTCATTTTAACTTGTGCATAAAATAATTATAGTTCATGGTTGTAGTTTGTAGTACATAATTGGTTGGATCGGTAGTGCAGAGCAGCAAACTGGGGTGACGCGAGACTGACGCTTCTGCCGTCTGCATATAATGCAGGCATCGTACGATGGGCAATTGCAACTACTTACCGCATAATAATTCACATAATTTGCAACAAATATGTAATTGGTATTTCAGTTTATTGACGCTATTTTTTAATTAATTACTGTAAAACGATGATGGCTTTCCAGTTTTTGTCATTCCAAAGGCTGTGCTGTTGTTCCTCAGGATAGTAATGGTAGTGTAGGTTGGCGATATGTACTTTTATATGAAATCATGTTGTATGCGTATATTTTCATTAAATATGATGCTTTGTTGCGTTATGAGTTATTTTCTAAACATAATTGTTAATTTCTGATGTTTTTATGCTTATTGGGTCGATAGCTTGATAAACGTCAGGAGATCCGATGTTTCCTGTAGGAGGCCAGAGTGGACGAGTGGAGTGAAGTGAAGACGACAGTGGAGGCAGATGGATCATGAGAAAAGATGTGAAAACGGGATTGAAAATGGGAAACGTGAGTGGTGAGTGGATTATAAATTAGATTATTATGATAATCAATCAATTAAGCTAATTAAAGAGTGGCATCATGATAGTTGATAGTAATGTGGATTTTTACATGCAATTTTCAGAATACGGAAGTCATCAAGTGATGGAGTAGTGGAACATGTCAGTGATGCTCTTGACTTACATTATTTTTGCAAACTGTGCAAGATTAAAACTCTGGCGGCTCAAGTATTTCATGAACAAGAAAAATTATGCGTATCAGACAAAAAGTGAGTAAAGTGATGAGTGAATAGTGAATATGTTATAGTTTTACAATTATAGATTATTTATTAAGTATTTATTATTATTGTTGCTCTCTTCTCTTTTTTTAAGACACAAAACCATTTTAATTCCATTTCTAACACATATAACCTTTTCAACAAGCAAAATCATATAGTATCGATAGCATTACATATATTTCATTAATATTAAATCATAATCATTGCATTTCACTGTATTCCTCCATTAAATGCATTCCAATAAGTTGTAATTGTAAAGTACACTCAATATATAAGTATAATAAGCAATTAAAATCATTATATATTTAAGGAAAAATGCGTAAATTGTTAAACACTTGAAATCTACAAAAAAAATCATGTAAAAAAATCATGGTTAAAAAATCAAAATCTAAAATCATTTTACCATTGTATTACCTATATATATAGTGTATGTATTAATCGTAAACTCTTGCAAGATTGGTAAATGTAACAAAGATGGTTACAAAATGTTTACTTAAACTAAGCATGCATAATTATTAAAGTTAAAAAGTAGTCAATCGTGACAAAAAGGAATCAACTCATAATGTACTCGTGTACAATCATTACCACCACCTCCTTCCTAACCAGCTACTCCATAATGATAGCGTCAACTCCAATAAAAAACTTGACTGGGTTGCATGGGGATGGAGGGGGAGAAGCATCCTCGCCATTGAGCTCATCATCTTCCTTGTCACCGGAAGTCCCATCAACACTATCAGCGTCCTCCAAGAGGTTGGACATAGACCCACGAGAAATAATTGCAGCAACTTGCTGCCGCTGCTTTGTGTCGCTTTTATCAACCTTTGAAATCTTTACACAAGTGACAACAATTCCTACTGCCAATAAAATGGCAACACTAACTATAGTCGAAATGATTAAAAGCATGTTGCCCTTAGTATCTACCTTGGCACTACCTTTAACAAATGGCGCTACTTGACTATGCATCCAGTTGATACAGTAATCCGAGCGTCTGCACTCTGTCTTGCCGTTCCTACAGTGCTGCATATCCATTACGACAGAAGTCCCGGCAGAGGTCTTATTGAAAATTGCATGATCGCATAGGCGTTCCTTGTTGAAGGCCGTTGCGATCCGGGCGACCAACTTGGCCTTTGCGCAGCCAAGAACTGTGGCGTGGGTGTAGCGTACGGGAGCTGTTTCATTTCCAATCTTATCAGTTATTGTTAGCTGGATCCGTCCCAGAGTGCAGGTGGGCTGGGCCTTCCCCTCCATGGGGCACTCCTCGTCAAACATCTGGAGATGGCGCCATTCGTAAGTATCTCTAACGTGCGGACAGGGCGGTAAACGGCCTTCGAAGTTGTAGTACTGTTTGACCTCTTGTTGTACAAATGACCGCAGTTCTTTGCAATCCACGTCACTTGGTTTGCAATCGATCGCGAGGCATTTGAAACAGTATAGGCCGTTCACGCCATCTAGTCATGTAGGAAAAATGATTTTATGAGGATGGCGTATGTGTGTACTTTTATCTTTTTGTAAGCAGAGCAGTTAAAAAAGCGTATAAATTGCAAGCAGGAAAGCATAAAGACCGGTGAGGTATGTATATGAGTTGCCCGTGATTAGCTCATAGTTAATTGTTGCATGTATTTGTGTACATGTTTTTTAAGTAAATGATCACTTTAGTGAGTTCCTTTACTACCTACAATACAATAAGTAAATATAAGCTAGGTATATGCAACTCTGTTGACAAACGTATGTATATGGGTCTCTCCACAACTTCAATTCTTTCATTATCATGCCGTCATAAAAAATGAAAATCAAGTTTACGTTGTCAGAACTAACTACCTAATCTTGTTTAGCAAGTTATAACTATGCTCCATATGAATCCACTAGGCAAAGCAAGAGGAGCGATAAAGCTAAACCTATTTATTCCATTGCTAACAAATACTATAAAAATATACCTACGTATTTGCATTTATCGGGGTAACTATTTACTTAATAAAAAATAGAAAAATCTTAGTTGCTTGTAAGGTTTGTCGACTTTTGACTTTTGAGAAGAAAAATTATAAAAATCTCCATAACTTTTCTTTACCGAGCTTGATTCACTTTATATGTTCAACACGTTTTCCCCAACTCATGCTAATATTATCTACAAACTTTCATTCATCTAGTCTTATGGATATGGGAGTCGTGACGTTTAGAACAAAAAAGTCCATTTCTGACTGTACAAAAACGAAGAATAATGTCAAAAAGCCTAGTTTTTTCTAAAATCTACCAACAATGAGCCGTGTGCGTTTTACTTAGGGTAATATTGATATTTTGTGCCTAAATAAGTCATTTACCAACTTTCTAGCAAGTTGGCATATAGAAATTGTAACAAAAAGTGGTGTGTGCTAGGCATCATCGGCTATATGCACCACCGACAGTGATGTGTTTTTTATCGGCTGTATGATGTTCACGTTTTTAACATGCACTTGTTATAAGCTAGTGCGTAGCCACTTTTCGGTGGTGCTATGGAATTTGGCAAATACATAACTGGATGAAATGCTATGTTCCAGGTTCATGTGCCTATAAACCTTTTATTTAAAATGCCAACTAACGGAAACTAAGTACCGTTACTAAAGTTCACAAAACACGTACATATTATGCTCCTAGTTGAAACATGTATGCTTTATCATCGTCGTCACACTTTCCATTCAAACAAGGGTTCTTATTGATATGGATACTATGAAAAGGTGAACTGGAGTTTTTTTGCTACATTTGTTTCACGCATTTTGTTATGCAGAAATGTTGCTATTGTTGTAATATGCTATGCAAATAGCAGCGTTTATGAAAAAGCAATTTTTTTAAATGAGAAGAAAATGAAAGTTATAAAGATATTCCAACTTACCAGTGCAAAACTGGGAGAATAGGAAGATTATGACCAGGATCCGGAAGGCTGGAATGGTTGAAGAAGCCATTTTAGCCAGAAAAAACAGCGACTGTGCTCGTACTTTCAGACCAGAGATATTGTAACTAGGTAGCTTTTCACCACAACCAGGATGAAATCCAAATGAATTCTTAGAAAAAGATAATCAAAACAAAGCTTTTATTTTTTTTACTGACTAGCTGAATTACTGTTGTTATTTTTCTTATTATTTTTTGCGTCGCACTAACTGCCAGAGCCAACTTATTATTTACGTTACACTTTTAAATAAGCCATAAGTATTTTTTAATTGATTTTCAACAAAATTATATTATGGGGATGATTATTTACCTGAGAACAAAAATAGCTGTTTTGGTACTGGTGAAAGTGACGATGAAATGATGACACTTTTGATACTTATGAATGATGAGCAGGATACTTGAAAACAATGTAACTTTAAATTTTCTGCTTATTACGATAGTTAGTTGTAATCGTATATTGACTGCACAAAAAAACTATTTGTCTTAATTGGAAATCAACAATTTAACAAAAAATCGTAAAAAACATGAATATCTTGAGAATTCTCCTTTCCCCAGAATTCACTCGAATGCAGACACAACGGCTTACTATTTCTCACTTTGTTGAAAATAACAAGAACAAAGAGTTGGCTAGGTAAAGACTTCAAAAGGAAATGTCGGAATGGCATCGGGAAAAGTTGCTGTCGCTGCTAATGTAGCTGAACTTGCACTAATTTCTGCTTTTTTTCTGCTGAGGCAGCTCTGTCTGGGAAGACCTCGGAGGACACAAAGTGGGACTACGAGTTGCAGAAACGTGTTAAATACGCAAAAAAGTAGGAAAGCAATACAGACTCAGTGTCTTACGAGAAGATTCACTCTTTCTTCCCATCTTCCATACATACAAATTTTGCTTGTGTCGTGATATATGTATTTTTCGCACACTCCTTCAACAAGTTAATCTTTGTGATATTAAAGCATGGGAATACATACATTACATACATATCACTGCACATTCATCATTGTGTCATAAAGATTTTACTATCGCTGGACTATATAAAGTTTGTATTGTTTTTCTTGTCTGAATACATACGTAAATAGTATTTACTAAATACGCATCACATCCTCCGACATCATCATCTCCTTCATTTCTTCACATTACTCATATTTATTCGTGTCTACCATGATCGTCACCCTCCCGTCTTTACAACATTGTCTCATCGTCTTCACTTTTATCCCTCCGTTAAACCAGTCGCAACCACCACCACCCTCCACCATATTTAAGTGTTCAATTAGTACACTTGTGCCGTTGTGCCAAAAAAGTATGGATGCTACATGTAGGCTAAGTATGTAAGTCTACTTGCATTTGCTATTACCTATGCATCTACGTATCCCGTTTACATCAGTACTATCCTAATTGATGTGATACAGTTGTTCCACATAATATACTTTCTGTAAATATCATTGCATGAAAAACGGAACAGATTACTTTTCAATACATATTAAGCAATGATACTGTGAGATGATGACGAGAAAATGGAGTAGCCAGTTACGTACAATTAAAGCTCATCTTTGTTTCCTCGCGGTCCCTAAATTCCTTTCATCCATCACCATCTTTCCAAATGATGAGGTTGGAGCCAACTTTCCTGGGAAAGGGATTATGTTAATAATGAGTGATTATCTAACTTGTATTACGTCTAACGATGAACGACGGATGAATGTTTCCGTGGGTCGTTGATACCAATACAGCGCTTCTGCTTAAAAATTAATAAGGAGTGGGGGTAGGGAGGAATAATCTTAAAATATCCTAAATTTTGTTTAATTAGAAGTGTGATACAATACACGTCATAATGCTTTACCATAATGAATTTGTTAAAGTTAAATAAGATACAATTAACTAACTATGCATGGCAAAAAAACTATTTTTGGCAAAAAGATGGGAATAAAAAGGAGACGGACTAGAGGCGACGAGATCATGATTTAGATGCGTGCTAGAAATGCATAAAAAATTGTGGTGGTGATAGATTGACAGCGGAATGTCAAAGGTTTTTTTTCCAGAAATCTGAAATGGACACCTGGCACCGCTACCACCACTTTTGATCCTAAAAATTTGAACGTTAGCTATTTTCATGCTGCATTTTCCCCTCTTATCATGATCAACGTCACAGTAAATGTGCTGGATGGTATATGGAATAGGGATGTGGTGTGATAAGAACAGAGGATTATGTATAATTTTAAGAGACGCAATAAAATTTATCGACGCGAGAGATATTACTGGTTGCATTCTGCATCCGTGAAAAATTGAAAAGTAAGAGGTACTTGTCTTTGTTCTTCATATACCAAGCCTTTATGGAAGATACACGGGAAAACCAAAGTCCAGAGTTGTTGTTGTCTCCGTCTCCCTCCACACAAGGATTAGTGTTCATCGTTACGAATTTAGTAGCTCAGTCAAATCTCAAAATTGTTATCGCTTTGCCATCGTTGCCGAGCGGTGCCATGAATGTAGACTTTATGGATATTTTTTTAATCTTTTGGGTTCGATATAAAAAAGGTTACAAATGTTAAGTAGCGCTTGCGATGATAATGGTAAATGGTAACGTAGGATAATAACGCGTGCATAAATGCTGGAACAAAAGTGTGGGAACATGAGCGGTGGTGATAGTGGAGGACGTCAACTCGAAAAAAGCAATAATAATTATTTTACACCACTCCTTGAACTCTGAACCGTATGGAATAATGGATGCTGCTAAGATCAATTTTTTGTACTTGTTTAATAGTTTAATCATTAGTCTTGCATGAAGAGAGAACATGACAGGGTTTTTAGAAGCCCATTTGATTGAACTACTGGTCCAGCAATACTGGAGTCAATTTTTTAGTAGTAGCAAAAATCAGACAATCACGTCATTCCCACATTTTTTAACAAAAAAATCTGCGATAAAATTGTACTGTGCAGACGGATGGATTGGAATTTGTGATATCTTTGCTATACTGTAATATCCAGGGCAAAGACTTGAAGTAATAGGGTTTTTGAATGAAAAATTATATAATGATGAAAATCAAGGTCCATTTCAGGGTGGTCTTGCTCAGCCCGAGAGTGTCCTACGACGCAATTATAATCTCCTTCTAGAACAATAGCGATAATCTTTCGTAATACAATGGACAAGATAAGTAAAGAATTAGAGAAAAATTGTAGTGGCCTATACCGCAAGTACTCATTGACGATTTTTCTCTTCAGCAAAATATTAAGAATGACGAATAAAAAAGTGATGCAGTTATAACACAATACTGATTCACAGATCGATCGCACGGGCCGTAGATTATTGAACGAATATGATCAAAGGGTAGGAGTGATTGTATCCTGTAACTATCAAATTACAGTTACTAACTATAAAAGTTATCTTAAAGTATTTCAAATAGCAAAGAAAATTACATGATAGGAACTGTTCTAACTGTACATTATTTAGGCTCAGTAGATACAGGTTTCAAATTGGACATTGATTCATATACAATAATACATATACATAGTTTCATAACATTCATGAATTTGATTAAATATTCAACATAAACGATATTAAAAATTATCAAATAAGTATATGGATCGAGACATAGGACATTTCCAACCTTTGTGTAGTTAATAAGAATTGCATGATAGAAACCCAATAGACTCAAAATTGTAATTCGTAATGTTTTACTTTTGACTGCTTCTAAAGTTCTTTGGTAATAAGTTTTGTACTTTATTTTATTTTATTTAAAAATTATTTGGAACTTGCGGTGTATGCTACTACTTGTTTGTGTCTAAGCTGTACCCTTTTTCGTCCATTTTTCTATAAAAGATTATCCCTATTGTTTGTGCGGAGCTTATTTTTGCGGCATTCACTACTAGCGGAGAATTCCAGTGATTCCCATTTCAGACCGGCTATTTCATAAATCGGATGCATATACATTACGCAGTTGCTATCGAAAACTGAACAGTAGAACGTGCGTGACCGATCCTTTCATCCTTTCAGCGTCATCCTTTTCTTAACGAAAACCTTATCTTGGCGATGATCTTGAATGAAGTAAATATGATGTAGGTGTGTGTGAATGATTTTCAGCATATATGTAATATGAAATTGTATAATATTATCAAGAATCATGGGAAATGAGCACTTTTTATTTACTATTGGTTCATTTCGCCCCAAAAATATCCCCGTTCAGATCGGTATTGTGGAGTAGAGTAAGCGGAGCTTCATAGCTATTATGATGAGAAGGGTGACAAGGTAGAATATTATAACTCAAAGTCAAAGCATGAACGGATGTTGGTATTCGGCATTGCATTGGTCGTCGTTTTGTGTCTGGAAAAGAAAAATGTTCACTTTTGTTGGTTTGTTTGTTGATATACCTATATACCTACCCATATTTCCTTTCCTATCCAAAAACGAACAAGCAAAAAGAAAAAATGCAGAAATTATAATACTAGTAGTTTATATGCTCGCGTTGTAACAGCTATGTATTCGCTACGATGACTTCACTCTCTTGCTTAATATTAGCCCATTTGTTATTTAAATAGGTATGCATTTTTTATAAATTAGTAGATTTTACCATTCCTTGGGAAGATTTGACTTGGTGTGGGTGGTACTCGATCAGATTAAAGCAATCAAAGGCTTGTGTGTTACAAACACGAAGATGATGAGTAAATTATATATTACGGCCATATTATTAAAAATGATAAAAAATACCGTTATCGCTCCTGCCTTCTTGTTCCAGCTCATGCTTGGTGAGTTAGCGTATAGCTGGACAAGAGGTTTACATACGTCATATTTTATCGCTGTCCAGTCACGAAAGGAGGAGCGGTCCAGAACCAATAGCGTTTTATTAAGGTGTTGCGGTTTTCAATGGGCATATAAAATGTCTGCTGTACTGGATAACTTGATAAAGTGATGATGTGGGGACTCCATGTTATATGCAATCATAAGTTCCAGAACAGAAATCATCAAAAATCAATATGGAATTTATTAAATATTTCACTTGGATCACATTAATAATCCTAGTAATAAATAATATGATTTGAGCTCCTCAGGTGTATAATACTTATCAATATCGGTTAAAATCCGGTATATTTGAGGAAAGAGTGAGAATTGGGCCAGGTAAACTATAATCTTGTCCCAAGTATTCATGCCGCGTTCATCCTTACCGACTACCATGAAAATCACAAAAAATATATTGATATCACAAATCAAGGTACTACGGTTGCTTAGTACATTTAAATTGATAAACAGTAAATGATCAAATTAAACTGCTTACTCAAATTATTGAAAGTTATACTTCGTTTCGTCAGTTTTCGTCCTTCGTCAGATTTGTGGATTAGGCCTTCTGTTGAGAGCAACATAACCAAGACAGTTAACAATAAATGATCAGTTTGATCACACTGTAAAATACGTCAAATAAAGCAAAAAAATCAATCGCAAAAAATGAGTTTAGGTTCTTACTAAATGATTTCCGTTTCTCGTGTACTAGTCTGTGCCCAACAGTTTTATGTTGGGGCTTGTCCTCAATGAACGGGGTTTGTGCCACCAAGGGCTTTCCCTGCATTTCTTTTAAGCTAAAAATTAAAATTGTGGCGAATATAAACAGTAAGTAGATACTTTTCTGCATTTTTTGTTACCAAACTTCAACTACACTGCAAATCTACTAGTTCGCTCTAAACTGCAAAAGGCTTAAAAGATTACTAAACCTTAGATTGCTTTTCAATAGATAGATAAATTATTTAGAATAGTAGTTAATGGTATAGTAAGATTGCTTTTAACAGCAGTTTTAAAGATGCTACAGATTTCTCTGTTCGTTTGATTCTCGATCAAGATGTGGAGAGTTTTTCAACTTTCTTTTTTACATAAACATCCCATTCATCGGCGTATCTTACATTACCAATGGATGCAAATCTGTTATAAGCAATTGCTATTGTTTTATTCAATAAGACTGACAAAAATATTTCATCATTAAACTTTTTTATTTTAAGAACATCTCATTTTTAAATACTACTAGTCGAGTGGCTCATGCTCATAATATGACAGCATTTGAATTACCTACTTGCATTAGGTACATATGTACATACATACCTATACAGCAAATAAGCTCTTCAGTCTGATAAAATTTGTAGAGGGGAAAAAAATTAGTCGTATTATTCATTTTCTTTGAATGTTCGCATTGTACATTAACCTATTCCACATTTTCCAATTCACAGTTTACTTGCATTGCAAGTCTAGTAAATTGTACGTACTAAGTAAGCATGTATGTAATATGTACAATCAAAATTGGCAAAAGTGTGGTCAGTGACCAGTAGCGTCATAATCCGCAAATAATTTATATGCTTATAAGTAGTAACATCCAGAAAAGGGAAGGAGCGAAGGAGTTTTTTACTAGCTTGTAGTTCAGTTTACCCCAGATTTTTCCTCTTCAACACGACACTAGAGTAGAGCAAGTGTTAACGTTGGATATGCACAAGTGCATAAAAAGTTCACATTCAGTAAATACTACCGAAGTAACTACTGCGCATTTAACTGATAACTGAACATTATAACTGCAACCCGTGTATTAAAGCAAAGTATTAAGGACAGCGTGGCATTACCCATTTTTTACTATTCCGTTGAAAAACGCACTGCTACTATGTACTAATACTTACTACTTGAGTTGCTGCCTTCCTTCCAAAAGATATACCTATACGCACGGCCGAGCAACGATCAGGAAAATAACACTACACATAAGCTAATAGAAAGATTATACGCCAGATTTTTACCACATAAAACCATTGCATCCATTTATATAAAGCTGCTGTAATAATTGGCGATTTTAATGAATAACTGACTGGGGTCATTGATTGTTCTAGTAGTAGTATTTCAAATGAAAATGGCCCGCATTCGTACGACAATGGTGAGATATTTAATTAGTTAGTTTTAATTGCATGTTAAAGTTTAAAAAAATATGAGCAGTTTAAAATAGTTTGGTTATGTTTTTCTCGTTAAAAATTCAACCACCTCCACTGTGATAAATAGCACTTACTAGATGATTAACAAGCAGTTTGTAGGAATCCCCTCTCACCCACATCCATTAATGTAGCAAGAAAAAAATGCTCATCACACCTGCTTTCCACCTACCTTTTGGTGAGTGGGCGTAGGATGCTTGCATGGATTGCGTAAGCATTTTTTCGCCGTCCAATCATGAAAAGGGGAACGGTACAAAGCCAATAGCTTTCAGGTGCTGTGGTCTGCGAGTGTAAAATGTCGGCTGCATTGCACACACTACACATTATTAATATGACAGGTAAATGGGAAAGTGTGCTGGGCTTCATTCCCCGTGTCATTTTACTCAGGTCTGGTTTTTTTAAAGTGCTTTTTGCATATAAAACACAAAGTGTATAGACGTGAGCTTGTAATATGTTCATTAAATTTATTAGTTAATGGCGGATTAAATAAATGACATGAGTTTTGCTTGTTGTTAACTAGTATAAAAAGCAAGAAAGGAAAAATTATATGCAGGTCATTGCTTTCCTGGCCAATAATGAAAATAACGTCGATACATCTTAGCGTGACTAGAGGCAAGAAATGTTTGTACATTTTCCATGAATTATGTATTTCCTTAGCTACCACTACCAAAATGCTAGTTTTTTATTACCCCATTCGTATTTGTTTATTTGTAGCATTATAACAATTGGATATGATATCCTTGAGAGCTTTTAGAGGAAATGCAGATTATCTCCATACATATAATATCCATGAATAGGCAACGACTTATTACAGGAGTAAGCAGTAGTGATGTCATGTTGGTGATAATCACTCGTGTAAATCTCATTCAACGAAGCAGAGAAAGGGAGAGAGGTCAACAGAGTTTATCTTGCGTCGCTGGCTGCTTGGTAATATTATGTCACGTTTTTATCCAACCGACATGCCTCGGCGTTATAAGTATGTATGTATTTATGATTTTGGCTGCTACTGGAAATAATATGTTGTATGGGAAGGAAAATATGCCACTCTCAAAGTATTATTATGCACCAATATAACAGAAAAGCAACCCTGACATTGAAGTCGCGATTCTTGTTTCTTGCGTGATTTTCTACCGTTGTTATAATACAAGACGGGTTTCCCTCCAAATTTCCCTTTCTTTGCCCTTTTCCTCCTTCCATCACTTAATTAATTATTGCGCATCCATAAGCTTGCTTTTACAAGTATGCTTTGTACTTATTGCATTATTAGGTATGTAATATGCGTATATTATTGGATGGGAATGCGTGAAATCTTTGTGTTATGGCAATACTTACAGCGCAAATGCTTGCAGCAATATCAATAGTATGATTTGTTTTAAATGAAAATTCGTCATGATGATGAAAATAAACGTACACTTTCGTCCAGCCTGCTAGTTTAGTATTTAGTGATGACGGCTATAATATTTCATAAATTACATGTATATCTTGTATCTTATAGCCAGCTATAATTATAGTAGGGGGAATGAACTAAATGCGCCTTATTAAACCCTTTATGTTGGAAAGGGGTATCAGAACCCAGAGAATCTCCAGTAGAAATTGCACACAGATTACATTAGTACATAATGCATTGAGAGGCTGAATACATGATTTTTCGATAGCAAAAGTGTTAACTGTTGACATTTTTTGCTGTTATTGCGTTTTTGGCTTTTCTTTCACTTACTTGCTCAACAGATTATTGTTGAGTTGAGATGATGTGCGCTATGGTGTATGGTACATAATCGCTCTCGAGTAAATCTCGTGTGGTGAAGTAACGATGTCAACAAGTTTATTTATTTATCTTGTTTCGCTGACTGGCATGTAATATCAAATTACATTTTTATATACAAAGTACATACATACATACATGCCTCTGCGTTACATTCATGCTAGATGATTGATTTATATTAAGATTACAGTATGACTAATTGTATAACTAGCGATGATGATAATGCTCATGTTCGACAGTTCCAATCATGAATTGTGCTCACTACTACAACTACCGTATTGTTTGTACAGAAAGACAACCTTGAAATTGCAATTGCAACTTTACTTTCGTGCTTTTGCATGATTTTCTACCTTTGTTACAAAAGGTGAACTTCCATTCACATATCCCATTCTTTTTATTTTCTTCCACCACTTTTGCAATTAAACAATCCTAATGATTAATGATGTTTTTCTCAAAATAATGCTTGTTGACTTGTTATCGACAATGCGTAAACATTGTTTCTGTAAAAATTGTTCTATCAGACTCACTCAGTCGTACATTACATATCTCTTATCATTGTCATTTCTCATTAGGTATTATGTATAATGAAACGTGGCCAACAATCATTATCGCTACACAACTCAAATAGGTAATTGTCCGTGTATCAGACTATAACAACAGAGGTAATAATTTAACAATATCAATCTGCTGTTAGCGTGCGCATAATTGTGATTTCTCGCCGTTTGGAAAGGAGAATAAAAAAAGATGAAAATAAAAATGTATGATGAACGAAATGAAGGAAAAATGTAAAGTCCATCGGAATGGGAAGAGAAGTGTGAAGGATGAAATATTATGAGAAGGAGAGAAGAAGATTCGTTTTTCTTCATCGTTTGACTAGCACACTGTTTTTTTCCTTCACACACATATACCTATATCCAACACGCATGTTATACATCCTAATAAAAAAACTTGCTTTCAACTAAAGAAATAAGGTAGGTTGGTTAAGGTTACTAGATTGGTTTCCGTGCCGTGTAAGGGTGCGTTTATTGTTCTAAAATGATTCTCATGGCAAAAGTTTCAATAAGATGACAACTAAAATGCTCTACAAGTACAAGTATTCTTTCTCCTGATCAAGTAGCTATACATTACCTAAATACCGTACGATTCATTAAGCCTGTATCTCATAATGGCAATTCCCCCATAGTCAAAGTGGCCGGGCGATCTCCTGAGCATTCATACCTCTGCACTATTGGTTCCTACGCTCTCATATCATCTAAACAACACACAACTGTCCTCCACCACAACCACCACTTTTATAAAGTTGAATAGTTAAGCAGTGTTTTTTAATTTTTTTAAAGTAAAGAGCACCACATCTTGTAGAGCAGAATTTGGTGATTCTGCCAGTGTATTCATTATAGCTGCACGACTACTACAAAAAATTCCTTATTGATTTTAGTGAGTGAACTGTTGTCGTGCCTGATTGTCATTTGATTACATTGATTATAAGTATTTACTAAAATCAATAAGGAATTTTTGGTAGTACTCGTACAGCTGTGGTGAATATACTGGTAGAATCACCGAATTCTGCTCTACAAGATGTGGTGCTCTTTACTTTTGAAAAGCCACGGACACTATTCACTGACTAATTTTAAAAATCATGGCATTGCAGAAAAATAACCTGAGATTTACCCCACGGCTAACAGTAGCGTACCCATTAGAAGGAATTTTTGGCTAACAACCTGTAGCACGGTGTAAATGTCAATGTATAGCAGATAGCCAATTTCAATTGTTATATGTATAATAGTGCTTCATGTATAATAAGTTTCTGTGCTATATAGCTCATAAATTGATAAAAATATCATTGAAAATGTGTTTCATTTACTTCCAAAATGGTATACACAAGCATTTCGATGTGCTGCTTAAAAATTATCTTCAAAATAATTGCTGAACTGTATAGCATATATGTATACCAATTACACATTAATTATCCTGTAATTAAAGCTATAATTAGCTTTCTTAAACAAATTGTGTTACCTATTGAAATTAGGCCAAATCGGTCAACGTTACCGTTAAAAACCGTTACAAACTAAAAAAATAACATAGTAGCATATATGTGTGATACATGATTATGGTGTCCTTTTTCACCAAACTACCGAATCTGATGTCAGATTCTGAAAATTTCTAACGGTTAACGGACAGTTTTTGTTTTTGACGACTACTACTAAATTATATGAAATATTAAAAATCTCTTTTCGCAAAACAACAACATAGAAAAATAGGACTAATAATACTGAATAACAGTATCAACGGTTAACCTTTACCGTTAGTGAGCGTTACTACTTCAAAATTTTAACATAGGACCGACCATACATGTGTGACACATGATTATAGGTTGTTTTTGACCAAACCACCGAATCTGATGTCAGATTTTGAAAATTCCTAACGGTTAACGACCGTTTATAATTTTTCGATTGCTACTAAACAAATAAGAATTTTCAATATCCGATTTCGACAAGCCACTGCATATTACTATAGGACTACGAATACTGAATAACAGTATCAATGGATAGCTTTTACCGTTAAAAACCGTTACAACTTTAAATTGTTAACATAGGACCATACATATGTGACACATAATCATATGATTCATAAGTTATTTTTTCACCAAACCACCGAATGTGATTTCGTATTTTGAAAATTCGTAACGGTTTAACGGTTAACGGACGTTTTTTAGTTTTTTAGAATTCTTCGTTACATGGGTTCAAAGGTTTACCTTTTTATTAAATGAACAGTTTATTCCCAGTTTTTAAGTAAGCAATTTGAATGGGAAATCCAGTCGTGCAATGGACAGGCCCTTTAATAACTGACGAAAAATAGTAGAAGCGTTGATGAGGTTCCATTTAAGAGTGAGTGAAAGTTTCCGTAAACAGCCCATCTTGTACAGTGCCATGAAAAAACCACACTCGGTCCACAGATTTTAAATACTCTGCTGTGGAGCAAATCATAACCCTTCTGCTCCTTCCAATGCAAGTGCCGCCCACCACCCCCCACCACCATCATCATCATCAACTTCTCCAACCGCATTGTGGTACTCCGTTAAGAAAGGGTCCCTATATCATTTCTAATTTTCTTTAATTTCAATAATTTTATTGCAAGGACCACTGGTGGCATGATAAAATTCTAGGGAGCTGTAGGGAGCTACAGAAAGTATTTACAAAGTACACGATTTCTGCAAAAACAATGTGAACATCAGTGTGTTGTATCAGTAATATGAGCGATTATGGCATTATCTTTACTTCATCCGACTTTACTAGCAGTGCCGATAATCTGTACGAAATCTTCACTTTTCACTAAATGTAATACTCAACATGCCACAACTTGCTTCTGCATCAGCCTAGCCACCAGTGGCGTTGTTCTTATTGTTAGCACTAGTAATATTATATGAGTACAGGTCCCGGTGTTTTAATGAATAAATACATGGAATCCAGCATTCTGAAGGAATTTTTTTGCCTTAGCTTATTGGAATGATGGGCAACAACGACAAGCGCAACAAGAAGAGCAGACGGAGAAAACGCAGCCATCAAAAGAGGGTGGCAGCCCTGTGGGCTCAGCCCACCATACATATTTTGGTAGCGACGGAGATTTTCGCGGAGATTTTTTCTCCGCGTTTTCTCCGAAGCTCCAGTTGGGTAGGTTGTTGTTACCCATTATCGTTCCAATAAGCTAAGCTAAAAAAAATTTTCCCTCAGAATTGGGTGGGCTGGGTTATTATGGGCATGTACGGGGGATATATAGTTAATTAGTGCTAATTAGTAAAAATTGGTAAAATGATAAAAACGGTAAAAAATGGCATTTAGTAAAAATGGGTAACAATTGGTAAAATGATAAAAAACGGTAAAAAAATGACAAAAATCAGTCAAAAGTAGTCAAAACTGGCAAAAATTTGTGAAATGTTCAGAAATGTTCAAAATTGGTCAAAAGCTGTATAGATGTGGCCTTCGCCCTTTCTCTAGTCTATAATAATAATAATAATATGTCGAGTAGTTAATGTACATATTATGCAATCGTTGGTGTTGGCAGCATTTGATACGCCATGCAATGCTTACTGTTGCTGACTCTTCTGCAATCTCATCGTGTTGACGAGAAAAAATTGGGGCGAACTGAACCACAAGCGAACAAAGAAGATCCTTATGCTCCCTCGGATTCTGCTTTGAAACTATTACCTATTTTAATGCTGGGCTCTTATTGTTGACTTTGATTGTCTCTTTTATTGGCAGGCTCACTTACAATAAGCTTATCAATGTGCATACATAGTATGAACTTCATACTATGAAGATGCTTTGAAGACGATAAGTAGCGGCACGATTGTGCGTTTTCTTATAGGGATCATCTATGTACGTACCTATATACATTACAAAAATGTAAGCTTCGTTTACTAATTGTAAATCGTTTTTTTGTAAAAGTTACTACTCGAGTTGATTTTTATAGGTTGATCTGCTTCTGCTCAAAGAATCTTCTGTAAAATGATGGTAGTGATATTACATCATACATTTCAGTACGTGGTCAAAAAAGTAATCTTGTGCAAGACGAAGAAAAAACCATTTCCCAAAAATGTGAGTTGAGTTTGAGTACCAGCGTTGCTGCCTCCTCTTGGCTCATGCTCGTCATTCTGTACACAATGATTAGCTTGGTAAATAGGCATTATATTCTTCTCTTTCCAAACAAGATAACATAAACAACAACAACAGTAATGTTTATTAACTTATAAACAACTTGAAGGCAATTAATGTCATTTACTGCAAAAAAAACGTCTCTTCTACTGAATCAGGAGTCTAGTCCTGGTTAAATTTAAACTCCTGTCCAGTTAGTCGTTCCGGCATATTTATATGTTTCTAAAAAATGCATTCATACATGATTACATCTTTAATTATCTAAAGGACTTATTACAGTTTCATAAATTCTCCCATACTTCTGAATAAGTCCAATCAATAGCAAAACTCACACCACATATGTATAATTATACGAAAGTATGTAATGACCTTCTTTCTCTCTCTTTAAATAAGCAAAAATAAAGTAGTAATAAAAAGCAAAAAGCATAATGCAAAAAAAATATTCAATTTTATGCATGTGTAAGACAGAAGATTGTAAATCCGAAGAGCCTATTATTATACATACCTTCTTTGTATTTACTTAATAGTAATGTATGTAGGTATGTAGTTCTATGATACCTGCATATAATATGGCTTTTTTCACGACTATTTGTACCTTGAAATTCTTTGCTCGACCTTCGTTTCTTCATGAATTTTATCTGCAAGGTTGGTTGAATTAGGCAATAAGAATAAGAATGTTTACGGATCCGTGTGTCCATTGTGATGTGAAAGAAAATTACACAACGATAAATGACATGATTATAATTAGGTATCTATGTTAAAACATAAAAATGTCGTTGCACAATCTGGAATGAGAAGACAAGGCAAACCTTCATCATCTCGCCAAGCGTCTTTCATTAAACATATTGAGTGCAAATCTCTTTAAGCCAATTCTAAGTTTTTCAGCTCATTCAAGAAACAACGAAGTGACTTTTTCCTTTTTAAAAAAAAAAGTTTCAAAAGAAGTTAAAAAAGAAGAATGAAGTGCAATACTGTGACCGTAATTTTAGCCTGCATTGTAATGCTGGCCATCTCATCTTCTGTAAACGAAGCAGATGCACGAGCCTTGGTCGCCCAAGTGCCTTTCATCCCAATCCCTCCAGTTCCCAAAGTCAAGCACCATTCTAAAACATCACGCGTATTAAGAATGGAGCTCAAGAAATACGGTAAAAACAGTAGACTAATAAAAAATCTTGAGACTGGAAAAACATACCTTTATTTTATGTACATCGTAATTAATATTACATGTTTTTATATCTAAATTGTCGCCTTTATGATGTTGTTTAAAAGAGCGCCTGGTTAGCAAGCTAAATGCTCTCAAGGAAGAGGAGGACGAATTGGACCAGTTATACCCATGGAGAGTAATTTTTAATAAAAGGCCATATTCGCCATACTAGTGAGTTGAGTAGTGATTATTTCAAACATTAATGGCACAGAGGCTATTATTTCATGTGAATTAAATAATAACGGTGATTATGATTTTCTTCTTTGTATGGCGGCAGTTAATGAGGAGGAAATGTTGGCCGGATTGGAATGGAGTGAAAAAAGTACGTATTTTTATTTCGCTACACAATTATTTCTTGAAGGATTAACAAGAGTGTATTAAATTCTTATAATTATATTCATCTGAGCAACATGCTCAATTCATTAAAAAATATTAATAAAAATGATAATTGTAAAATTAAAAATAAGTAATCACTGCAGTACGCATTAAAAATGATTCCATAAAATTGTGAATTAATTAAACTGTAAAATAAGTAAAATGAATGAAATTGTATAAAGTATATCAACTTTCCCCTCCCCCACCTCCCCAGACCCACAAACTTCTTATTTCTTCACTGGTTTAGTAGTATCTGCCCAAGGCTTTGTGAAGAATGCAAAATAGAAGACGATGCAAACGGCAGCTGCAATTAGCACTAGGATTCCCATGGTAAGAAATAATTGTTCGTCTTTGTCCACGTGTTTCTGAGGCGTCCAGGGCTCAACGGCGCTCCGTTTGGTGTCCGCACAATAGTCGCTGCTGTTGCACCAGGTCAGTGGATCTGGGCAATGCTCCAGATCCAACTGCCTATGCATATTATTGCACCAGGTTACCTTTTCCCCTTGTGAATAATCACATTTGATTCTTTGGAAGGCGGTTTCGAGGAGATTAATAAGGTGAGGAGTGGGACAGCCCATTACCGTTCCATAGGTGTAAGTGATGGTAGGTAATCTTCCGGTAGCACTTGTCGTAACGGTTTTTACGCGAAGCTTGCCCAAAGTGCAACTGCCTTTGTTGGAATCGTCTTGGGGACAGGGTTCGTCCAGATGTTTCATTTCGGTCCAATCATCCGACTTGTTCCACTTGGGGCAGAGGTCCAAGCTGCCGGCGTAATTGTAAAAGTCCTTCAGTTCCGATTTCACAAATGAGCGAATCTCTTGGCACTCGTTGTTATCCACGTGACAGTCGATGGAAATGCATTTGTGGCAGTAGCGAGGGCTGCCTTCCACACCTGTCAATTTAAACAAGAGTAAAAAAACAATATTAGCATTTTATTTATATCTAATCAATAGTCAATCTCAAAATACCCCATACAGGGTAGATGAATGACAGAACATTATCATAAAAACACATAAACACTTTTTTAATGTCATTACAACTCACCCAAAACGCATTGCGATAAGCCAACAACGAGGAAGATTATTATCAACAGGACGGGTCTCATTTTTCTAGCCATTTTCACCAGCAAGATCCTGTAACGGCCTTCAAAAGTCTTGATGCTGTTTCAGTGATGAGGTCTGTGGAAGCTCGGATTAGAATGATGTCACGCAGCCACACATGCACGCACAAAACTCTCTGGATTTCTTATTTCTTAGAGTGAGCCTGTAAAATAATAAAAATATAAATAGAGATCGTTAAACGCAGTGAATTCTAACGATAGTACATAGGTATATACTTTTTATGAACATTTCATTAAACACGAGCAAAACAGTCAATTTTTCGGGACATGAATAACGTTTCATAAAAATAAAGGATAAGTAATATAGATAGTTAATTACTTTGCCCAACTAGTCAAGTTCCAAGCCGAGATTTTGTCTGTTCGCAGCCTCGCAAGCACAACACAAGCTTTGTTTTTCTGACTCGACCTGCTGAATAAACAAAGCACAAGAAATGTAACATAGGTATAAGCTACACTTTCTAGTTGTAATATTTAAGTAGGTAGTAACTTTTCTATAAAAAACTATTCACAAGTAAAACGGCAAGTTTAATTTTTTTAAATCAACACTTTACTTTTTTCAACAGTTAAAAACAATTCACTTTTCGTTCCAAACTACCTTTACATCCGACATCCGTTTTAAATTATTTAAAATATGAAGAAAAAAGGATTGCTTGTGTAAGTCGCTCGTATCTACTTTCCTTCTCATTCAGAACCGGGACGCTGACTGACTTGCGAGTTGACAGAAAGATGCATTGAATGGCTGGGCTGGATAGAGTTTTTGCTCCAAACACCTAGCATAATTTTTTTGCAAGGAAGTAGGAAGGATGCAGGAAAAGGGGAGTACCACAAATTGCTATACTGCTCCGTGCAAAATGTACATCATCTTTTCTCAGAAGACGCTTCTCCCACAAGACATGCATGCAACTTGACTTGCCTTTCAACTTTCAATGTCTCCTTCTCCTTCATTTTTCATGCTACTCACGTTTCTCTGCTGGAAAGCATGCTGCACCTTTTATAATATGAAATTATGCATTTTTGCTGATAGCATTATGGAGTCGGAGTTAACTCCCTCCTCCAAAGAAGGAAATTTTCACCCAAATTAAATAAATGTTTTTAATAATAAAAAAATGTATTTCATGATGGCTATAATTGTTTATATAGGTACATAATTTTTATTTTAAAAAGTTTGTTTGAAAACATCGAACGATAAAGGGGATTAAACTGAAGTTTCCATGACGTCCTGCTGAACCCGTGGCCGTCTCCTCCTCCGTTTAACCAGTTTGAGGCACGTTAGGGACTCACCGGCGGGATCCTTATAAAAGCCATACATGAGTATAGCAACGCCCGCGAGAAGAATCACGAGGGTCGCCAATCTAAGTTGGTAGTCTTGTGCGGTATAGCCAACCCAGTAGTGATGCCAGGTCGTCACCACACTTCTGATGAGATCGGGACAATAATCGCCCGTACGGCACCAGGTCTTGGGATCAGGGCAGTGCTCGATTTCGAGCGTGTGCACAACCCGACCCCTGAAACTTGTTGTGGTGTTTTGCCGATAATCGCAAATCATGTCTTGTTGATAGGCTGACTGGATGCGTTCCAGGAGAATGTCGCTGGCACAGCCTAGAACGGTGGCAAATGAGTAGCGGACATCCGTTGAAGTTCCAAAGGGACCTTTGTCCAGGGACTTGATTTTTATCCTGCCCAAAGTGCAGGTGGCTGGATGGGTGGTGTTATCCGGACATGATTCATTGGAAGGTCTGAGCTGCTTCCAGCTTTCTGTATCATTGAATTCGGGGCAGGATGGCATGGTTTCGTTAAAGTCGTAAAAGTCCTTGAGCTGGGACTCGGCAAAGGTCCGGATCTGATTGCATTCCTTGTCTAGCTCACCACAGGATAGTGATAGGCACTTAAAACAGTACAGGCCGTGTACATAAAACCCACCTGTTGATTAGAGAAATACCAGCAGCTATGAATCAATTCTGAGAATAATGAATAGTAGTTATAATGGGAGCAATTATTAATCATTTTGTTATGTACACATTTAAGATTTAACTTACATGATTGTAAAGTACAAATGAGAGCAAGTACGAAAATGTTCAATGTGCAAAAATTTCCAATCATTTTTTGTCCAGGAGGTTACGAAAAACTGCTTTAAAAATACTACTGGTTAAATTTGCTTAAAAAATTGCAAATATTTTTTTTCCGTGTCTGGTGTGCTTTTATATCGTATAGCAGGATATTAATGTTTATGAACGGACGGTGGTTTTTTATAGTTCCTTTACCTCGTATTGTTTTTTATTTCGATGTCATGAAAACCTGTTATAGCCATAATTGCTTGTGTGTGTACATACTTTTTTAATAGCTTTGTTCTACTTTAATGAGCTATTTTAGCTAATTAGAGACATGAATTGATGTATTGGTGTTGGTGAGGATAGGAAGATGCATATTATACAGGATGAAGGACGCTGCTGCTGGCATGCTTTTTTCCGCTCGCTTGGTATTTGAAAAATAACAGGTAAAGGATAAGTCAAATGATAAGACAAAAGATACTCCCTTCTCCTCCCTTTCCTACAGTTATAAGATTTTTTTACAATGTAATGAATGAACAAAGCAGATCGTCATGCTGTCTCGATGTCAAGATTGATTTCTCCTGTTACGCCGTCCACCGCGTCTGTCTGTGTTCGTATTTCGTATATCCTTTTTCCTTCCTAGTAATTCATTCAATACACAAGCACCACTTTTTTCATCTTTGTAACCAGCAGCAGCAGCAGACTTGTCCCGTTTTCATTACGAAATACTTTCTGCTTTTGTCTGAGTGTCTGGCTGGCTGGATTTTTACATCTTATGAATATGAATAGAGCTACGCAACACGAACATATCCAGTCATGAGACATTCCTTCCTTTTCTTTGTAGTATAACTACCTACTTTTTTACTGGTGTGAACAAGCCACTCGACTCTCATATAGCACGTTACAATGTTAAGCATGCTGCATATGCATATGTATTTAAAATGGTGTATTGTAATTGTAAATTGTTCAATGTTACCAGCGTTAGCAAAAAAACTAACTAACAAGTATGTAAAAACCACGGTTACGTTTTTTGCATACGTTTATTGCATTGTGCCAATAGTCATACTAGCCATCAATTAACTTGCTACTAACATGATGACCAACACCACTACTACTACGTCTCTTATTATAAACTTGTTGGTCATAAAAATGCATAATAATATGGATTCTATGTTTTTTTCCCTTCTCCTAAAAAGTCTCTGTTTCTAGAATTGAACACCTATGTAATCATATTATTTCATTCGCCTTATCATTTAGCAAATCATGTTGATGTTAATCGTAAAAGAAATTAAGTAATCTCAACATAGGCAACTGCGTGAGTATCTGCATTCTGCATCAAAACGAATTTATATATGACATTTACTGTGCAGAAAAGGAAGAATGTAGTAAACAAGTTGAAAGATTTTTGTTGTGGTTCACATCACCCCAGATACGTCTTAAACCATTCCACCACATAACACGATTAGAGAAAAAGTTAAGTAATCTTTATTTCTAGTGTCGTCGTGGAGATTTGTTATGCGCAATAAAACATTTTGCTCGTAGCTTTTAACGCGTTAGTTGCAGTTGATGTTGATAAACAGTTTTTTCTGTCCATTTCTCCTGTTCACTAAAAGAAACCACCGAAACATGTCATATTTTTCACTTTGTTTCTCGCCTACTTACAAGATGTATGTATTTTTAAGGAGATCTGCGGAGTATGAACACTGACTCATTACGTTCCACTAATTTTCAATCTATTTAACTTCCTTACTACTAACAACACTCCCTTTTCGTAGCCTGTGTTATTTTCATACATTAACTAACGCATATTATATCTACATATCATGCCTTTCTTCGTTTATTACATATATCATAGTATCGTTTCAAAACATATGTCAGCGTTACTGAGAAAGTAAAAATCAATTCACAAGTTATCTCAAAGCTTTCCATTATAATGATAAGAGTATGATTTTTGAACGTTTTCCAGTGTTTCAATGAATCATCGTCTTCATTTTCATATTTCCAGAGATCATTGAAAAAACTATACGTTTCAGGAATACATACCTAATAGAAAGTTATATAATAAATAGGGAGGGATTCATTGTAAATTCAGTGTCGCTGTCGAATCTTAATAATATTATTACGTAATGCATGCGCTCTATATTAGTTAAAGCTGTAAGAAAGATTTAAGCTGCTATGCTGATTTGTCAAAGAAAACAAACAGGAAACATAACACAAACAAAAACAGTCCTGTGCAGTCAAGTCGAATCTTCAATCTTTGCATTTCGGTGGTGATTCATGTTCAGTTAGATAAGTAAATAAGTAATACATACACATGACGAAAAACGGACACTTTTGTTAATTGCATTTAATTTTTGCAAAAGATTCTGTAAATTTACGCATAAAAATAAACTATTGTATTGGTTTTTCGCTGTTAATAGCAAATTTTGTTTAGTGGCCGTTAAAAATTGATGCTGTATGAACTGAAAAATAAATAACTGCTCCCAAGAACTTTTTTTGCAACTAAAAATATTTGTTACTCGCTGTGATTCCCCTTTAATCTTAATTGTTAGTGCCGAGTTGTAAAGTAATACGAGCAAAGAAGTTGTGGTGAGTGAAAGTGGTGGAATAAAAAAATAAGAAAAATAACCGTTGCCGTTAAAAAATAAAATGGCACAGGGAATATCATCGTCATCACCTCCAGAAATGGATGGTCAAGCATTCTACGAGCATCCAGTTCAGCAAGTGGTAAATCTAGCAGGCTTACAGTTGCCTCGCTCAACATTAAGAGCTTATGCTAATCCTGCGGTTGGCGTGAGCTTGCCGGAACCAGGCACGGAAAACTTATCTGCATTTCTGGAAGCATGTGGGTTGGAGCGAAACTCAGATGCGGATGAGCAGAAGTTTGAGTTGCTCCGGAAGGAAGCGGAAATGTGGAGAGGCAATTGGATGGAGGAGAAAAATAAACGGGAGACTTGTGAAAAGCAACTGGAGGCAGTGGTGGAGATGATCGACGTGTTGCATGGAGGATTTGGACAAATGGTGCGAAGAATGTTGGATAGAAGTCAAACAGATTGGAATAGAGCAGGCCACTTTCTCTCCATTGGCCCCTTCAAGGAACCTGATTTGGTTAAGTTGACGTGTCGTCTGGAAGCTCTGCCTGGCCAACTGATGGGAAGATTTGAAAACTTGGAAGTAACAAAAACTCAATTAGATCAAATTAACGCACTGTTAATATGCGATAACGCTGCTGTGGTCCAGCCTACTGATGGACAAAATGTCAGTCAAGAAGTGCCAATGGCCCCTTCCGGTTCACAGGGAATCCCGTTGTCCGCTGACATTCAAGAATTAATCCTCCCCCAGGTTCCAACTCCAGCTTATCCAGTTCCGAAAAGGGGACGACCTCCAAAAAACCAGCAGCGAATGGTAAGAAAGATATTTTAGTATTTTACTCTTGTTGGCAGGGAACCTGTTACTAATTACAAGGTTGAAGGTAGTTAATTGCGCACATAATTAATAATTATTTGTCTTTTGTGTGGATTACAGTTTGACAAGCAAGCCAAGTTGCCCGTTAGCAGGATTCCCCAGACAAAGCAGAAAAGTTTCCAGTGTAAGATCTGCTCCAAACGTTATACCTATTATGCAAGCTACGCAAGCCACAAACGCTTATGCAAGAGGTAATTTGACATGAAACTGCATACATATTTTTTTCTCACTTGTTGGAAATTAGTAGTAAGAATTGCATGCTTCATTCACTCATGTGCAAAAAATGTTTTTTTTTCTTTTAGTTTACAAGGAGTCACCCAAGTCCAAATGCAAGGGAATCCTACCCTTCCACCAGCTACACGTGTTGTAGAGGAAGGCGTCAATGACCGTGATCAGCCCTCCACCACCAACAATCCATCCATGAACAATTACTATGGTCCTACATGAAATATGCATGAATTACATATATATCTTGCTTAACAAGAGACTTTTTAATTGTAAGACTTTCTCGATGGACTCAATCAACTTTCGTTTGCTTTATCAGGATGTAATTATTATTATTTAGGCTTGATTTTATGTATATTATACATCGGTATATTATGTGGTTGTATGCGAAATCTAGAGTTTTGTTTTGTCTGTAAAAATCCCATTTTATTATACATGTACATTAATTTTGACCATATCCTTACGCTGCGTACTTAGATTGTATGAAAACTATAAAGTTCGATGAATGCATAATATTTTAAATAAATTACTTTGTTCTGAAAATGCGTTTTTAGGTTACCTATCTCGTAAATACACACGCCACGCTTTCTTTTCATGGAACCTAACCTGGTTTCATTTTCTGCATGACCACGTCGTAAGAGTCTCTTCATATGAATTTCATAAAAAAGCAATGTGGAAGATCTGAAAGCTACTGTTGTACGTCTCTGTAGCATTAAAAAGTATCGAATAAGCAGTTAATCTACCCTTTTCATATTCCATATAGCATACATGGGTATTCTGTTGTAGCGCTTGGCTTTCTTTAAGAAGATGACATAATATCATTATGATATGGTAGGAAAGCAATGGCTTGGGTTATAATATAAAAGATGTGTAGTAGCACTAACTAGCCATTATCCAACTTGTTGATTGGGTAGGGAAAAATTGCACTTGCAAAATTTTGTGTGTTGAAGCATACAAGCTTCAAATAATAGCTTGTCTTTTGGCAGATCGCAATATAGCTTCATCTCATTCGTCATCAGTCCAGTTGCCATCTCATCGCAGAATAAAAAAGGAGAGAAGTGACGATATCCTCACAAATTAAAACCAGCATCATAATTTATATTTGCATCTTTGCAAGTGCCTGTGAAAAATCTATAGGAGCATTTTTTATCCATTTTTTTGGTTCAGTCCACCTAAGTCCGCATCCTACTCCTTGACCAGTGTCCAGTGATCTGGGCGTGATAATTGTGGAGGAAATACTAAAAATTGTTACCCGGCTAATCAAAATCATTCTCGTCATCGAGAGAGAGATCAAGGTAGTTAAGTAATTACTTGTTTTTAAGTGTATTTGTGAAGATAATACATACCTACATGCACTTTTATCTTCTAAAAATTGTGCGTATAATGTGCATATATTCATAATATGTAAATGGATTTATATCAGTGAAATTATAACCACCAAATCCCTCTTCTTTTCATTTCCAGTTGTATAAGGGCTCGACTGGACTTAACGGCGCTTAACGAGTAAGTGGAATCTGGAACCTCTGGAAGTGGAAAGGCCCACGAACCATCCTCGGGATAAGAATGTCCCTAAGCTCCTCAAAAGTGGCCATGATTGCCATAGCCCTGGCAACTATCTTCTTGCAGTTTTACGCAGGTATGGTACTCTTGTCATCTTGATCATATGAAAATATTTATTTGACAGTGAATTTCCGTATCCATAGTTTATTCATTCAAAAAAATCTTATTTCTTATTTTGCTTTACTGTTAAAGTTGAAGCGGCTGGAGGCAGCGTTTACCTCTGCAAACTGTCAGAATCAGCCCTTCTTGGAAAAGAATGCCAACAACTTGGCTCCTCTACCGTCATGTTGGCCATCGGAATGATCGCGTCCTTTTCTGCCCTGATGCTGGTACAAACGGTAGTTTTCACAATATTCCTGGTTTATCGAGTATTTTACTACTTGTGGCGGCAGGAGAATGACCTACAAAGGCTTCGAGTGCTCTACCGACAAATGCACTATAATACGCATTTGTACTAAATGGCTATTGGTAGTCGTTTTTCGTTTTTAATGTTGCAATGATGAGAAGGTAACAATGCAATAATTAGAGTTATCATTTCAATTTTCTTATTGTTTAGTCTTTAGGGCAACAAGCAACATAATAGTATGTTATAATCATAATAGCCTTTACATTTTATCCATCTGTATAACAAGTTAAAAAGTAGGATTCTTAGATCACCCCAATTTTTTTCCTTGCCTTTTTACTTGCGTTGCTTTACCGATTATATACCTATGTCAGCGACCAGCCATTTAAGTAAGTATAAGCGACTTTTAGCATAATATTAAACAAAAAACAGTGAGGTAGAATGCTTTAATGTTAATTTTAAGGACAAGATTTTTGCTGCGGCGTGTATTTTTTGCGCTTACATAATGTAAGGTAGCTTTTGCATGCATTACCCATCATGATGTTGTATGGACACGTTGAAGATAAGAAAAAAGTCTAGCTAACGTAGCGTAATGAGTTAGGCATTGAATAACATTTTATTGAATGGTGATAGTTTTTAAGTAAGCTTGTATTAAGTTACAATTGAAATAGGAGTGATCGTTTGCAATGTTACCTTTCATTTTCCTTCTTGTATGAAGCATTATTTTTGACACGATGCAATAAAACAACCAAAATTCTAAGATTTGAGTTTATTAAAGCTGTGTTGAAAGCTCCTCCTTTTTGTCCACGTATGTACACATGGATAGGTGTGCAGTAAACCATGTAGTTATCAAATTAACTATGTTAACATTTCAATAAGTTACATTACAACTATATATATATATATATGTATATACATATACGTGAACTCATGCTTCATTCCATTTTTCTATATTACGAGTCATTGTTCTCTATGTTTTCTGCACGTTTAAAATACAAGCAGAAAAAAATATTGCACTGTGCACTACATACGGCAGCGGTATTCATCATGATCATGACCAATACTACCTACCAAGTCGAGGAGTCCAAACAATTGACCCCAGACCCCAACCTTGCTCCCTTGCATTATTACCGTGCATGACTTTCATGAAGAACAACGATAAGAAGTACAAAAAGAATGGCCATGAAGAATCACTGCCTCAGCTCAAACACGGAGTATTGTTGCACTTGGACTCAAAGAAATTCCTACCATTCGACATTTTTTACATGGAGATAATATCGTTGTTTATGCAAAATCATAATCATGGCTAATTTGACTATTTCTCCAGTAGTCCAAACATTTTTTCATTTCTTTTTCTACGGACGTTGATGGCGTTCCCCACTATCCTCACTCTTACCTAGAAAATCTTCTTTTCTGCTTACTGAAACATATTTTTTTCTTCTGTTCATATTCCATCGACCACAAAGATTACTGGATGCACTATGATTAAAGCAACACACAACAAGCAATGCATTTGGGACGGTTGCTATAAACAAGATAACTTAACAATTTACATATTTTAAGGGATTTGCTTTCAACTTCCATTAAACTGTTGGCGTGTTGTAAAAAAGCATAATACACACAAATAGGCAAAGCAAGCATCAAGTTACCACCTCATAGCACCACTCCCGTTTCGTTTTTAACGATATCATTTAATATGCCATTGCATTGTGAAGACTCCAGATACATTCCATGTATGTAATTCCATTAACGATACTGGTAAATGATATGGGCCGTGCGACTTGGTGGTTTGATACTAATCCACGTCAGCGTCCTTCCATCCTCCATTCCACCAGAAGTCATCATAATCGCTTAAATGTATTTTTCTCCCGAATTTTCCTTAGCACAAAGAAGCATTTTTATTGAGAGTGACAGGCTGACATTTAAAATCTCTACTGTAGTTGCCATACGAAAAGTTAGTGCTTGAATACAAATTAGTTAAATAATTGTGCGTTACATAACACTTTTTTTAAACTTCTGTGTGGGGATAAAAATAACTAAAAATGGAAACGAGAGATTTTGTGTCAGCTCCTCTTACACAACCAGTTACCCCTGGCGAGGACGATGAAATCTCAAACGCCTTAAGTTTACTTGGCGTCACCGTAGGTCCCCCTTCTCAGCAAGATCGCACCAGTTTACTGGAAGATGTCGATGATTTTCATGTGATGGTAGAGCAGCAGTTTAATAACATTCTTCATGAATTAAGAGAGAGTGAAGTAGCACCAAAAGAACGGGAAATAGAACGCCTGACATACGAGCTGGAAAATGAGAGAAGGCAAAAGGCCGAGTGTGAGGCAGGTTTACGACATGAGTTGGAGGTGGAAAAGTGGAAAGGGGTCGAGTGCGAAACAGGTTTGCGACATGAGTTGGAAGTGGAAAAAGAGAAACGAGCCGAGTGTGAAGGAAGATTACGACAAGAGTTGGAAGTGGAAAAACGGAAGCGAGCCGAGTGTGAAGGAAGAATGCGACAGCAGTTGGAGGTGGAAAGGGAGAAACGAGCCGAGTGTGAATCCAGATTGCGACATGAGTTGGATCAGGAAAAAGTGAAACGAGCCGAGTGTGAAGAGAAATGGAGAAAGGAGGTGGATGAAATGAGGGGGCAAAGGGAGGAAAGTGAACAGCGACTAAGAAAAGAGTTGGAAGAAGAAAAAGGGCAAAATGTGGAGTGTGAGAAGAAGTTAGTAGGGTTAGTGGAGTTTATATGCTTGATACAGGATGAGTGTGGAAAGTTGTTTGAGAGTTTGATCGGGATGTCTTCTCAGAAAAGTAGCACAAGAAAAAACGCTTTCTTGTGTATAGGACCGTTCCCAGACGAAGCTGTAGTGGCTGAACTGTTAAAACTGTTGCAAGAGTTGGGTAAAGAGTTTAAGACTCAGTTTTCAAAGTTGGCTGACGCCAAGGCGGCGCTGGAGAAAGTTAACAGTTTTTTAAGTTCTAGTCATAATGATGAGGAGGTGATAGTATTCAGCGACGACGATGAAGAGGAGGAGGAAATTGACTATGAGATGCAGGCCCAACTTTGTCACGAGATGTCCTCCAATGCTATAGCTCCACCTCCATCGTCACCTCCAAAGGCAACACCACCACCACCCACACTTCCACTCGAACCGTCAGTTTTATCCCTTGTTCCGTTGTCAGTGCCACCCCCATCGCCACCTCCACAACCACCCACAGTTCCACTCCAACCGCCACGTTTAGACCTAGTACCACTTCCAGTCCCACCTCCAATTCGGGATCCACCCCCGTCCCTAGTTCCAATACCACCAACAAACATTTATGGTCTTCCACCTGATATTGCGGATTTGATCGGAGAGGTACCAATACCAATGACAACACCGATTAGAAAAAGAAAACGCGTTCAGCGTATAATTTCAAGTACTGTCACCTCACCACTCTCCCAGTTACATGGCGTGGATGATTCTAAGAAGCAATGGGGTAATATCTGTCTGTGTGGGATAAAGTTTCGACTTATCACCCAGCTTCACGCCCATATCAAAATTTTCGCTACTCAATCTAATTCGTAAGAACTTTCTTGACTATCATTATTCCTAAGTAAAGTTATATTTAAGAATGCATTTTATTTAACTGGCAATTGTTTTAATTTCTGTTCACTTTTTTGTCTACTTTTTAGGTCTACGGGAGCAGGAGCGTTAGCACTGTATGAAGGAGGGTCTGGGAACCAGGAGGGTCAGGAGGTGGGACACCAACACGATAAGTTTAATACAAGCACCCCGAACACCTGCACTTGCGGTAGAATGTACTTATCTAAATCTAGTTTAAATTTGCATATTAAGCAAAAAAAGTACGGAAAGGTGTTTCGTTGCACCCTGTGCCCCTTGCGGTTCTACACCCACGCACTGTTGAAAAAACACGTTCGAGAAGCTCACAGGGTGGAGTATAGCGAAAAGGAAAAATACGGTTGCCATATGTGTGGGGCAACTTTTTCCTCCATGAACAATTGTTTACTTCACCGTCTCAGCGTGCATCCCGATTCGGATAATGAGGACTGGTACGCTTCAAAAAGATATACTGGCATTGGCAATTTGAAAATTATTTGGCATCTTTTTTCTTTTTCTATGATGGGATGGAATAATTACAAGTCAAGATTTGGAAGTACATTTATGTTTCCGTTTTTTGTAGTTCTAACGACGCTACGACACCTTCCCCAGAACCCCCGCAATTGTATCCCGAGTATAACGATGTTGTTATGGATGAGCTTATGTCTCCTGGCGGTCCGGTGGACAACAATCATCTTAATCATCCCCACGCGTCTTCGTCATCATCAGCAGCAGTAGTAGCAACGGCAGCAGCAGCAACGGCGCCTCTAACTTTAGCAGACATCAAAGCAGAAGAGGATTCGGATGATGATGTCATTTGCCTTAATTAAGAATTCACCGGTGAAAATGCCGAGTTTATATTCATAGGAAATAATGAAACCTTTAGAATATGAAACTTTAATTGGATATGCTTTAATATATACCTATGATGTCCTTAGTGACAATTTCAATTAGTATTAGAAAGAATACTTATACTAGAATTAGAAACAAAATGTAGAAAATAATACAACTTAATTTAGTTTGTATTGTAATTATATACGCAATATCACTTATTTATATGAATTACCTATGTACATGCATAAATACACATTACCTACATATAGACTCGTCCAGAAGTCATGATTTTTTGTTAGTAAGAATATTATAGCTTTTGATGCTAATGTTAACTTTTGAATTATTTAGTCATATATATGTATTTATAGGTATTTAATGAGTTGAAGTGAATATCATTTTATCGAAATTAAAATGTTAACGGTAATTACGTTTTTTGCAAATAGAATTTCTTTAGAATGTCTTGTCTAATCCCACCTTTTACTTTATTCCATTTATCCGTGTAATACAAACACATTTCGCATCATCTCTATTTTTGCGCCATTTTATTGCCAAAAAGACTGCAATTTGACTTGACACAAACATAAAGCAGTATATATATCTATGCATACAAAGGGGACTGCATCGTAGAATATAGAAAAGTTAAAAAAGTTGACACAAAATAAACCATACATGTAAATAGCAAGGATGACTATAAAAATCAAGCAGCAAGAAAATGCATACTGAACCAGTGCATAGTAGCCTCTTGATGAAGGCGTCCGTTGTTTAACTAGGTATGTGTGTAATATGCAGGCTTAATATAATATTTTTTCCATCTCTGTTTTCCCTTTCATTTACTTCATGAATAATGAGCATACATGCATTCCAATCCCAGCCTTTCGTCTGCTTTTGTGCATGATGGACAATTTTGTTCGTTTAAAAAAGTACAAATCTCTGTGTTCTAAGAAGCATAATTATTATTTATCATAACGACAAAAAGCATGACTTATTATGTCAACACGAGTCCAGCGATCGCGATATTTTCTTTCTGTACTAAAAAGTACCTTGTTTTTGCTCTTCCACATTTCATTTTCAGTAATGCAGACTTCCACAAATAACCACCGTATAATCAAATAGTGATCATGATACATGTTTATTACATCTCTTAAAATAATCCTTAGATATCGTCTCGGCCACCCCTTTCACTCAAGCTTTCCATTATTATCACGATAAGACGGCACACAGGGAAAAATAAGGCATAATATAAAAAAATGAACTTTACACTTACCAAGGTTTTTAGTGGATGCAGAATGCAGTCGCCCGGACGCGACGACAAATAACATCAACTGCCACCGTTTTTTGTGCTGGACTGGAGTATATAAATGAGTCATCATTCATCATCGCATCATTTCAAAAAATGAACTCCTCTTTAAAATATTAGCCAAGATAATGCTTTACGTATCATTAGATTATTATTATTACATTTTTTCACCATTATCTTTATCAAAGTAACCCGAAAAGCTAGTTCATATCGTATGCCAATCCCCACAAATATATATGGAAAGACAACAGCCTATGCAGCTAGCTGTGTGCTAATTTTATTCTAATTTCGCAAATATAAAAAAGTTATCAGTTTTGCTTGCTTATACGTTATATATAACTAGATAATGTGACATTAGTTCATATTCGCATCATACATAATACACATCTCATTGTGTGTACGGGGGAATAATGGCAGTTTTCCAACAAGGGTTGTTGGTGAACTAATAAGGAATGGACTGGAGAGCTGCATGAGAACGTGATGAAGATGTGATGTTAAAGATGCTGTGCTGGTTTTGTTGAAAAACTGCGATCCATGACTTTCTTAATCTTGCTGGCTGCTTGGGACTGCACAAAACTAACATCAACCCCGAAAGCTGGACGTACGGCATTTTTTGTAGTGAAGATCGTGGTGTGAGGGAAAGTGAAACGGTAGTAGTCCATTATTTAAATAGAGAAATAGGTGGTTAGTAGCTAAAAGTAATAATTGCAGTTTTTGTCTTATCGCCCCGTATATATTCTTTGTAATGGTTGTCTTTTGACCATTATAAGGCAATAGCTGTAATTTTTGCATATAGATCATATAGAAGAGGTGTCGAGTGGCTTTCTATTTTTATCAAGATGACCTCACTATCCGCGTCGGTGAACAACCAACTGTTTTTGTGTCTACTAATGGCGCAGTTTGGAACAGGTAATTTTTTTAAAAGTATGCATCAATGCTAATGGTGTATCGACCTAGCCACTAGGGCCTAGTGACTAGGCACATCCTTTTCATTTAATTTTTAATCTCCAATTAAATTTATAAAAAATTTTTGTAGTTGGACAGGATTGTCCTAGTTGTTTTGTCTGTCCAGTGGGGAACACGACAATTTCTGAAGATGCGGAATGGAGCGCTATGCTACCTGATTATCCTGAAGCGTTGTCCTCTGAACGGCTGCCCATATTGACCGATGATCCACAGCATGATGGTCATGGTGATGACTCCTTTCATTGTCCAGCTGCTGGGATCTTTCTTGTTGACAGAACCTGTCCTGTTTCCAGGATGCTAAATGAGAGCGCTCTATCAGATACTGAAACGAAAGGCAATTCTAAAGTGAAGCCGGTGAAGAGCAAGCCAAAATTGAAACCAATAAAGGTTGAAGATTTGTGTATTTGTTGGGTGGTTCTTTTACTAATCATGTATCTTGTCATGTTTTTCCTCTACATGTTTCAGGAAATTCTCATCGAAGCTTTCGACATGTTGGTAGATTTAATTAATGTGCACAGACATGTCTTTGTGCTGTAATTAAATTACACCAGCAATTCTTATTGCCCTCCTATTAATCTTATCGTGAGTTTTAACTTATCAATTAGGCATGTCCTTGCAATTTTTATTATTATCATTTCTAAGATAGCATTCGTAACACTTTTAAACGCCAAAAGTTTGTCTTTCCAGTTTATAGTTTATTCTAATGCGTGTATGCAATGAACATGTAACATCATTAATGTAATTTTAATTAACGCGTCGTCCTATGTAGGTACATATGTATTTGTTATAGACTCCTTTCTATTATACTTTTCATTGTTATTGTTAAGGGTCTATACAGTACGTTATAGTCTTCACATTTACAATTAGTTTAACTACTGACTATTTGCATTAGATCTGTATGTCTTATAAATGAAGATTAACGTCATTTTTTTTGGTACTTGTGTTAATAAGTGAAGTGAAAGGTGTTAAAGGATAGTAAGTAGGTAGAGAAATAGGTATAGAAGTAGAAGTAAAGATTTTGTAAGGCAACTTGCAACGAAAATGAACAAAGATCGCGTAAGCTAAGCTCTCCTACGTGCTTCCTAAACACTCGTTGTGCGTTTCTCACAAAACCCTGCACCGTTTCAGTGAAGCAGTGACCAGATCCAAAGACGAATTTTTTGTGACTTTTTTTCTGTGATATAGCAAGTTGTACAAAAAGTTGTGCAAGTGAAAAGATGCGAAGCAAAGCAAAATCCGGTGCGTCGCTGCGCTGAAAAATCTGTCTGTTCGTCTGTCCAAGTCGCACTATATCAGCCTTATTTATAGTGGCCTGTCTTTATCAGTTTTATTTATTAGTAGTTTAAATACTAATTGCGATACCTTTATAGTTTACTTCATAACTGACTGTTTAAGATGTAAATGTTATTTATGTAACATTTAAAAACGGTATTCAGGTATTATACATTGTATTTATGATCTGCTACGGCTACTTGAAGATAACCGTTTAAAACACAATATCTTGTTGACTTGGTGGTGGTTGCCTAGGAGCTGTGCAAGTTGTATGTACTGCTTGTTTATTTACTTTACACATACAAGCCACTTTTTTTAGGTTTTTCTTCATTCACACAATCACCGATGCAAAAATAATTAGTAATGTTTTGTAGTTTAAAAGTGTTTAATGGGTAAATACAATACATACAACAGTATATGGTTCTTCCTGTGTCCTGTGATCTCCACTTGTAATATATAAACTCATAGTAGTTAGTTTTAAATAGAGAATCAGAAATGTCGCTAAAAACGTACGGAGACAAGCCGAGTAGTTTCCAGTTGGAGGAGGGTGACGAGTTCTACTATATCGGGTCAGAGGTGGGGAATTATCTGAGGGAGTTTCGGGGGTCGCTGTTTAAACGGTATCCGGGGTTGACCAGGATCCCGGTCACGGATGTGGAGAGGAAACGGTTATCCAAGTTGGGTAAGGGTGAGAAAGACAAACAACCTTTTACTAAATCTTTATACAGTTTTTAAAATAAGGATCAAGAGAAGGCAGTTTAATGAGCATCGTGATTATTTTTTAACTGTTCTATAGGATTGAGTCAGCATGTGTTGGCGGCTAACGTTTCATTGTTGAGGGCTGCTGAGGTGGATGAGATAATTGAAGGAAAGGATGAGAAGTACAAGGCGATCTCTGTTCATTCTCTGGACACGCCAGCTCCCAGGTAGTTAATTAAAAACTAAACAGCTTTTAAGGTTATCTTAATAATTGTGTATGTGTCAGTGAATAATTTACTAATGGCGTATTATTATTTGGCTATTGGAGCAGTAGGGAGACGAAGCAAAAGAAGCAGACGCAGTGGGTGCCTTCCCTCCCCAACAGCTCTCACCTCGACGCCGTGCCTCAAGCCACCCAAATCCAACGGAATCGAGTGTCTTCCAAGAAACTCCGCACGTTCCCCACCTGCTTCGACGACACTGATCACCAAGCAATCAACGAAAACGCCCAGCAGCCCGAAGTTCTAGTGCCTATCCGACTGGACATGGAAATAGACGGTCAAAAGCTGAGGGACACATTCACCTGGAACAAAAACGAGAGTCTCGTCACTCCCGAGCAATTCGCAGAGATCCTCTGCGACGATCTCGACCTCGATCCTGGCACCTTCGTGCCCGCCGTCGCGCAAAGCATTAGACAGCAGGTGGACGCCTTCCCGGTGGACAACATTTTGGATGAGGCGGTGGATCAACGGGTTATCATCAAGCTGAACGTTCACGTGGGCAACACCTCCCTCAACGACCAAATCGAGTGGGACATGAGCGAGAAGGAGAACAGCCCTGAAAAGTTTGCGGTGCGGCTCTGCGCCGAGTTGGGGTTGGGAGGGGAATTTGTCACCGCGATCGCATACTCCATCAGAGGTCAGTTGAGTTGGCATCAGAGGACGTACGCCTTCAGCGAGACGCCACTCCAAACGGTCGAGAATCCGTTTAGACATCCCAGTGACTCGGACACGTGGGCGCCCTTCCTCGAAACACTCACTGACGCCGAAATGGAAAAGAAGATAAGGGATCAAGATAGGAACACGAGGAGAATGCGTCGCTTGGCAAACACGACAACGGGCTGGTAAAGGAAATGAAAGTTGAGTAGTATATGGACGATGATGAGCTGAGCTGTTTTGGAAGCCTTGTATTTTTGGGGGAAGTGGGGAGAGGAGGAGCACGACTAAAGGGATCATCATAAAAATTATATTATATAAAAATAATAATGGCCTTCAAGACGTGAATACATTGAATACATTGTCAATCATTCAGTACAGAAAAAATATTATTAATAATAATAGATTTAAAGTGACGTGTAAATAGTGGCTACTAATTGATAAGTGGATACAAAAAATATAGTTTAGAGATAGATATTATAATATATTATTATATATTTGTTTGTCCAGTGATTTTTTGCTATATATATTGTTATTTTCACTTTCTTCCTTCTTCCAGCGAACACGCCAGGAGAAGCAGCGCAGCGTTCAGTATGATTGTATTGACCAGTTACTTACATACAGCTTACTGTTTTAGAATATTGTTGTTTAATAGGATAATAAATTATTATTCTTTTTGATTGTTAATATATATTCAGTAGAGAGTTTAAATTACTTATTATAATAGATTGTTGTTTGTAGTCAGTTTACTTTTTTGCAAAGGGGTAGTTAATATGGATGCAGTTTGATTGAAAGAAACGTGCTAAATAAAAAATGCTATGCAAATACAAAAAATTATATTTATGGTTCAAACAAATGTTAGTACATTTATTTAATGATTTTGTAGTATTAATATTTATTAGTAATTTAATCTGTATTGTTCAGTGTCTATAGAGACAAAGATTCAATGTTAAGCTTGGAGGTTATCAGAGGGGTTCCAGGTTATCGTCATAGTCAATGGGAAGACTTTGTTCAGAAGATGAGACAATATGAGGTTTTTAATATTAATACATATATATCTGCTCATCCATTGTCCTCGGCTTCGGTTCATCTTTCACATCACTGCCTACTTGAAAATTGACGAAAACACAACCATTAACTGTAATTGATCGCGAGAAACTTTAATTAATTGAGTTTTGTAGTATTAATTGTAATTTAAATCATCTTTTACCGTCATCAGTAAGTGATCTCTTAGATCGCCAAATAGTATCGTCGTAAGCAGCAAACCGTGAGCTCCAGTCTGGAAGTACACAAAAACAATCATGAATATGGATAGCGTAGGCAAAGGTAATAGGGTGCATGTGATTAGTTAGTAATTTAACTGACGTAAATGAGTAAGTATGCATAAGTAACGTACCGTAATCCTTTAGTCGGTCCCTTGTGATGTGCTTGTGGCCGTCAACCCCTACTTCGTACTCGTAGTCCTGCGCTAATTGTGGCCGACAACAAGTGCGTTGGACACTGACCATGACTAACGTCACCATAACAGTCAGGACGATGGAACTATACTTCATCATATTTGTGAAAAGGAAATGGCCGTTTAAACAAATGAGGATATTATCTGGCAGGGCAGAAATAGTGTAGGGTTGAATAAATGATGAATGACGGAATGGAGTTGAAGGAAATGACCGGTATTAATTTTTGGTGGTGTGAACAAAACGACGTGGCTGTGGCTTTAAGTTTGACTATAATTGCGTTGAGGTCTGAGGAGCTGACGTGTCGATAAAAAAGAAAGGTAAAACGGAGTTGGCCACGTTTTCAGGATTTTTTTTCCGGGTAACAATTTTGTGTAGGGTAATGAGTGAGGTAATATTATTGAAAAGTAGGTAGTTCCGTAATAGTAGTATTAAAAGCATATAGCATTATGCATAATGCATTGTTAAATATATAAAAGTATATTATGCTACTGAACTATTAGTACCACTATATAGCCATTGTGTTGTAATTTATTGAAATACTTCATGTCACAAGCTCCGCCTTACTTTTTAAAAACTAACTACCGAGACAGTTCATTCTTGGTACAGATAAACTTATTTAATTGTAGTGCATATATGTCGTAATGCTGTTTTATAAAATGCATAATGGTCATTAGAGGTAACGTTTGAATAATAACGCTGTTTAGTTTTATGTCCAGATAAATTAACCACTTACATCATGTAAGTTACATGGCCAATTATGATGACATTACATGACTTGACATGATATAATGCTTAAGCTACACTACTACTCTAGCAAGTCCCACGATACTTTAAAATTCATGGATATTTTTTATTAGTAGTACGAAATAGTCAAGTTAATAGGTATGTATGTAACTTTTGATAAACTTACAATTAGTCATAATCGAGGCTGCTAAGGCTTTGTTGAGTTTTACATACGTATTTACGTTTACATATTATGACACGAGTGCAAAATGATGCATTATTACACATTATTTTGCAGCTCTGTACGCAGTACGCGTACACAGCTTAATGCAATGCACGAAACAAGCAAGTCGAGGTGAGCAAGGTCGAAGAAAATGCTAAAAAATGTTCCTCCTTCCACTCTTGCAATAATAATGGAGGCATTAATACTTGCATTCATTTTTCTTCATATTATAATAATATGACGGTTGTGGTTAGGTAAATGGTCTTGTGGTCTTTTGGTAGTATTATAGTAGTAAAAGAAGCATATATTTTATTATATTATAACAAACTGCTTTGCAAATTGTACTACAAGTGGGAAATGAACCATCATGATTCATAGTTCATACCTAGGTAGTAGTATTACCTATACGCAGAGCAGAGCAAAAGCAGCAGCATCGGTTTTCTGTTTTTTTCATCACTCACAAAAATGCGTTATATAAAACATTGCATAATGCATACCTGAATTAAGTAGCTGCTTGTGATGCACTGTTTATCTTCTCCTCTGACAGTCTATTGAACTTAATTAAGCAATTTTTAAAAAGTTTTTAATAGCTTGCTCTTTGACTGTGTGTGACGTGTGACAATAAAGTGTAATGTATCGCTTGCCTTAGAAGGACCGTGAAAACAGAGAGAAAAAAGGCCTTGAGGTAGTAGAAAAGAAGAAAGGGGGCCTTGACCAAAGATGCATAGGCATACTACATACCTTACTTGAAAAAAGAAACCTTTTTTCCCTTTTCGCATGAGGCCTTATCCTTCTACCTATATGAAACTCTCAGCATTGCCCATACACCCATACATTTAACCATACACACACTTAATTACTCATTTTAACTTGATAAGTTCATACAAAGGTTTAAATACTCTGATAAGCTATGTCTTTATTGTATTCATATTACCATCATCTTCTTATCAACTTAACATTGTCACTATTGTAAGATAATTGGGAACATGACAAATTTTGATGAACTTGTATGCAGTATTCACGCTAATTTAATGAATAGGAAATTAGGAAGATACGCAAAAGAAAACTATAAACTACGTATATATGTACTTCTGTCTGTTACAATTGCTTGCTTGACCACAAAGATCATGCAGACAAACAGTGAGTCAGCAATCAGCATCATGCACGACCTGTAAAAGTACATAACAAAGCAATGCACAACGGCAGTTAAAAGAGCTTGTTTCCAGTGACTCCAGATTTATTAAGACATTAAGGCGGTCTAATGGGATGCGTTGAAGGTCCACATCGCAAACAACTAAAAAGATGTATTCATGGAAGGCCATTAGAAAAGTATTGGTAGTTTGAATGTGTGCGAACGTGGACAGCTTGTGGTCTGCTGTCCATCAATATCCTCCCCCAATGTAATGAGTCATTACGCTGTTTTTTTCTTGAACAAGCTAAGCTTTTTTAAGAGTTATCGACCTATTAAAGCACGATTTACCATTCTCTGTAGTAAATCGTGATTAAAGTTAACAGACGACAACAGAGCACTTGACAGGAATAGGCTCATAGTATTTGACACCTAATCTCCCCTTATAAAATAAATGCACACCTACGTACGCGTGCGGACAAGAAAAGAGCTACTTTGTATGTACAATGGAAAGTTAGTGTGGAGATTCAGGGCATAATATATGCATTTTGGAAATGCACTCTTACAAGTAGAAAGAATCCAACGACAGGAAGGAATCAGTAAAGAAAAGAGATTCTCCCACAAAGCCAACAAGTTTATTACATATTAATAGAGGAAAAATCGATACACATGTGTAAAATATAGGTACGTTCCAACAATTTAATGTTGGTAATTACTATAAATTAAGGCGCCGCATCATCATAAATTACCGAAACCGAACAGAATTGAGCATTTAAAAGAGAATTTCATGTTGTCTTGCATCGGCTTTGTTTCAAAGTTATTGCACTCTGCGTAAAAGTGTAATGTGCCAAACAACAACGTACAGACAGAGACAGAGAGTGCCGCATGCATTCTGACTGTATGTATTACAAGAGTTCATAAAGTAGTTCATATCAATTACATGTTTTTTGTTTTGTTTTTTGGGAACTACACTACTCGCCACATAAAGATCATCATTATTTTCACCATCACCCTCATTATCCCTATCATAACAATTTAAGTTTCATCATCATCTATCTCCATGCACAGGTATATGTATGTAGTAGTTTTTTTCCGACTTCAATTTCAATTTCACCTATTTATGTATTTAATAAGCTCGGGTTATGATTGCTACTTATAATATGCTGTGCGAAGCTGTGAACTTATTAAAAAGCCTCAACTTTTCTCAGTAACCCAACGTAATTGGTAATGGAACGAAATGGGTTCTATTTTTTCCAGCCAGGATTCTTAATAATGCACAAGTAACGTTGAAGATGCGATATGATTATTATGTAACGAGCCAAAGTTTTGCACATGATCTCTGAATCAGTCTAGTAATAGCAGTTTGTCTGCTAACTTGGCAAATATTTTCCCCGGCACCTAAGACATTAGAGCATGCAATTTCCGTGTCTTTAATTGTTAATAAAAATCAATAAAAAATGAAGTCTTATTTGACATTCCTGAAAAAAGGGGGTCGTTGGGTACAACTGCCTTTGACACTCTTTGCGGTAGTGTTGACCGCTGTGGTTTTCGGATGGGTGCTTATCCCAAACATTATCTCGTGGCAGATCTCAAAGGTTGCTACTATATTATAGTATTTAAAATGCTTAGTTAAGTTATTAGGCTAATTCTTGATTTTTTACACTATGTTCATATTAGAGAGTGGTAATTTCGCCAGACATTAATCCAGAGCTGTACGCGGGCTGGAAAGAGGCTCCATTTCCAATCTACCTGAAAGTCTATCTCTTCAACTGCACAAATCCAAGTGACGTGGAAAAGGGAGCACTTCCAGCGTTCCAAGAGAAGGGGCCGTACACGTTTCTGGAAAAGAGGAAAAAAGTGGACGTGGTCCTGGACGATCCCAGCGACACTGCCACGTACAAGGAGCACATTAGCTACCACTTTGATAAGCAAGTGAGTGGGGATGATCTGAGCATGGAGGACGTGATAACGTTCATTAACGTGCCATTTGCCGGAGCGGCTATAAAAATTGACAGGGATTTCCCATGGCCTTTGAGCCATATTGGGCAAATGATTCTGGTGAACTATAAGGAGCCCCTGTTTGTGCAGAAGACTGTGGAGGAGATCATGTTCAAGGGTTGGAGGGTCCCGTTTCTGGACAAGATTGACGAGGAACTTGGATTGACGCTTTTGGAGAATAACACGTTTGCATTATTTGTGGGGCATAATGACACTGCGCAAGGTCCTTACACGATAAGACGTGGTCGCTATGGCGACAAGAGTTTGTACGGAACAATGGTTCGCTATAAAAACGAGAGCACGTTGGACTTTTGGGGAGGGGATCGGCAAAATTATTGTAATCAGCTTTACGGGAGTGACGGATCCCTGTATCCGCCATTTATTAGGAAGGAGATGAGGCTGAAATTGTTTAACGCAGAGATTTGCAGATCCGCGTATCTAGTTTACAGCGAGGAAGTGGACATGGAGGGGATTCGGGGTTATCGGTTCACGCCAACAAAAAGGCTAACGGGGCAGGCGCTTGAGGTCGAAAACTGCTTCTGTTTGGAGGAGAATCGTGACAACTGTCTAAAGTATGGTGCCAATGACATGGGACCTTGCAGGGACGGGGCTCCTGTGGCAATTTCAACCCCGCACTTTTACGGGGACGTGGATCCGGAATATGAGAGGATGATTGAGGGGGGATGGCAATCGGAGAAAGCGGAACATGAGACGTACATTGACGTGGAGCCTTTAACGGGAGTGGTTATCAGGGCGAGTAAGAAACTGCAGGTTAATCTTATGCTCAAGCCGGTGAAATCGATCAAGTCGATGAGGAAAGTGAGGGAGCTCCTTTTTCCAATCTTTTGGGCAGATGAGGTGAGTTCATCAACAATGAACAATCAGTTTAACAATATATATGCCCCCATAAAACCTTTATTGTTATTTTTCCTCTTGGAATACATTTCAGTGCGCTTCTCTGGACGATAAAGTGGCAGAACGAGTTAAAACCATACTTTTCCAAATCCACACAATTGAGTACACGTCCAAAGTTGTGTCTATTTTGGTAGCCACACTGGTGCCAATTCTCATCATCGCCATGTCCATCGCAAGGAACAGGGAATCAACTAAGCAGTACACTGACTCATTAGCCCAGAAAAACGAGCCGCTCACTAGCAGAATGCTAATTGATGAGAAATGAGTAAATGATCATTTATTTATTGCAACAAAGTCATTAGTGCAGTACATTCCGTTGCTACTGTGTAACACTATGTTTATAGGTATGTATGTACAAGTACGTGCAAATTATTGCTCGTATTGCCTACCTAATTATAATGCTCATTAAACGCTACAACCTTGATTAAACGATGTCTTTATTTAATAATACGTTCCAGAAAAATAAATGATGTTGTTAACATGATAACAAAGTTTCAATTTTTAATGTACTATTTATTCTTAACTAGACGTGTTGAGAGTGTGAGTGTGTGAAAAAAACAAGTTGCGTGTGAAGAAAAAATGCAAATCAGAATCGAATCACTTTTCTTTATCGTTTTTCATGAATTTAATGTTTCACTTCATTGCTTATCATAACACTGTATATTATCCATCATAATTTACTCTTATCTCCAGTAGCCCGAAAATCCCCACCAAGGTAATCCTTGATACCCCAAACCACCTATTTCGTTGCGTCTCAGTTGCTGTGGTGATGGTGGGGGAGGAGGTGGATATCTCCGTAAAATCCGTAGTATAGATTATCATACGGGTTATATGGAAGTGGAGCTGCACGATAACCGGAAGATGATGAGGACGATGAAGATCTTGACCTCCTGCTTACTTGTCTCTGGTCAATGTCATTGGCGGCCTCTCCTGCCGCGGCTACAACTCCCCATTGTGGAATGGCAACGGCCACTGAACCAGATTAATTTTAGTTATATATTTTTATTCTATTTTTGGTTTCTATTATTTTTGCACTTGCATTGCATGCATTCTTGATTGCTTACCGTGATTACACGTGCAGAGAAATAACGTGCTGAGAAGAAAAGCTGCAAACATATATTTAGAGGGAGACATTGTAGAGAGTCGTGTAGAAAAACTGAAAAATGGAGTGTGAGCCTCTATAAAACAGCTCTACTGAATACTTTATGATGAAAATCTGCGTACAGTGCAAAGCATTTAAAAGATTCTTGCAGCAACACAGCCAATGCAAATGTTGTTGTTTTTGATGGCTTGGTTAGGTTAATTGAGGAAATGCATGGTCATGATCAGTCCAGTAAATCATTAAAATTATCAACATCGAAGTAGATTAAATGTAAGCATAGTCCATTGGAAATATCATATTTTTATCTTATATGCCATCATTGGTTATCATCTAATTGTAAGATAGCAATTTTAGATTGTACTGCCATTTCTTTTGTGCTATCTTACAGAGCAATTAACGCGTACTCAAAGAAAACAGTAGTCAGGTTTACAGCTCTGTCACTTCACGCCCTATACAAACCAGTTTAGGTAGCATAATACGTAAGGTGCATACCTACCAGATTCCTTTCCTTTGAAGGACAAGCTTGTAGAAGGTTTTTGTATATAAAAAGAGTAATGCATATTATGGCACTAGAGAATAGTATGGAAAAGGAAGAAAGGCGTGATTGGATAGGATTTTCTGCTGCTCATCAATTATTAAAGTGTTGACAATTTTGAATACATTGTTTTTAACTAAAGGTATTTCATTATTACAGCTATGTACATAATGCTACCTAACCCTTTCTGTATTTTGTAGCTGCAAATTTGATGCGATGGGAAATTTGGTATGTAAACATGTTTTGAAGAAAAAAAGTATATAGTGTTTACAACGTAGACAAATTTGAAACAGGAAAAATGCTATACTAATTGCATATTGTAGCAGAACTTCATTTTCATTGTTATGAGCTATGCACATGCACACAATCATTGTATAACATTATGTTTCATCATTAGCAATAATTATTGTAGCATTTCATATAAATACACCAGTAAGATCACAGCAAGCAACTGAATATAAAAATACAATGTAAATCAGACTTGGAGGATAAGTACTGTTTTGAAACACTGTTTTGAAACACTCTGTTCACTTATGTAGAATGCAAAAAACTATTACAAAGTTGAATAGGCACATACATTAATTGTCATAAAATCGAATGATCGATCGAGAGCACTGGTTGTTGTTTTTAATTTCTTCCACACTCGTCCAACATTTTTGCCCAATATTCAAGCATTTTTCTACCTTCATTTTTTATACAGTGGTAGGGCAGGGTCAGGAAACTCTATCGGGCAGTTTGTAATTGTGAAGAAAAAAGTCATCATGTGAGGTAAGGCAGGTCTCATCATCGTCAATGCTCTTTATCTTTTCCCATTGCCTCAAGTCTATAGTCTAGTCCCTGACTTTAGTAAATACTATTTACAGTGTCATTGTCCAAGTTTCAAGTTCCGCAATGCGTAAAACTGTAATAGCGATAATATGTATTGATATTCATTACATGAATATCGCTTGGTAGCCACTCACTCACTTTATACTACGCTTCCCGATGGATGACCACCCACACATTACAGTCATTTCAATATTGAATATTCTTATATGTGGCCATTTCTCTCAACACTATTATAGTAGTACATGCACCAATAAAACAATTCTTCATATTTCAAAACTCGTAAATAATTCAACAAAGTACCCTAAGCTATTTGAATAATGCACACGTGGATGCTCTACATTGCTACAGTAGTAAAAAGAGTATGGACCTTTTAGATAATCATTTATTGTTAATATCGAACCGGTGGCCTTATAACAGCATGGCATATTTTACAAAGTTGACTATAGTTGGTAGTACTCTTATTACGCTTATTTCAACATTTAAGATAACTGTTCAGTATTCAATTTAAAAAATAACCATTCTATATTGGCTTATTTGAGCTTGGTAAATTTGACAAGTACATAGATAATATATTATACTATTTATGAGAGACATAATATCATATTTTACTGTTCCATGCATGTTGCCCTTTAATATCAACGTGATGTTATACGCAGCACTAGAACTTTTAGTCATGTCAACTTTGACAACTTCACAGACTCCCGAGTATTTTGGTGAAAATGGTTCCGAATTTTATGAAAGAAATCGAATCTACTCTCAGTATCAGAGAAATGGCTTAATTGAAAGATCTAGGCGGGGCAACGATATACTCCTGTCGAATTTAAATGATTTTATAAACTTGTACAGGAATTGCCTCATACATCTTATAAATTACGATGGAATCGACATAACTGAATCAATATATCCACTAATTTTAAGTCGCTACGACATAATTAGGATTTCTTATTTCGTTGAAAGTGCTATTTTTAATGGAACAAGAAGGCCATTGCTTAGTAAGCGGACTCGGTTCTACAAATTTGAAAGGGTTCCAAACGCAAGCAAAAGTATTTTGTGGTGCAAGCGACATCGCCTTGACATGGAATGCATCTCCGAATCACCCAAGGAATATATGCTTTTGGATTTATCGTCCCGTGCTAAGCCATGGCAGTGCGAATCCCATTTGTACATGTATCCACCCAATGACCTTGTATTTTACACAAGAATGCACGGTGGGAATAAAATGGGGCTTTTGATACCACCCAGCTTTCGAAGATTGTTTTGGACATTGAACCACAAAAGACTTAAGGAAGTGGACGAGGAGACAAGAATAGCCAACAATGTTCTCATGGTGACTAGAGAACGACATGACGTTTTGCTAAATGACAAAGGCGATGATTTCGCTCGTTTATGGATTGCATCACTGGCAAACTATGCTTTAAAACTGAATGATATTGGGGCCACCTCGACGCAAAAGTTTTTACTGGCAACTACCCGTACAGTTATAATGCGGTATGGCGGCCAGACAACTGAAATTTTGTACATGAAAATACTGTGTCGTCATTGTCACCATGACAACTCGTTAAAGTTTACCGGAACTGTTTTGATAAGCAAACTTGCTTCGCCAATCTTAACAAGATCTACTGGCGATAAAGCTGAAAATATTATGTGTAAACTCATGTTTGCAGGAGAAGCAGTTGTCGAAGGTTTTGTCCGATTTGGCCAACAGCTTCCGGATGAGAAGAGCCTCAAGCTGCTGCGAAGAATGTTTGGGGACAGGTCCTTATCACTGAATGATATTCGGTGGGAAATGGAAGTGAGGCTTCTAGGTCGCATTTTTCAAAATATTACCTTCATTTTGTACCCGTTTGGCTGTGACGCAGATATCGGGATCTCATGCGATGACCACTCAATGCCAATGATGCTCATTATGACGGCAGGAAAGGAGGACCATGTCCACTTTCCTTTACACAGGCGCGTTCTGAAATTCGTTAGCTGTGGCCATCCGGAAACGTCAGGGCTAAAGTTTCGGGAGCTAATTTCCGTTTTTGACACGCATGTCTGGTTTTGGCTCATGTTTTCTGTCTCCAGCATCTCCATTTTTACCAGCGTCATGTCCCAATTTAGACCATGGTTCCGTTCACCAATCACAAAAACTGATACAACCTTGATGAGATTTTGTAGCGAGTACTTGCTTCCCAGTTTTATGTCATTTTTTCGAGTCCTCATCGAACAAGGCGACCCAATCGTTACAAAGCTGTGGGATACGCCTTGTCTTGGCTGGAGTTTCGTCTGCTATCTTTTCGTCGCCATTGTGATAAGCAACGGCTACAAGAACGAGAACATCACGCGACTCACATTACCCCGCGAGTTTTTACCGTACGACACATTCGACACGCTAATGCAATACAACTTTACCGTTTATACGAGAGCAGTGATGACGGGTGGCTTCACGCATTATGGGGTCCGCGGACTGCCTCGGATTGTGCCTCAGGTTATAAAGGAAATGAACATCTACACAACTCATAACACAACCGATCACATCGTCTCGAGCATTTTCCAAAGCGAAGTGTACTCTTACGCGCACGCAGAACTTTCACAGGCGAAATTGTACACTTCCGTGGACAACTTTTCCAATGTCTCTCGTCGTCTTCTGAAAAACACCAGCATGGCCACAAGCTGGTGGGACATTTTTTATGATGACCATGGAGAATGCGACATATTTAGTAAGGAAAGCTACTGCAATCCGCTGCGGTACTGTAATAAAACGGCTCTGATACTACCGGACATGGACGCGCACCGCAAATACTACGAGATGCAGAGGGACAGATACAGATTTTCTTTTATATCGCGAGATGACCTGCTCGAGAGCAAATTTGGGATCGTTTTCTTTCGTTGGATACCTCCCAAAATTTTGCAGAGGATGAAGGCCCTTTATGCTGCAGGATTGGTGAACTGGTGGGATCGTTTCGTTTTGGAATTTCTGACGAGGATTCGGGTTGGATTTTATAAACCGACAAAAGGGCCAGAGGCGTCGGATCTCCATGGAAACATTGTCGTGGTGCTCACTGTACTACCGTGTGGAATAGCTGTGGCTATAATTGCATTTTTTGTGGAAGTGAGCAACAAGCTTGTCAATATTGTAAGCGCATTTGCGTACTTGTGTACCACATTGCAAGTCATAAAATTATCATTTAGCTGCTGTAGCATTAAAGTTGTAAATTATTACTGTAGATTCGTGTGGTTCGGTCAGAGTCGACGGGTTTTAGAACTATGAATTATAGAGAAAGTATAAAAACTAGGTATGCATCTTCCTGCTTCTGCTTTATTAATTCAAATGAATGATTATAGCAAATAAAGTGAAGTATGTAATCAGAAAGTGAGAGAGAAAGAGAGTCTTTTCAACTGCAGAAAAAAGTCTTAAGAAATGATGTTTGCAATGAAGTTGATTGGATTGTGTATGCATTTCCTATTTTCCACTGGTTTGTTCGCATTCCCTTCCCAAATCCTGTCCGCGATGACATAGACAGTGAGTGGGTCGGCAGTACGAGAGCGGATATCCCTGCTGAAGACAGTAAGAGTCACAGCCTCCCTGGTTTCCAGAAGAAAATCCTCCGCAGTAGGATCTTCCATAGGAGACACGAGCACAGGACCTTGACGGTGGCACGTAGGCGGCTGGTGCTGGACGTTGTAGCTGTCGGACGTCACGGTCCCCTTCTTCGTCATCGTCATACTCTGCAGAAACCTGCACAAGACCAAGTCAAGCCATTTACATAATGTCTTATGCATTTATAGAACTCACTCAGTTCACATTGTACTATTACATGCAACAATGTTTGCAATAAAAAAAGAATAGATTTCAATTTTGTAGTTGATTACCGAGATTATTACAATAGCCACAACGGCCAAGAAGAGAAGCTGACCATGAAAGATCTTCATTTTTGAGCTGGTTGACGTAGGAATGGTATTTTGAATGCTATTTAGAGATTTTATTTTAAATTTTGAGCGTTTTCTTATAAATGGAAAGCTGCTTATATACTTGTATCTTTTTTACCATTTTCTTCTCGTGATCCTGAAAGTTTTTTCGCTATTTAAAAAAAAATTTGTTGCGGTATACCACACTGAATATCATGTAGGGTGGCTATTTCATTGTTCTTTAGAAAAATGCCAACAAATGGAAACTACAAGTTGTGGAAATCTTATCCCGACAGGATGGTGTTAAATGTGAAAGGAAACCACTGATTTATTTATGTAACTCCTTTTACTGCACATTTCCACAGATTTTTGAAATTATCATGGATATTTTCCTTTTGTTGTGGTCTCTATAAGAAAATGAATCGCATTCACAGTTCCATTCGCATTGTAGTACTATATGATTGCTATGCTATATGCATAAGAAATTTTTCGTTCACTGCAAAATGCATATTCCCAAATGGCCATAACTTTTGAGAATGCACAAGTAAGCTTGATTTTGGTTTAAGCCTGTATCTCATAATGGCAATTCCCCCATAGTCAAAGTGGCCGGGCGATCTCCTGAGCATTCATACCTCTGCACTATTGGTTCCTACGCTCTCATATCATCTAAACAACACACAACTGTCCTCCACCACTTTTTTAAAGTTGAATAGTTAAGCAGTGCTTTTTAATTTTTTAAAGTAAAGAACACCACATCTTGTAGAGCAGAATTCGGTGATTCTGCCAGTGTATTCATTATAGCAGTACGACTACTACAAAAAATTCCTTATTGAATTTAGTGAGTGAACTGTTGTCGTGCCGGATTGTCATTTGATTACATTGATAATAAGTGTTTACTAAAATCAATAAGGAATTTTTTGTAGTACTCGTACAGCTGTGATGAATATACTGGTAGAATCACCGAATTCTGCTCTACAAGATGTGGTGTTCTTTACTTTTGAAAAGTCACTGACACTATTCACTTACTAATTTTGAAACTCATGACATTGCAGAAAAATAACCTGATATTTACCCCACGGCTACTAGTAGCGTACCCCTTAGAAGGAATTTTTGGCAAACAACCTGCAGCACGTTGTAAATGTATAACAGATAGTCAATTTCAATTGTTATATGTATAATATTGCTTCATGTATAATTAGTTTCTGCGCTACCTAGCTCATAAATTGATAAAAATATAATTTAAAAATTTAAAAACATTAATTATCAAGTAATTAAAGCTATAATTAGCTTTCTTAAAAAAATTGTGTTACCTATTGAAATTGGGCCAAATCGGTCAACGTTACCGTTAAAAACCGTTACAAACTAAAAAATAACATGATTATGGTGTCCTTTTTCACCAAACCACCGAATCTGATGTCAGATTCTGAGAATTTCTAACGGTTAACGGACAGTTTTTGTTTTTGACGACTACTACTAAATTATATGAAATATTAAAAATCTCTTTTTGCAAAACAACAACATAGAACAATAGGACTAATAATACTGAATAACAGTATCAACGGTTAACTTTTACCGTTAGTGAGCGTTACTACTTCAAAATTTTAAGATAAGACCGACCATACATGTGTGACACATGATTATAGGTTGTTTTTCACCAAACCACCGAATCTGATGTCAGATTTTGAAAATTCCTAACGGTTAACGACCGTTTATAATTTTTCGATTGCTACTAAACAAATAAGAATTTTTAATATCCGATTTCGACAAACCACTGCACATTACTATAGGGCTACGAATACTGAATAACAGTATCAATGGATAGCTTTTACGGTTAAAAACCGTTACAACTTTAAAATGTTAACATAGGACCATACATGTGTGACACATGATCATAGGTTGTTTTTTCACCAAAACATCTAATATGATGTCAGATTTTGAAAATTCCTAACAATTGAACGGTTAACGGCCATTTTTAATTTTTTACAAATCTTCGTTACATAGGTTCAAAGGTTTACCTTTTTATTTTTTCACCAAACCACCGTATATGATTTCGTATTTTGAAAATTCCTAACGGTTTAACGGTTAACGGACGTTTTTTAGTTTTTTAGAATTCTTCGTTACATGGGTTCAAAGGTTTACCTTTTTATTAAATGAACAGTTTATTCCCAGTTTTTAAGTAACCAACTTGAATGGGAAATCCATTTAATGGTTCCATTTAAGAGAGAGTGAAAGTTTCCGTAAACAGCCCATCTTGTACAGTGCCATGAAAAAACCACACTCGGTTCACAGATTTTAAATACTCTGCTGTGGAGCAAATCATAACCCTTCTGCTCCTTCCAATGCAAGTACCGCCCACCTCCCCCCACCACCCCCCACCACCATCATCATCATCAACTTCTCCAACCGCATTGTGGTACTCCGTTAAGAAACATACAAAGTAAAAAAAACACCAGCTTGAGGAATGAAAACCACTTTGGCCACTAGTAAAAAAAGAAGTCAATTGAAACCTGAAGCACGTGTGACGTGCTTGAAATCATGACATTATGAGCAGATGTCAAAGACGAAATTGGTAAGTTGATTTCTTATTTATTTAATGCAGTAAATAGATTCATCAAAAATATGTTTAGTAAACTTTACTTTTTACCATAACCACAAGCAAGATCGCATTCATCCTGTCATCCGCTGCACACAATTTCAGATAAAGCCACCATTTGAACTCTATCAGCAGCAGCGGTGTATCCCAAAAATAAAAAAACTGTTTGCTACAAGCTACATAGTTGTAAGTAACGTTCAATGTAATTGAATAACATAAACTTACATGTGTAGTATAATGTGCTATATGATTAACCAATGCTTTTAATCAATCTGTATACCTAGGTACCTACACAATATTACGATTTCTAGCCTAGTACCTACCTGTTAAATACCTAGACTACATACATCATCTAATATATCTCTCATCTAAGCATATTCTCATTAATTAAGGAACGGGGCATTGTGACGACAGCTTGCCAGCATTTTTTATTTGCACTTTACTTACTTAGGTATATGTATGTATATCTATTTGTCAAAAAGTCCAAATGACATTCAAACATAAAAAGTAACGTTATTTTACATACATAATATCTAACTGTTGCTATAGGTTTTAATTTCCAGATGCAGCTTAAGTATGTTCTTGCACACTGCATAATTGAATTGCAACGTAAACATGATCACTTAAATACTCCATAAATACATACAAAAAACCATTATACAAAATCTGTTAGAATGTGTTAATGAATATTGAATAGTAAGTAAATTACCAGCCTAAACAATATTTGTGTTGCTGAGGCGACATTTTTCACAAATAAAAGTGCATCCGATTTGTTCCGTAGCTTTACTCATGATTTCAGATTACAAAAGATGAATCGTGAATCTAGCGTGTTGAATGAAGGACTAGGAACGGAGAAAAGGATCGGAAAAAGTGACCACCACGTATTTACGGCGTAGTAAGAAGAAATCACTCCTATGCATTGAGATTGCATTTTGGTTTGCTTTTAATTGCAAGATAACTGCAGCAGTAGTTAGTCAGCCTGCTATTTTGATGCTATACAGCTATTTGTACATCAATGGAAAGTAGTATGACATCTTATTGCAGGTGAAAGGGAGAAGAAGAGTAGCGACTGTTTTTCGTTCTTTTGTCTAGTCGCCTGCTGTTTTAATATACAAAGGGAAAGCACCATGTCAGGCATTTATGCATTACCCACCTAAACCTTAGTGTTCATCTTCTACTTGTACTAATCAATGGATCATTCATACTCCTAACTAAATATAACTCATTAAAGTAGACTAAATAAAGGCAGTTATTCAAAAAGGATAGGCCAGCAATTATGACTTTAACAGTTTTTGATGACATCGAAATAAAAACAATGTATTTTAAAGCAACCATAAACTCACCGTAGGTCTTATATCTGTATATTTATATCAACACGATGCCCATAAAGTCAAAGGTTATGATATGATTGTACGAGTTTGGTCTGTCAATTGAATGACAGTGGTATAAAATGAGCGTGAGACTGTAATTCTGCTTTGAATCTGATCTGGAATGATTAAAATCCGAGCCCTTAACGACATTGAATAATGTGTGTATAATAAACATGATTTCATTAAATACGTGTATATTATGCAATGCACAGCGCAATGCAAAGTCTTGTTTCATCAATAAAACATGGCTACATGTTACACCAAGTAACATGGCTTGTCAAAGGAATGGAAGATGCGGAAGGAAGGAAGGAATCAGAATTCAGAACTTAAAATTGACCAACGATGCAATAGGACTAGGACTAGAAAACCAGTTTGGGATGCTCAAGCACTCTCACAAAAAATATATACCTATCTATTTTTAGGGAGAGAGATAAAAAATCGGATATGATAGGATGAGCAGTTGAGCAGCAAAAGTAGTAGCGCAGCAGCAACGATGGAGGGGACGGACGGGATGGATTGGAGGGAAGTGGCATAGGAGGAATGCATAACCACACGCATTTATATACCAAAAACATTTAAAAAACGAAAAAAAAAAATACTGGAAGAGAAAATGCTGCACTTTTGTGAGCACTTACATGCCTGATTTTCCATCGTAAATCTCATTCCTTAATGGCTATTTACTATGTACGTGGCATGCACATACTTTATTTTGCATTTTCCATCTCCATAAGTTACAGTGAAATGTCCAGCACAAAAAACCACACAAAACCAGCAAAATCGTGTTCATGTCTATTCCACTTCCGCATTGCTTTATATCCTTTCTCGCAACACAACAAAGCTCCCTTGCATTGTTCCAAATGACAATGATTCCTTATGCCTTAATTTCATACTACCACACTCTACCAACCCATTCAACATCATCATTCTTCACATCAAAAAAGTTGCTTTTGTATGCGCTTTTCTGGCCTTCTTCAGGGCACGCTACAGAGATATATTCTTATAATTTGGTGGTCAGGGACAGTCAGTAACCCAACCCTTTGCCCTTCTTTGTTCACTTGTCTTTCTGTTTTGATTGCATCTATTACGCATCCATATTCCTGGACCGACGGTGAAGGGTTCACCATAAACATTCAATGACCTTGAATCGAGATGGTACTTTACAAAAAGTGTAAAGAACGCATACAGGCACTTACTAACTATGTGTGTATATGTAAGCATGCCCAACACACTTCCTGTCTACTTCCTTGCAAACTAGGTGGTCAACTCGCATAATATGAGTATTCAGAGACATGAATTTTAAGAAATATAACAAATGACGGAAAATGCGTAAGATTTTGTCAGAAAATAAGCAGCCCTAGAAAGTAATCTTCATTCCATCTTCATCTTCCCTCAAACAAGCAAGTCGAGCAAGTAATGTTGTCGCTAATCATAAAGTACTCAATCGGACTTGTCCAAGCAGCCACTCTCTTGGTCATCATCATCATGACTGCCTTTCACCGTAAAAACCGAAACGCGTCAACCGTCATTTACTTCCTTATCGCCACCGGTCTCCTCTCCTCCTTTCTCCTGCAAGTGCAAGCGCACGGAAATGGAGCGCCAAACAGCCGCTGCGAGACAATGATACCTGGTCACTGGGTGGAGGCGCAAAAGTCCCTATCTCCATACCAGATTCTCGTGGATAAGACCGTGATAACCCCCGGAGATCGAGTGAACATTACTCTCAAGACGATTTCAGGTCAGACGGGATTCAAGGGATTTTTTGTGATGGTCAAGGAAGTGGACGCTGAGGAGGAGAGTGAAAGTGAGGCGAGAAGCAGTAGTGAAAACCAGAATAAAAACTATGGAATTTTTGATTTGGCGTCCAGTGACATGAGCCATTCGCAACCTGTGCACTGCTTCGAGCAGCGGAACAGTGCCATGACTCATGTGGTCAATTACGTGAAGGATTCTGTGGAGCTGTTTTGGATTGCCCCAAAATTGATAACTGCAGAAGACGGCGATAGAATGAGAAATGGGCAGCAACCGTACATGGAAAAGGAACTGAGAGTTGTGTAAGTTGACTTTAAACTATCGTGTGAAAAGTGAACAAATAAGTACTACAAATTACCTATGCATTCATTCATATTAATAAAGCCATTATCTTTTTGTAGGGCAACTTTCGTCAAAGACTTTTGGACATACTGGACAAACGTTGAGCCAGTTGGAGACGTAACGCTCCTGTTGACCGATGTGCACCAGCCACATGGCCAACAGTTTTCCCCAAAGTTCCAAACTCCACCCCCACTGCCCACACAACCACCTCCAAAATTTAGGGGCAGCGTATTGTCAGCAAGTATTAATCCAATGGTTGACAGGGTGGCGCCGGAAGTTCCAGAAAATCGGGAGGGTATTTTAGTGTCGTCGGCGGAAGGAAGTGCCGTTCCAGGACTGGATGGTGGCAGCAGTAGCGGCTGGGATCATTTTAAGCGTGCGTGGAATTTCGTGGCGGATTTCTTTGGAACATCGTCATCCACCGCCCGCTAATAGTGACAGCAGTAAACATTCATGCAACTTGTCCAGAATTTTTTTATCGATGCTCCCTAGTTTAGAACAATGCATACATACCTATACATATGCATATGTACATACATAATTGATGGTCTACTAGGGCGTAAATAAAACTTTTAGTATTGCTGGACAATACTGATCTATTCTATTATTTTAGTACAATGGTTTTAGTATGCAAAAATGAGTTTTTATAGCTTTGCGTCTGTTTTTTTTTTGTATATAAATATCTACACAACCACGCATATGAAATTCTTTATTCTTCCGAGTTAAAAGTTTATTCTCTCAGTCATCGTCATTAATTGTAGAGAATCAAAAGGTAAAATAAATGTTGCTGCTTTTTAATATTTAAAAAATATTTTTATGAAGCTACTGAATTGTATGGGTGGGAAACAGAAAAAGAGACTGTTTTGGTATGTGTACTTTAGTAAAAATTATCAAATTATGAACTATGAAAACAATTATAACTCTATTCGAATTGACAACGCACAACTTTTCTGAAGACAAAGAAACCACCCTGACTATTTCTATGTTTTATATCCATTTCAACATTATTTCTCATTTTATTATTTCTGCATCATTATCATGTTTCATTTTACAATAATTTATTTTATTTTTATTGTATGCAAAAAGAAGTCTATAACACATATCCATACAATGCTTTCCTAATATACATAGTAGTAATAATAATGATCACAAAATTGGCATTTTTTTTCTCTCAAATCTAAAAACAACCATATTATGCCTTATACACACGATTAAGAATCTCGATGTTGATAAAGCAGTTGATTATTGATCAATTCTTATCTCCATTGTACTACTCTATAATATTCTAATATGATACTACAAAATAATGCTGATCATATCAAATGATTGTACTTTTTTGTAGTATCATAGTAGAATCTTATAGAGTAGTACAAAGCAGATAGCAATTGATTAATAATCAACTGCTTTATTAACATTGGGATTTTAACCGTTTTTATAAGACATGACATGGTATTTTTTTAGAGAAGAGAAGGTCAGTTTTGCGTATCAGAGTTTAATTACTTGACATCATTATCATTATACCAATCACTTGTTTTCATGTGTCTACAGCGAGCAGAAGCAGTGGATAAACGTTGGATAACAATAACAATTCTTACAATAATTACACATCTGAGTACAATACGGACCTTCTCGCGATATTTAAGTCTAAACAGAGTTTATTTTTTCCAGTTCCTCACAATAATAAATGTGTACAGGGCAGAATAAAGCTCCCATAAAAACGATGATGATGAATCGCTGAAGTGTCCGTAGCCAGAAATGCAAAATTGGAAATAAATTCCGATACAAAAATGCAAAGATATTTTTGAGGCCACAAGGGTTTCTAAATACCTTTACATAAAGATAGGCCGGTAAAAACTTGTATCGGAATTTATTTCCAATTTTGCATTGCTGGCTACGGACACTTCAGCGATTCATCATCATCGTTTTTATGGGAGCTTTATTCTGCCCTGTATGTATATAGGTTTTTTTCAGTGGTCTTGATATTTTCGAATATAATTCAATGAGATGAATGATCGAAGAGGATGTTTAAATCTAATTATTCCACTTGGAAGCTCCCCAGCCGCCCTGGAAAATATAAAATGAAAAATAAAATTGCAATGTATTCTTGTAGTGTCTATCTTGCAAGGAAACGCTAACTGCTATTATTATTGCTCATTTTAGGTAAATCTAATCTAAACTGCTATTCTTGTCGCCACTCACCATTAACTTCTCCTCCATCATCAGCTGGGCGTCCCAAGCGGAATGCTGATCTACTTTCGGTAAAAAGTGCGTCTTCTCAATGTCGCATTTTCCATGCGCGTTTCGTAGAGCTATGCCATAAAATTAAAAATTAGTTAAAATCATCTTATTTAAGGTTTTGGTTTATAATATTCGATGACTGCAATTTCCATAACCTGCTGCTGTAGGTTTATAATGCTATCTTCTAATTCGGCTATGTACTTTTCGAGATAGCGAATTCTTTGTTCGGCAAGTTGTTGGTGAATCGAGCCATACTGATTCTGTTGAGATTGGTGAAAGGCCATGGAACTGGGTGGATTGTTGGACCCTCCACTTGTGATCTGTTGCGGGGATTGATTTGGCTGCTGGGAAGAGGACTGACCCTTGTTAATGGACGGGATAAAAATTTTAGCCCTTGGATTGAGCCTGGAGGAAAGGACCACATTTGTTAGTGGAGGAAATATGACAGTACTGACTTTTTATGAGAAATATAAAAAAGTAAAATTAGTCGATAAAACAAACGTCTACAGACACAGGATAGATGTTGAGAATTTGTATAATAATTCATGATAGAATGTACTAATGTATAAAAGTAACATGATCAGCTTTCACCATACCTGCTGCAAAATAGCTTCTGCTGCTGACTCATCACGTCCACATCCTGTCCAAATGTATGGAATTGCCGCTGCAGCTGAACTCCAAACTGTTGGTTTGGGGGTTGCCTTGAGCCTGGCGCTTGAACACCAGGAGCAGTGGACGAGGATGTTGAGGTGTTCCCGAAATTAATCAGTCCACCTGGACCTGTCGTGATGTCTGCAGCAGCTGCAAACTGAGAGGAGAGTGGTCCGTCCACAGCAATGCCATACCCACCAGGACTACTTGGAACAGAGGTAGATGGTGGTTGCTGTTGTTGTTGTTTCTGAATTTGTCTGAGTATTGGGGATCCTCGGTAGCCTGGCGCTTTGGACACGTCAGCAGTGACTTTTGGAGATTCCTCTGGATCCACTTCCGATGGAACTTTCCCTGTAACACTAGCACCACCCGGAGTGATTCCTAGGGCAGCAGCAGCCGCCTGACCCAAGGCATTGCCATTCTGTTGAATTCCACCATTGCCAGCTTGTGTCATCTGAGCTTGTGATGTGCTCAAAGTGCTCGTCGAAATCCCGGATGCGGCCACCGAAGCAAAGTTCATTGCTCGCGCAACGCTACTGTTGAGGGATGTTGTGCTTCCAGACAGACCACCATGCATACCACTGTTTCCACTACCAACACCACTGCTACTCGAATTCACAGCCAAATCTCCCGGGAACCAACCAGCCGTCTTACTAAACGTGTAATTGAAAGGAGAATACTCCAACGGTGTTCGCTGTTGTTGCTGCTGAACCTGATTTTGCTGTTGTTGGTCCAAGTCCAAAGAGACTCTGTTCGAGCCTGGAGCTGTAGAACTTGGTGCGATCGGGGCAGAATTTGGTTTCGAGCCAGGAGCAAGGTTCCTTGGCGGTTGGTATTGATCTGTTGGAGTATTGTCATGAGATGGAGCACGACTGTCAGAGGAATCCATTTTTCCACTATCTACCCCATTTGTGAGTATTTCTACGCCTAAAGGTCCATTTGTGATACCCTGCAAAATTTGTTGAGGGTTCTGTGGTTGTTGGTGTTGAACTCCAAAGGCGGAACGATTGGTGTTTGTTGATTGGGATGCTGGGGAGGTGGATACTTGTGGAGGTGGAGTTGGGGACGGGGTTACCGATGAGCCTAGCGCAGCAGACATTAGTCCAGCAGTGGGTGTCATTCGCTTACTAGGTGCGCAAATTGGAGTCGGTGTAACATTTCGTTGACTCGTATGTCGGTTGTCCCATGTCTGAGAATCTTGTGCAGATGACGGTACCCTCGATTGTTGTTGAGGTGGCTGAACTAATTTAGCAGCAAAAGTACCGATTCCTCCACCACCTGATCTCTTGTTTCCTCCGCCCATGTTTCTTGGATTTTGTTGACTTTGTGAGGATACTACCACTGGCTTCTTTATCGGTGGCGATCCTGATTTCATGCTAGTCAACGGTGGACTTCCACTTCCCAAAATAGTACGTTGTGCTGTAGGAGAGCCTTTCATGCCCTTGTTTCCGAATGGAACGGACTTTGCAGTAGACTGATTGGTGGGTGCTGGTGGGATAACAATGTCTACTGGAGTGCTCATCGTGCTAGAGTTCCCACCAGAAACTCCTGAGGACGTTTGCTGATGTCCAGGAAGGGTTGGTGTAACGTTTGAAGAAGGCTGCACTGTAGTAGATGAGGAATTTTGCTGTTGTTGGAGTTGTTGCTGTTGCTGAAGCAAGCTCGTGACAGAGCCAATAACCGGGAACTGACCTGCTGATGATGGGGTTGGTGTCACTGATGTCCCAGTAGCAGAGGATGTAGAATTTGAACTTTGACCTGCGCCAGTAGCACTAACACCACCGACTAGCAGCAACTTCTTTACATCAAGATCAGGTTCGTTCATTAAAGCTGTTATTAAGTTGTGTGCTTGCTTTGTTGCCTCAGTACTGCCCTTGATCTGAATAGTACGCTCAAATTGAACTTGGCCTTTTTGCTGCTTCTCGACCTCTATATGGGCTCCGGTGGCTTCGCGAATTGCATTAATATTGCATCCACCCCTTCCAATTACACGAGAAATGACAGATGAAGGAACAATCACTTTCTTAGACCGTGAAAAAGGACAATTACGGGTCACTTCTTTCCAACCATCATTGCCCTTGCGAACTCCACCAGCTCCTCCAACTGCAGATCCAGACTTTGTTCCCATTGCACTTGAGACTCCAGTTCCAGCATTTGCGGATTTGCTTCCCACCGTCGAGGAAGTGGACCCTGATGAAGACGTCACTGATCCAGGTGATGTAAAAACGGAAGAGCGGCCTTGATCATGATCTGCGGAAGAGGAGAATGTAGAGCCGCTGCCTTTCTTCAACTGAGACGGACTAAGGGAGATACCCATTACTAGCTCCGGGGCAGGGTTTGTCTCCAGCCCTCCCTTGTCCTTCTTGTTGACGGAGATAGCTGACATCCTATACGAAAATAGCCAGTTATTCACCATAATTAGTAACCCTCTTTAAATTATTGTAGCTCTTGTTTATTTAAAAAAAAAGATTGTAAATATAAAATACAAATACTCTTCTTACCCATGACTCGTAGCGTTGTTGGCTGCGGAAGAACCCTTATTATCATTTGCTTGCTGTTGGTAACCAGCATTCACATGCGGGGCGTCTACCACTCCCAAATCCTTTTTCTTCCCTTCACTTGTTTCAGGTTCTGCGCGATTCTTCTTGTCCTTTTTACCACTCTTGTTATTACTGGCAGTGGTGGTAGGATCCACCTCAACTTTCTCTTTCAGAACGTTGTCACCACCGGAAGAAGACTTGCTAGAGGGTCCTTTGGTAGTTATTGATACACCAGGGGATGACTTGGGTGTAGTCTGATTTTCCTTTGTGCTCTTGTTATTGTTCGTGCTGATGTTATTATGGATGTTCTTCATGACCTCGTTGTTATTTTCGACATCGATCTTGTTCTCGGTATTATTAGTAACAGCACTATTTTTATTCGACTTGTTCTTCTTCTTTCCACTGGATTTGCTCGTCGAGGTAGAGGACTGCTGCTGGAGGGTTACCTCGTCCAATGCATCAGGGATAGGTGGAGTCGCGGCACTGGTGTTACTCGACACTGACTTTGAACTCGCTGATTTTTGCGGCGGGATTGGCTGAGGATGCTTTTGTTGATTTTCCTTGCCCTTCGCTTTGATATTTTGTGGCGGATGAATCTGACTCACACCGCGCCCACGCCTGGTCGTCTCCACTTGTGCTGTGGAAGAATTCGAACCTTGACTATGGGCGTCGATGCCGGAATCAACGATTTCGACGGCAATGTCGTCGTCGTCGTCATCATCGTCATCATCATCTAACCCACGTCTGCCAGGTTCATCATCGTCGTCATCATCATAGTCATCTTCAGTTCCTAGTCAACAAGGTATAAGGTTACAATTTCTGACGGCAGGAAATAGAATAACAATCTAACAAGCATTTCATTTTAACTAATAATCTCACCAAAAAGTTGCTTCTTCTTTTCCATTTTATTCTTCTTCTTGTTTTCCTTTCTGCGTTGGGCAGCGCTCCTCTTGCTTTCCTTGTGTCTCTTCTCCACCTCCTCCTCCTCCAGAAGAATGGTAGCATTCTGATCAGCTTCAAAAGCTTGTTGCTGAATGTATTCTTCGTCGGCTTCTTTAATGTATCCAAGTAAATCCGTGATCGTGGAAACTTCTCTGTGGCCAACTACATCAGCGACGCGCCAAAGTTTAACGAAGATCATAAACGCAACAAAATAATTAAAATTCGCCATAAAACAGTTAAATTACAATTTTGTCAATTTACAAACGACATTAAAAAATTTCAAAAATGAAAATACCTCCATGAAGCTGCTTTTAAAATGTTATAGAATTTTCAATGAAATAGGTAAACAATAATATGAAACGATAATCAAAATAATATTTGACATTTTTGTCATACGAACGGCGTAGGCGCTGATCATTGTCAGTTGCCACGTGGTTTTGGTTGCGTTGGAAGAAAACGATAGGCTTACCTTTGGCAGAGGGAGCTTGTTGTTGTTGCTGCTGCTTTGTTCGTTTGGCCACATGTTTCTTGGGCACAGGTTGAGGTGCGGAGGGACCATGCTGAACCTGAGTACTGGATGATGACACTTGACTACTAGGCTTTGTTGCTGAACTAGTTTGTTGCTTCTGCTGGACACACTTTTTTTTGGTTAATTTTCCTTTATTGGTGGTTGTGGCTGGAACTGCTTGCTTCTGCTGCTGCTGCGGAGCTTGTTGAATATGGTGTTGCGGTTGTCGCAAAGTTCCATCCGGAGGTGCCCCCGAAGGTGGAATCAAACCAGCCGCTGCTGCCGCCGGAGCAACTGCTTGAGGCAGTGGCGGTGGTTGAGGGAGCAGGATTTGAGGTTGGAAGCCAGGCGTAGCAGTTCCAGAGGAATTGATAATTGTTGTTGTCTGCATTGTTGTGGTGGTGAGCGGTGACAAATCGTGCGTGATGGTTAATCCCGTGACGGGCACTTGTACCGGTACCTGACTGTATTGGAATTGGAGCTGACCGGGTAGACCCGTACCATCAGGACTACCCGCGCTAGTAGCTGTCAAAGTTCCAGGAAAACAGTCAATCGGAAAGGCAGCAGCCGCAGCACTCATTATCATTTCATTTGCACCTGGAGGTAAGTTATCTCCGTCGATGATAGTCTCTGTTTCTCCGTTCCCGTGCGTTACAACGACTGTGGTCGTTGTGGTTGTCGTGGCTGTGCCCGGCTGCCCGGATGTCATGCTGCCTGGGAGTACTCCGCTTGCCGTAACGAGAGGCATTTGACCTGATACACCTCCACCAGATGTACTGTACGCACCCGCGAGGACTTGCGTGAAATCAATCATGTCTGAGGGATTTCCTTCCATCAAATTTATTGGCTCATAGACACCACCCGCCTCCATGAAGCCTTTTTTGTCACCCTTGTAAATAAATTGGGGTTGATGATGAGTCAAAATGTAAAAGTAGAAAAAAATTTAAAAAATCAGGTAAATACAAATTCATGCATCCACAATATGCTTGCTTGAAAATAAATAATTTGCAGTTTTCCAATAATATAAATTTTGTACCTGTTCCACTTGCATCTGGAGAAAAGTAGGTGAGCCCAACTGAGCATCCCCGGAAACCGTTCCTATCTTTAAGCCTACTTGACTTAGCACAGCTGCATTAGCTGCAGGAATAGCAATTCCGCCCGTTGCTGCTACCACCGGGCCAACAACAGTTCCAGGAACAGGTGACGACTGATTAGCGTTCTCTTGTTGTTGCTGCTGCTGTTGCTGTAATAACTGTTGTTGTTGGAGTTTCTGCTGTAATTGCTGCTGGAGTTGAACCTGCTTCCGAGCACTTGGCTTGCTTTCCTTCATTTTACGTCGGTCGCTGATGACTGTTGACTGACTCATTAAAAATACACTTTTAACACAAATTCACAAACAAAAGTGCTATGCCCGACTCGGATACTCCCCATTCCCCATTACAGCTACAACTCCACATGTAAACAACACAGCTGGGGCTGTCATGCCGCCATGACGAAACACTTGATAGTTTCGCAAACTGATGTTTCAATTCAATTGGTACCTATATTATAGATGCCATCGTGGGCGGATTACTATCTGATGCAAGTGTGATACCATGTTTTGCAAGAACAACGAAACGCCAAGTGCAAAATTGCATTTTTAAATGTTTCTGTTTCTGGTCATCAGACAGATCATGACAAAAGTGTTTTGAACCGAGAAGTGGCCTATTAAACGTACAATCTTTAATGAAATGAAAGTAGGTAGCCATGTGCACTTATTTTAACTGTTTACATGAAGCATGCTTTATTGTTGATAATGCATACACACACATTAAATAAGTTAACATTTAAATGAAGGTTTGTTATGGGAATTGTAAAAAGCCCACTTTCATCTCTTTTTTGTTCTGCAAGGCAGATTCGGCATAAAGATGAGTTATAATATAATAATGTATTATTAGTAGTTAAGAAGTACATACATTTATCTTATAGCCCTAAAAGTACAAGTATACATAATTATAGGAAGCTCTAGACTCTAATCCAAATTATTTAGCTATTTTACTCTACAATGATGTATTTTTTAAAAGAATGATTTTTTGTGGAATGCTTTGTGTTCTTAAGGAAAGGTTCAAGATTTTTTTCTTACACAATTGCTAGGAACAGTATAGTGCGCAATAATAAATTATTTTATTGTGTTAATTACGATATAATTGGTCGCTTATCACTTCATGGGGTGTAGGAGAAAGTACGTCCTTTCACTTGACTCTTCCAATTATCGACCATCTCATCAGGAGCCTATAGAAAAAATGATGTCATATAAATGTATGTAAATGTAATGTACGTATGTGCATGCATGTGAATTATAGCTTTTGCAAATTATAATAACTCACCACAAATCTGCCAATCAGGTTCAATTCCATCAGACTCGGCATGTCCATGAGAGCAAAGCTAAAGGAGAAGGTGGACATGAGTGGTTGTAAAGGACCAGGAAGATATCCAAACTCTGAGCTCTTGTCTTCTAAAGTGAGCGAGATCAGTTCTGCAACGAAATTATAAAAATATATAATATGTCCTTGTCTATGAAACATTTACAGCCAATTATTTTAATTAAACATCAATTTTTGTCTACCTCGCATATTTTTAATGCAAGGCATGTTTTCCGTTTTGAATGTCACGTTACCCCAAATCTCCGGATCGGCCCGTAAGCCGGCCATAAACTCGACTCCTGTCCCAATAAGCAAGCTATCCCCAAAATCCTCGTTCATTCCAGCAGAGGAGCGCACAAAAACTATCCTGAGAGCCTTCAACCCCAACATTTGCCGAAATATGTACTTCATTCCGGCTGCTTCGCTGGAGAGAACTGCCAGATCCAATTTCTCCAGATTGGGGAACGTCCTGTGAACATTTGACATGGTTTCCATGTCGACACCACTGACATACTGCTCCAGTTCCTCTTCGCTGGGCTCCACCATCGAAAACTGCAACTGTTTCACGGTCGGATAGGTGGAATTATTGACCCACTTGGAAAACATTTCCGCGGTTTGGTAGTTAAGTTTCAAGATACCGAGTTTGGGAAAAGATTCTTGGGTAAATCCACCCTCCTCTTTCAGCTCGAAAGCTGTAGACTGGATCATGAGACTCTCCAGATTTTCCATTATGGGAAATGAAATGAGACTGGCCTCTACCGGAAGTCCTTTGAATGGATGTCCATTGATCACCAGAGTTTGTAAGGTGGTCTTGTGCTCCTCAAGAATTTGGGATAGGACGTGGTCCTCGTCCGAAAAGGTGTCGTCGCAAACGAGCAACGTGAGCGAGGTAAGACATTCGTATTTAGTTGTGAGCAGAAGATGGCTCAAATCGTTGCTGTCCGCCTCGCCCATTATTTTAAGATTTTTTATTTTGGATGGGAGATTGAGGAGTTCATAGAAGAACGGATATGTGTAGCGTGGGGTTGCCAATGTAAAGCTGGCCAGGTTATTTTTAGCGCCATTGATGATGCACATCATCAAGCGCTCCCATCTTGGGAACGTGTACATTCGTCTTCCGGCTCTGTAATTGACATGGAACCGGTTGTTCATGGTTATTACCAGTTCCTGAAGGCTCGGCAGCCTCACCTCCGGGAAAATGCTGTGCAGCGTTCCTCCGCCATTGGGAAGGTTCATTTCCAGTTTCATCAGTCCTCGCCCGCAGTGGAGGAAAAAGTTGAATAAACTATTGTGGTTGACTTCCACAAAGAAGTCCTGCGTGATTGTGAGGCTGATCATTGGGATCTCCGCTGGGAAATCAGGTCCAAGGAAATGACGACGTTGGGTGACCATAACGAAGCGGTCCAATTTCCTCCCCATACGCTCCACGTCGATGGTCCCGTGTGGCGTTCTAGCGTTTGGCGTCTTCAAGACGAGCCTGTACAGAGGCTCCCCGCTTTCCCGGAAGAGTCGCCCGACATCGGCGTACCAGTCTTTCTGAACGGCACGCATGCTGAGGCCTGTTGCCCGGTCCAGTGTCTTTGTCTCGTTATTTTGGAGGGCGTACCGGAAAATCATGTCCCGAAGCTAAAATAAAGTAACATTTTTACATTTCAGCTGCAGATAAATAGTATCAATCATCATAACGATAAAACACAATGACATAAAAAAATTAACATACCTCAGGAACGGCAAACACTCTCCGCGGCGCTTCTAAACCGGGAGCATCTTCTACAATTGCCGGCACGGCTGGTGGGGGAGGTGGTGGTGGGGGCAGGCGTGGTGGTCGTGGCCTCTGCCGAAGATCATTGTTGGGAGCCGCTGGCATTTGGTCACCGTTTCCATTTGCCCCATTTTCTCCCCCACGCTGAACTCCATTAATGCTAGCCTCCCTCCCATTTCTATTTTCCACCTCCATTTTATATTTTTTATACGACACGGCACAGCAGCAGTTAATTATAAAGAAATTAGCACCAAATTATTTTACTAGTGAACTGCTTGGATGGGTAAAGCTCTGAGCAGAGCAGAAAAGAAAGAATGTTCTAGTTTTTAGACTTATTTTTACACACAAGTAAGTAATATGAATATGTGTACAAGCTCCAGTGCAGAGTCAAGCAAAGGTGTCGTCAGTTGAAGTTGTCAATTTAAAATAAAATGGTTTGGCAGAAATCGTCAACCTTTTCTTGAGAAAATGGTTTGTCCTAGAAAAAAGACATAAATTTGTATTGTCTTTGCTAAAGACAAATGAAATGAAGTAGGTATATGTTACCGTGTTTCACTTATCATCATTCATTCATTATACTAGTTGTTATGTATACCTAATCATAATTATGGTTAACATGAGAAGAAGTTCATTGATAAGAATTTATGATTATAAACATAATATGACACATGAGTAGTTTGTCCGGGCATCTTGAAGAAATAAATGATGATTACATTACTAGGCAAATGCTTTGTGAGGAAGGGGCAAGTTATTTTTACCAAAATCATATCTGAAATGCGAGATGTATAAAAAAGTGTATCCGTCGTCGTTCGTGACATGATGATGATGGCGATAAGAATCTAGGTATTTGTAATTTACACAACATTTATTGGAAATATTATGGTTCGTTGGAATACTTGCTTTCTTATGAGTGCGAGGTCAATGTCAATGTATGTAGAAAAAAGATAAGCGAAATAGGAGACATTATGATTCATTGTGTTTCGTACATACTTAAGAGATTCTTCAACCCACTTCAGCAGCAGCAGCCTAACTAAATCCTAAAATGACGTCAAGTTCAAAAGATTGCAATATTTGTATTTAACATTTTTATTCGTGAATGACCGAGGATGTTGTAACAATATAGGTCATTAAAAGGACATTGGTTTAAAATTCATACTTAATGCATAATACGCGAATAAAAAACTGCACTGCAAATAAAAAAGACGAATGTAAAATACACTTAAGCCAAATAAGCCGTAGTGAATGAAAAGTGTAAAAATTGCATGCTTTCATTACGCTACGGTATTGCATGCTGACCACCGGCTACTCGTCTCCTAAATAAAAAAATGCTCTGCAGCAAGCAGCCAGCCTGTGTGCGCATAACGGAAACGTGAAAAAGAAAAGCAACAAGTGAGCCAGCAGCCACACGAACGACTCATGCTTGTATTGAAAATCTATAAATGGATGCATGCGACTTTTATATCAGTCTCTATGGAAACGATGATCCCACATTAAAACATTTGGTAAGTTTACAGAATAAAATAAACAAAGCTCTTTAAAATCTTCATAAAAATTATAACGTGCAGCATACGAATCAATGAGCAGCACACAGTATTGTGTTATGTACTCGAGAACTCGAGAAGAGAAAGTATCACAGACTTTTTGTGTATACGATCACGTCACGACTTTCATACGGAGTGAACGTGTATGTTTGCGATGAATATTATGTTTGCGATGCACTACAACAAACAAAAGTTGATAAAAGTTAGTAAGTTAACGGAAGAGACCAATAATGAAAAAAGAAAGTTCAGAAGCCAAGAAAAAATAACACGGCGATTTTGCGCGGAGCTGGACAGAAAAAAGTCTTTGAATTGCCAGTAGAGATTTTCCACACTCGTCCACTTTTGGCTCTCATGGAATCACCATTTTACGGGCAGTGTAGGTCAGTCCTTAGGAAAATCAACTGCAATTATCAGTATAATTAAGACTTTAATAATGGTAATAAATATGAAACTTTGTTAAATTAACACTTTAAATGATGATAACTCTCTCAGGAGCATTTAGAGATGAGAGCATGTGTATATTTCAGTTTGACGACAATAGTCTTATAGCATGGTTTATATCATGTGAACGACATGACAAAATGTGTCATGGCATTCTAAAACGCATTCAATTAGTCGTGTAAATCAAGTAATGAACAGAAGAAAGGGCAAGCATTGGTAGTAATCATGATAATTACAGCTTCAATCGCAAATCTTTGATAAATTAAAAACCAGCATTCAATCTGACTTCATATTTTGTGTCTCTGGCCTAATGGTCTATACAGGCTGACCAATGGTCCAATCCTTTCATGCCTTTTTTCCAGCCTCTCTGCACTGGTCATTTGTGCAATTTTTATCCAGCATCCCTCTTTTCGAATGATATGACAGGCTTGGTGACGTAGTAATGGAAGGATAGATGAGCAATAGTAGTGGTGGCTACGGCAGCGTTGGTGGCTGTGTGAAGGAATATATGCTTTCTTTCCAGAGATAATGTCATTTTTATATACATAGGTATATTTGTTTGCAAGTTCGTATAGCATTTTGTGGCAAAGCATGACGCAAACGCAATGAAGAGTGATACGATGAAGAAAGCAACACTTGTTCGTCTATTACTTGAAAGTAAGTTTGCAGTTTGTTCAGTAATGAATAAGGGACTTTATGTAAAATGTAACCTATGCAAACAATCTTGCTTCCTGGCATTTCAATCGAGTAATCGAGAGTAATCTATTGCTAAATGGCTAGTATGGCTAATTGATCCTTCGCACTGAAATAATCTGGATAGTGTAATGAAATAACTTAATTAATGAGTTTACTATAAAATCTATAATTACCCATATAAATGTTGGAATGGATGGGACATGAAGGATAGAAAAGGAGAGTTGGATTTGACGAGTCTCACTCCACCCCTGCTTCTCCTTGTACAGTGAACGCTGTGAACGGTGGTGGTGGTATGAGTGCTGCTTATATCGTGGGAAAATTTTTGCTCTGCTTCTCTCCCTTCCATTCCATCACACAGCCAAACGCTATAATTGATAATTGTATATTAGCTTAGCAGTAGTGCAGCGAAGTGATGGTTTTTTGGTGGTAGTATTTTATTTTCTAATTATCCATTTGTGTGGGACAAGGGGCAGCAAGTTATTCATTTAGCAGCCAGTAAATCGTCTTAAGTGAGACAACAAAGAAAATAAGATTTTTTGCCCAAATTCCAAATGTACACATAAAATGCAAGCTTTTATACGATTGATGCAAATTTCTTGGTTTAATCCGTTTAATCATTCAATGTGAAGCTTTTAATGACGAGATAAATGGAATTTAAGTGCATTTAAATAGTAAATAGTGCTGGTGCACTTTCTCTCTCACGTTTGCGCAGTTGAACTGTATTCCTGTATGAAGAGAAAAAGTCATCGTAGTAATTCCTTTCAGTGAAGCAACAAAGTTATCTCCCAATAACTACAACACTCACTCTTTGCATTTTCGCAAAATTTAGCAAATTAACTGTCTATCATTTATAGTCATCGTCACTCGTCAGCTGAGTATGTGTCTGTGCAGCAGCATTGCAAAAAATTACTAGACCCAGAGTCATTTCTTGTGCAAGTAAAAGCGCATTTGTAGACGGAAGGATTTCTGTAAAACTTTCTAGTAGTGGTTTGTGGTGATTTGACAGGATTTACAGCGAATATTTGTTCACAATTCCGCTTTTAAAATGCCGAGGGGAAGAGGAAAGAACGGGAGGATGTCTGAAGTTGTAAAGTTGAGGGCAGATGAAGGCGCTAGTCGTGAAACCGTTGGAACTCGGGCCATCAATGAGAAATGGGCTGACGTAAAGAAACAGGCCCGTTTGTGCACGAGTGTTCCTGTAGAAGGCTATAATCCTTCTCAAATTCTATTTCCGGAAGAGGTAATAATCAAATTCAATGAGCATAATATTTCTGTTTGGTCGCGTTAGCATTATCAATAACGACAACCGAGACAATTTGTCATTGCCAAAATCTCTTGCATAATAATAATGGTATATCCCATCTTGTACTCACTTACAGATCTGGCTAATGATATATGAGCAACTGGACGGTAATAGCTTGCGAAATTGCTACAACACTTGTCGTCTCTTTCGCAACTATTTAGGATCTGATGGGAATCTAATTTTGTTTAGAAAGGTAATTTATCAAGCTTTCCTACATTCTGCATATCGCTGACAAGAATATTAAAAATCCCTACTTTTAATGAATACATCACACCGATTTAATAATGGCTAATGCAATCATTTACTTGTGAATCTGCAGGCTCTTCCGATCCTTTTTAAGAACAACTATTTGACCACCGAAAATCTCCTGAATTGCCGCCCAGTGTCAAAACACATGTGCCACTTGATTGACAACTTTTTCGAAAGCCGAGAGTCTTGGAGAACCACATCCATGCACGAGGGTTCCGAACCAGTTCCAACGGTCCACAGTACATTTCACCATCAACTAGGAAGTGAAATACTCAGTCATGCCCACTCGAAAAACCCATTCATTGGCAGATCTCTACTTGTCACTCTTCCTGGCATGTTCCATTCTGGTGTTATCAACATCTCACACCAAGGGCTCGTTCTAAACCGTATGGTGTCAAGCGCCAATTTGCTCACCGTCGCAGAACACGATTTTCAAATCTGTGGCCGTCACATTTGGTACATTTCTCTTGACGCAAAAACCGACATTAGTGAGAAGCACGTGCTCGTCTGTCTTGACCACTGTCCAAATTTGCGAAGGCTTGAAATCTTGAAAGCCAACTTTGTGAGCTCCTCCGCCAGCGCCACGATAGCGGAGCGAATCGATGATATTGACCTTCCGCACCTAGCTTCGCTTTCGTTAACATTACCGACAAAATGTCGGGAAAACTGGAGCTTCAGTCGCCTTCAGAACGCTCTTATCAAAAAAATCAGTGGTCAGCTACGAGAGCTCAAGGTGACACTTTGGACGGAAGATTACTCCAAGTATGACTGGTCACTCTTGAGCACTCTGACGGTGGAACGGTGCGGCGACACAGGAAGCTTGGAACCCTTGTGCAAAACTAAAGCAAAAAGTCTTCGGAAATTGTCAACGGGTCTTCATTGTGAAAACAATCCTCATGGTAAGCTGCGGCTTTTACTTGGGGTCATTCACAGCTTTCCCAAGCTGGAGGAACTGAATCTAAAATTTTTGGGTCATTGGGAAACTAGCGACAGCGAAGTTCTGTCTCTTCCGCCCACGGAACAACGAGGAGTCTGCCCAGCATCGCTGAAACGTCTTATCCTGCAAACCAGTTATTATGAAGGCAAAATCGCCAAAAGGTTTCTCCTCTATTTTCCTCATGTAAAAAACGTGAAAATTTTCTACACTGATAAGTGACCCTGACCCTGCAAATATGTCTTTATTAAATCATTACACTTTGTCTTTCCAGTTATTATCTGTAGGAGATTTTCATTTTCTTATCAGCGTCTCATATTTACTAAAAATTGGGATATATATTATCTCAAAATAACATTTTTTAAACTCTAGAATATTATCTTGTATCATGTCGTGTCGTCGATGTTTTTGTATTACACGTGCCATTGTAATATTATTTTAGTTAGACTCCTGTATTTTATTTGGCAGCTATAAATTGATTTACATTAGAAAATAAAATAAAAACCTATTTACCTCCGTACATAAATTTTTCTGAGTTTTGTCATCGTTTCTTTTTAGCTTAGTTCCTTGCATGTACATAATATAACCACGGTACGCATCAACATTTTGCACTTATTATTGTAATGTAATGTCATATCATAGATTTCTGTAGATCTAACTTAGAATCTAACTCGTTATTAAGAAACTATTATGAAGGAAATTGTAATGCTATTACATAACAAATGGGTTCTTTATATACCTAACAATTTTTCTACTACTTTATTTACTCCTGTTGGGCAGCGTGGAACCCACATTTTAAACATTTGGGTAGATTTTACGAAATATATGACGCAAAGCATTTTTAAAATCTTCATAAAATTATCGCGTGCATAAGAAGCACAATAAGCACACATTAAATATTATGGGAAACGTTCATGTGTATGAAATGTCATGACTTTCATATAGAGTGAAAGTGGCTGGATTTGAAGCATAAAACTTGGTGGTAAGTTGACGGAAGATCACAAAAAATGAAAGGACTACAGAACTACTAATAAATACAGCCTACTTGAAAAGCCACCATCTTCATGTCTCATTCATTTTTATCTTGTGCAGCCTATTATTAACATTCCTTTTTGTGTTTACCAAACCCAATGTTATCTAAAACAATGAAGTTGTCAGTTAAAAACAAAATAGAATAATTCTCTTCTCACATCTTACAAACGAACTCTGTGAATATCATGGAAAGTATAAGGTGATGATAAGGTGAAAAGATAAATCCGTGAGAAAAAGTCATGACATTGGTATGGCTTTGTATTCCTATACATTTGCCATGTTTTTTCTTTGATAATGCATTCAATAGGTATAGTGTACAGTATTTTTACAAGGAAATGGATTTTAAAATGACTCTTGCTACTTTATTGTTGTTGTATAGGCCAATACGCAGAGAAATTAAGTACGCATATAATATGTACTTACCGAGAAAAAATAGTTTACTCATTTAACTGACTTTAAAAGTGGTCATAAATATATTATGAAACGTTTTTCTGCTAAAGTTCATACTTTACTTTCACTTTGCATTTGTTCTTTCGTTTGCTAGTAACCGTATTGTAAGTTCTTTTGTTTAAATGTTCAGTTTTGTGTTCTCGTCTTTTCTGTCCATCATTTTTATTCAGTTTTTTTTCGTACCCGTGGCATTAGAGAAGACCGGAAAGTGCATATGAAAATAGAACGTAGGAGAAGAACCTGAAAATGTATTTACACATGCTTTTATACTACCGTCACATAAAAAGCAGAAAGCAGGAATGTAAACTGCAAAGAACGCATGGCCGGTTAGGTACATATTTAATTTATCAGTGGTATTAACTCTAAAACAAATTGTTATTAAATACATACATATTATGAAAAATTGGCAATACCTACATAATCTGATTATATGAAATTGCGGAATAATATGCGTGATCTATTTCAACACAAATGGAAGCGCACAAAATGCACACATATTTAACCAGCTACAGTGTAAAGAGAAGTGAGCTACATATGTAAGTTTTGTATTACATACAACGATCAGATCATTTCAATATAACGCTATTCTATTAATTAGCGTGAATCATTAAAACTTTTGTTGCGTTTTAAAAGTCGATATAGGATGATAGAAATAGAAATGAAGAGATACAGAAATGAAGCCAACACACACAGCCAAGCGAATTTAGATAGCAGCAAAAGTGAAGTGGTGCTTTTTTAGTAGTAGTATTTTCTTGTGAAAATGTACATTCTTCGCTGCGCAGGATTCAGTGCTGAGTGCTGACCAAATGCATACTGCAGATATACGTTTTATATGCGAAATTTTCAAAAACTATGACAACTATGACTAATAATACTGTATAATATTAATTAAGTGCAGATACCGAATGCTTTATCATTGCTAACAACCCATATTTTCTTTCCTTAATGCATCCTATTCTATATAATTATTTCCAAGACATGAATGCAATGCAAGACACTAGTTGTAAGATTAAGGAAGAAGTGCTGCTGCGCCTATTATTTCAAGTTTGCATGTAGTTTGTTGATTAAAGGGCCCTGTGTAAACTGTAGGCCCCTACAGCCAGAGACAATTTGACTGCCAAAGAAGCTGACTCAGATAACTTAAGGTTCATGACATTTTTGCTTTGTTACCTACAAAACCGTCCTTGCATTGCATATTACACCTCTACCTTCAACGTTTATTATACCATTGCTCTCGTTTTCTCGCTCAGCGGTGACAAGGCAAGGACATCATGAAGCAATGTCATATTTTTAAAATGCGCATAGTTGCAGTTAGTTTAGTCAGAATTATGGAGCGTCTGTTAGTACAATGCATTCATTCACCTCAACTTTTCATGCAATAGCCTATTTAACATGGGAACAACCTTGCTGGTGGAAGATGATCTCTTACATTGCAGAAGTGCATGGATTGTGATCCACAGGGAAACTGGCCAATTGTCTTACTAATTCCTTTGGTACAGAGAGGTTGCATACAAAAGCCTATCCATCATGATGTTGCAACCACACTCCTCTCACATTACGATATAGTTTGTTTTCATTGAGGTGGACAGCACACCAAATTGATTATCCACATTTTATTTGCTCAATTCTTTTGATGCATTAGGCAATACAATATAACTGCATGTACTTACATATGTACTTATGTACCAACCTTCACTAAAAATGTTTCCTAAAATGCATAGGTAGTGTTATTATTAGCGCTTTGCTCCATTAACAAAATCATTAACACGAATAATTAGACTCTTTGCTGCGTTTTAAAAAGTTATAAAAAAATGACGAAATGGATGATAGAAATGGAGAAGAGAGTCGTCAATATTTGTGGTGTGTCTCATTACGCCCCGGCTTTTGCTTCGCTGCAGAGGTTAACAAACGGTGGTGCGACAAACACTGTATATTAGTAATTAACGGTAGATACTGACTATTTTATCCAGGATACTAATCAATACTTTCCTTCCAGATAATGTCAATTATTCTATATCTATATAACTATTTGCACGTTGTGTTAGGGTTACTTTGGGTTACATGAATGACAAACTCTAAAGAAGAATGAGATGAACGCATCGCATCATGAATCATGAAAAATGTAATAGAGCTACCATGACGTCGTGCCTTGTTGAGTAAATTAAAATATTTGTTAGGCGAACATGATCGGGAAATTGTAGCTAGTAATGTCGAATTAATGTAGTCAAGTAAATTATCAGAAAACTTAGATACACTAGGTGTAAAGTAAGCTTCTGGAAAAAAGTAACTTTTAATCAAGTAGCAGCAGACGTTCAAGTAACAGCAAGACTTACAAAATTTTTGACACGCCATGAACTTGTATAGAAGGAAGAGAAAAGTGTATTAAAAGTGAAATACTGTGTAATTATGTCAGAGGAGCAAGTAAAGCCATGCACAAGCCCTTCCAAAACTCGCAATACAGTGACCAAATAGGGACAGTCTTAAAATACTCAAAACAGAATAGGATGTTATATAAAGGGAAAAGCAGTGGAGATTTTTTTTTCTCTTGTGACAGAAATTCACTGCATGATGACGTTTTCTATTTTTAATGACGATCCATAAGATAACATACTGAAAGTGTATAGTAATTTCATTCAGTGCATGAGAGACAGAGAGAGATCGTTTTTATGAAAGCATCCACAGAATGAGAAAAATACAAAAAAATGAACAAATGGACAACGTGCAGTTTTAGTGACGACGACGACGAGTGAACGAGGATGATGACACACTTCGTTTTAATTGCATTCGTTTTTATCGAAAATACATATCGTTCCCTAGACAGACTTTAGCTTTAGATTTGTTTAGCCTACTTCATTGATATGATTACCTTTTTGCACAGATTACCGGAATGATATTTGTCACTGCGTCATTCCAGTATTCTAGTGGTCAAAATAATACTGACGCTAACATTTTGTGCATGTACTAATGTACTTCAATTTCCAGTCAGTGATGTGAACTAGCTAGGTAATGACTAATTGACTGGACGCACTTACAACTTATGACTTGGTAACAATACTAACGACTGCAATGTGTAGTAAAAATATGGATTGAAATCAAATGAAATTGGGACACATGAAACATTGAATCAAGTTTGATTAGATCATGGTTTGTGTATTAATATAACGAAACAAGAATATTATTACTATTTTCACGCTAAGAAAATCGTTACTTTGTACAAACTGGCTAATATATATAGTGGCTAAATTAAATCCATTATTTTTACAAAGGATTAAAGTCAAGGAGCAGACCACAAGTTAAAAATGAAATTCTCCATGAATTTTGTAGTATCCGGTAGACGGGTCGGATCCCATCTCCAACAATTGAATGCTGGTGACTCGCTGCTTCCCGAAAAAAGTCCCCTGGTGTTTTTCCCACATGCCTGCTGGAAAGGACTGCATTCCCTTGAAAGTATAGAAAGAAAGTTAAATTTTAGTTAAAAACAAATTTTTGCTGAATCGCACGAACAACGTGGCATTGTATTTCTAGCAGCAAATAATGATAATTCCGTACGGAATACTTACATTGTTTATAAGATTCCGGGACCTTGCTATGTTTGCCAGTGTCAAATGAGCCTGGAATGCCCGTGTACTCAGGGGGAGTTTTAGCTTCTCATGAAACCTTCGGTTAAAAAGGTGATGAAGTTTGGTGAGGCGTGAGATAACTTCCTTCTCCTCAATTTCTGCGAACCAGACTTTGGATCCAAAATTTCCAAGTCCACGGATAGTGAAAATCATGGGGTTGCCTACAAAATCTTGACGCAACTCGCTGCCAACTTCATTGAGAATGGCTTTGGCCCTGTGTGGAATAAAAGAAAAGTCAGAAGAAATTACAATTATATGTTTCATATTTATGACATGACTAGGTATACATATATAGGGTATGTATTTAAAAATTTCCATAGTTTTCACAAACCTATTCAGCTCACGATGCCCCTTCAAGTGCATAACATTCAAAGTATAATGCATTTTATCAATCGGCATCATTGCCTCATGCAAAAACTTGTTCATTTCCTTCCATGGCGCCGGAAGGGCCTCACTTAGGACAGCGGCTTGGATCTTTCGGGCCTTAGCCAAAACCTGAAAGAAATTAAACAAAATATGACTTTAATGATTGCCCATGTAGTCTTTCTTAAACAAAACTCTATCAATTTAATAGGTAGCTTGATTCATCATTTGCATGTGCTTTTGTTAATTTAGCTTTCCAAAAATAATAATAATGACTCACCTTTTTATCTGTAACTTGTATAGCAATGAAATAATTAGGCTTCGGATCCCCCATTTTACACTTTCACCTTTCTTAATAGTTTCCAAAAAATACAAAAAATAATTATCACGAGTGACTTTTAACTGACTTCTATCAAGCAGCTCGACTGGGACTGGACTGGACTCCCACTTTCCCATTTTCGTCTACTTGGCCACACATTTCAAAACGTAGCTCATGTCAGAAAAAACGTATTATTTCGACGCTGATAAAAAAATCCTTGTTCCTGCTGCATAGACAGACAGTCAAATAAAAAAGTGCTGATAATAGTTAATACTAATATACATAATTACTTTTTATAGATAACTTGCCTAGTAGACTCAAACTCAAGGAGACGTAAATACATACTGAGCGAGGCAGATGGACAATGCAATGTCCTGCGCACGCTCATAGTACAATGCTGGACTTTGTTCACAATTCTCTCTTTTAGTTTGTTTGTCTGACTCGGAGCTCTTTTACATGAAAACACTACGAATGACGAATCTTCTTATCTAGAATTCTTAACGAGTGACATTGTGAATGCTTTTTAAGTGTTAAGGCGACAATGTATTAAGCTTGATCAGTTTCTTTTTTGGTATTATACATATATAGCTATGGTAAACAATTCATTTCATTTTTGCATGCAATTCTACGTATCAATTTTCAGACCTTTCAAATTGAAGCCTTTCCTTTGAAATGAACGGACTTGAATGAGTGATGGTGATGGTGTAGGCATTTTTTCATTAGATTTTTAACATTTTTTTTACTTGATGCTATAATGATGGAAAAATATGCTTGTCTATGCTTAATTTAAACTTATTATGGTGGCAGCTTCTGTAAGAAATGCTTGTGCATGGCCAGAAAAAAATCAACACTGCATTTATAAATGGATGCATAGGATGGCAAGGCTGAAGTGTAGAGTGGTGCCTGAACATTATGTTTCTCAATTGATGGATTGATTCAAATTGATTCAGTTTATTTAGTCTGTTGTCATCTTCATTATTACCTGAAAACATCCTTGGATTACTTTTGTGTGCGACATGGATCTTATATGAAGTATTGGCTTGGCAGTTTATTTTTATGGAATGAAGATGAAGTAATAAACCAGGCGTGTAATGCAGGTATGAATATAGGAAGGGGAAAGATGAAGAAAGCAACGAATACATTATTGTTGCTTGATGGGCTGGTACTAAACTATGTACAGAGTTGAGTTGACATCTCTACAAAACTACTTTGTCCATTTCTTTTCACTCTAATCTAGCTTATTATGTGTTAATTGCATGGAGAAAGCCGTACACCAATAAGTTTTATAAGATGCCATACTTAAGACGCATTGAAACTATTTACCCCATAAAAATTAAAATCTTGTTACTTCTGTCTGCCACTGAAAGTTTTGCTTGGAAATAAAAATTAACTGCTACTGCAATTTACCGATACATGTCGTTTTCTGAATATACCTAATCATTTATTCGCGTCACGCCATCTAGATAACAAATGTTAATAGGTATATAATACCATGCACACCTTATTTAAAGCTAAATACATTAAAGCTAATAGACGCTTCACCCTTTATATTCTGGTTTTACATGTTGCTGCACTCCATAATCAGCGTCTGCGTAAGTGCATGACAAAAATGGAAAGTATAAAATATAAAGCAGAATGAAACAGCCTACTTGACTATGTGCAATTGTGCATCATTTTCCACCCACTGCAGTCATTGTCCATATAAGAAAGAACATTTTTTTATTTTAACTGAACGCTTAGATTTAGATTCCTCGTTTAAAGTGTTCACTTTCTGTCTCTCTTTTGTCTTCCCTAAGTTATTTTTGACCCGTGTCCTTAAAAAACTCATGACAGGACTCCTTGTGTTCATGAACTGTGAACAAGGACAAAGAAAATTATCAAATGCTGCTTGTGTGGCATGCTAACAAGTGTTTGTACGATGTATCGAATTCGTCCCTCGTTCTCTCCACTCTTATAAAAGCACACGTACACATTCATTCCGTAACATTGTGAAAGGTACATACATGAGAACTGAATAAATGCCATTCGAAGGGAAAAGCAGTGGAGAAAACAACTTTCTTCTGAAAACAGCTCACTGCATGACATGTCTTCATTTTATAGAGGATACATAGATATGTGCAATTTTTCTGTGCAAAATGATAATGTACGTAGTTGCACAAGTTCAGTAAAGCATTAATGAGCATTTGCTCCTCCGTGGAACTCACGACCAATATAGATCCATGTCGATATTAAGAAAAAGAACAATGTTTTTTCTTTGAATGCTTATATTTAGATTCTCTCTTAAAGTATTCATTTTTTCTGTCCACCTCTCTTCTTTCTATCACTTTCCCCAAGTAAGAAAAACGGAGAGTGCAAAAAATATATATATTTAAGCATTCAAACATTGTATGTTGCATTAAAAAAAGTAAATACTAAGCTGCTTACTGTAAGTAGAAGAAAAGACAACAGGTTTATTTTGTAAACTCGTGTGGGTAAGGTTTCAAGCTTCTTCTTCTGCATTTCATTTCATCTCTGATTGTGAGAAAAATGTAAAATGAGTAGGTATGTATATAAAAACGAAAAAATGAACAACGTGTAGGTTTACAGTTTCGTGACTACGACGAGTGAACGAGTATGACGAAAACACTTCGTTTTAATTGCATTTGTTTTTCTTCATTCTTTGGAACAAATATAGTTGCCTAGTCAGATTGTTTGCTTAGTCTACTTCATTGATACGATTGCGTTTTGCACAGACTATACATAAGTAGGCGTGATAGACTAGGTATGATATTTGTCAATACGTAATTGACATTCCATTATTCGAATGGTCAAAATAATGGTGACGCTGACATTCTATGTAAATACTTAATTTTACAGTCAGTGATGTGACCTAGCTAGTTAATGACTAATGACTGGAACCACTGATGGCTTGCTAACAATATTAACCAGTGTAATTTGTAGTAAAAATATGAAATGAAAATAAATGGAATTAGGAGACATAAATCATTGAATCAAGTTTGATTAGATCATGGTCTTTGTATTAATATAACGAAACAGTATTATTATTAATTTTCACACTAAGAAAATCCTTAATTTATGCTTACTGGCTAATAATATATAGTGGGTCAATTAAATCCATTATTTTTACAAAGGATTAAAGTCAAGGAGCAGACCACAAGTTAAAAATGGAATTCTCCATGAATCTTATAATACCCCGTTGATGGGTCGGAACCCATCTCCAACAATTGGATGCTAGACACTTTTTACTTCCCAAAAAACGTCCCCTCGTGTTTCTTCCACAAGCTTGCTGGAAAGGACTGCATTCCCTTGAAAAAATAGAAAGAAAGTTAAACTCTAATTAAACATGATCTATATCTGAATCACATGCATAATCACGTGGTATTGCATTTCTAGCAGAAATAATGATAAATGGTAATTCTATACGAAATACTTACATTGTTTATAAGATTTCGCGACCTTGCTATGTTGGCCAGTGTCAAATGAGCCTGGAATGCCCGCGTACTCAGAGGCAGACGTAACTTCTCATGAAACCTTTGGTTAAAAAGGTGGTGAAGTTTGGTGAGGCGTGAGATGACGTCCTTCTCCTCAATTTCTGCGAACCAGACTTTGGATCCAAAATTTCCAAGTCCACGAACAGTGAAAATCATGGGGTTGTCCACAAAATCTTTACGCAACTCATTGCCCACTTCGTTGAGAATGGCCTTGGCCCTGTGTGGAATAAAAGAAAAATCCGCAAAAATTACAAATATGTTTCATATTTATGACATGACTAGGTATGCATATATAGGTATGTACTGTACTATGTTTCACAAACCTTTTAAGGTCACGATTCCCCTTCAGGTGCATAACATTCAAAGTATAATGCAGTTTGTCAACGGGCATCATCGCCTCATGCCAAAACTCGTTCACTGCCTTCCCGGGCACCTTAAGCGACTCACTCAGGACAGCAGCTTGGATCTTTCGGGCCTTAGCCAAAATCTGAAAGAAATGAAACAAAATACGATTTTAACTATTGCATTTTGTAGTTTTTCTTAAACAAAACTCTACCAATTTAATAGGTAGCTTTATGTCATCGTTTTTACATGTCCTTTTGTTAATTTAGCTTTCAACAATATAATAATAATGACTCACCTTTTTATCTGTAACTTGTATAGCAATGAAATAATTAGGCTTTGGATCCCCCATTTTGACTTTCACCTTTCTTAATAGTTTCCAAAAAAAGACAAAAATAATTATCACGAGGGATTTATAATGACTTCTTTCAAGCATCTTGACTGGGACTGGACTGAACTCCCACTTTCCCATTTTCGTCCACTTGGCCACACATTTCAAAAACGTAGCTCATCTCAGAAAAAACGTATTAATTCGACGCTGATAATAAAATCCTTGTTCCTGCTGCATAGGCAGACAGTCAAATAAAAGTGCTGATAATAGTTAATACTAATATACATAATTACTTTTTATAGATAACTTGCCTAGTAGACTCAAACTCAAGGAGATGTACATACCGTGGCAGATGGACAATGCTGGACTTTGTTCACAATTCTCTCTTGGTTTTTGTTTGTGTGTCTCAGAGCTCTTTTATGCTGGCACATATAGTGAAGTGAAACATGACAAATCTTATCTAGAATTCTTATCGAGTAACTTGTGAGTGCTTTTTCAGTGTTAAGACGACACTATGTTTAGCTTGATCAGTTTCTCTTTTGGTATTATACATATAGCAATGGCAAACAACCTATTTCATTTTTGCATGCAATTCTACGTATCATTTTTATCAATTTGCAGACCTTTCAAATTGAAACCTTTTCTTTGAAACGAATGGATTTGAATGAGTGATGGAAATGGTGTAGCTAGAATTAAAAAATACAGGCATTTTTTCATTCGATTTTCAACGTTTTTTTACTTGATGGCAGTATGGCAGTAATCATGGAAAAATATGCTTGTCTAAGCTTAATTTATACTTTATATGGTAACAGTTTCTGTAAGAAATGCTTGTGCATGGCCAGAAAAAAATCAACACTGCGTTTATAAATGGATGCATAGGATGGCAAGGCTGAAGTGTAGAGTGGTGCCTGAACATTTTTTTCTCAATTGATTGATTGACATGATTGATTCAAATTGATTCAGTTTATATAGTCTGTTGTCATCTTCATTATTACCTGAAAACATGCTTGCATTACTTTTTTATGCGACATGGATTTTATATGAACTATTGGCTTCATCTTGACAATTTATTTTTATGGAATGAAGATGAAGCAATAAACCAGGTCGGTATTAATATAGGTTTGGGAAAGATGAAGAAAGTAAAGAATACATTATTGTTGCATGATGGGTTTACTAAAGGCATGTACCGTGTTGAGTTGACATCTCTACAAAGCTACTTTGTCCATTTCTTTTCACTCTAACCTAACTTATGTATGCAACTTATGTTTTTTGTATACAATTTTGAATGATGTGTGATGGCGAAACGAAAATTGCATGAAGAAGTAAGCCGTGAACCAATAAGTATTATAAAATGTGATGCCTAAGTTACATTGAAACTATTTACCCCATAAAAATTAAAATCTTGTTGTTTCTGACTGCAATTGTGAAAGTTCCGCTTCGAAATAAAATGAACTGCTACTCAATTTACCGATACATGTCGTTTTCTGAATATACCTAATCATTTATTCGCGTATCACGATATCTAGATAACAAATTTTAATAGGTATATAATACCATGCACACCTTGTTTAAAGCTAAAATACATTCCTGATTATAAACCAATTTCACTAGTTGAAATGATTACTAAAGTTCGTAAGAATTAAATAACAGATTGAACACATGAATGACAATTCAACAAAAGACTAAACAAGTTTCCTCCAGAGATTACGACAAGGCGACTCCCGGCTCTGCAAAAAAAAACCAAAAAAAGTTTACCTAATTGTCATCTCTGTTTTGTAGTTCAATGAAATAAGAATCTAATTTGTCACATTTGAATTTGTAGTAATTTACCTTTCATTTTAATGTGCCTAAAATCTCCCTCTTGAGCAACTCCGCCTTAATCAGGCTCCTGTACAGATCCAAATCGTTGCATGGCTCAATCGGCTCGGGCTCCTCTTCCACCTCCTCCTTCACCTCTTTCTTCACTTTCATCACAGGCACAGGACGACGACGACGACGACGAAGGGGTGGTGGAGGGTAAGGCTTCTTGAACAGCCCTTCATCAGGATCAGGTTTGGAGGAAGATGACTTTGGCTTCGGTGGAGCAATATAGGTCTTCGCTTTCGCTCGCCTCTTACGCCGCAGTTCCTTCAACGCGTCCAGAAACACGGGACACTTGTACTTAACGGTTTGTTGAGCGCACTTCACACATCGTTCGTTTAACGGACAGCAAACAAAAAAGCATTTTATCCGGGACCCGTCGTTATAAAAACGCTCGCAATATTCGCAGCTGTCGGGCTCCTCATAAGACGTTGAAGGGAGCATGACCAGGGTTCGGATGACGTGACCCTTCAACTTAAGTTTCCTCACCATGGTGGTCCGACATGCGCTTGTGAACAATTAAAAATATTGTTATTATTATAGATTAATCAGCGTCCAAAACAATACAAAATCAATGAAATTAAACAGCTGGGACAAGATGGGAAAGATAAATATAAGCACTTACTAAATCACTTAAAAAAAATCCCGTTTTAATGTGGTCGTGGTCACACTCTAGTCTAGTCTAGTCAGTTTATAGCTACTATCCTAATTAACTACACTGACAACGCACAATTTAAGTCACGTTTAGAGTTAACTATTAAGTGCACAAGCACAACAGAAATACGACAAGCATGTAAGTAGGCATTAAGTTTTACGACTTCCTCAGCTGCAGCTGTGTTATTGAAATAGTGACTAGTTCAGTTATCCACACTTGAGACAAAACATAATATATTTTATTACTTGCTCCGAGTTGAGCTGACTGACTTGAAGACGACGATGATGATGATGACTAATCTTTTGCAAGTTTAGTGACTTCAAGAAAGCTCTGGAGTATAAATGTAAATCTCGGGGAAGATAAGCTAGTTGCCTACCTTAAAAATTCTACTACTATTTATGCTGCCTGAGCAACCAGTCCGTATTATCAGTGTTTTATGAATATGAATAGGTATATATTATACGAGATGGACAGAGTGGAATAAAAAATAGAACTGAATAGGATTGAAGAGCTGTAAACCATTCAAGCATATTATTATTCTAATTTTTTGTCATATTACCTACTATAAACTGTAAGTTCACTATAAATGACACTTTATCACCAAATTACCGTAAAAAAGAGCCATATTCTTTCTTTCTGACCTTGTCTGTGCTGACTTGACCTTCCACCGATTGAAACATACTTTACACTGGATTTGAAAGTTACTGTTGATTCAAGGAAGAATCATTGTATGCATTTTTAATGCGTTTATATTTTTAAGTGGTTTAGTTAAAACAGCGTTTTGTAGGACATGAAAAAAGCTACACATTACTAATGTTACTATGGGTTTATGTACAGAATGGATGGAAGGGGCGAAGTGAGATACTGTATGAGATTGCATTTCCTATCTCATCGTATTTCATTAGACGACATGATTTAATGGACAAGTGTTTTTGAACAATTAAAAGCAACACTGACAAAGTATTTTAGTTAAAGCTGTTGTTTAAAATGTCTGTTTGGAATAATCCAACTTGCATTACATTTCAGTTTCAAGTAAAGATTGTCACGAAATATTTTTGTCAGTGCCGCAGTAATAAAATGAAATGCCATAGATAAATAGTAATGTAGGTAGTTTACATGATTTTAAAAGAAATCAGCAAATTAATGCTGAATTGTTCCAACTACTCGAACATATGAGCAGGTTATAGTTTTCGAGCATGAATGGAACATAATATATACCTACTTTAATCCTTTATGAAGTATTGTAGCCGTAAATTATGTAACAATGTAATTTGTTATGCTACATAATTTATGTATAATGGAAATGCCTAATAGGATGATACCATGGATGTATTTATTGCGAGTTCACTAGTGGGGGCAGTGTGGTCTAGTGGCTAAGACGCTTGTATGGATGGCGAAAACGACACTTGCATTTCATTAAATATAATTGCATCAGGTATTTGGTAAGTGATTCTCGCCCAGTTTTCAAGAGGCCCAGGTTCGATTCCTGGCGCTGTCCAACTTTTGCTAGCTTGTCTACTCTTTCTTTTATGCTAAGTGTACATAGTATAATGCATGCAAGTATAATATAGGAGTAGTGTCTCTTGTAATCTTGTAAGGCAAAGAAAGAAAAATTCCCCGCGAAATTTTATTTTTCTAATTAAAGTGGAAGCCAACTGGTAGTGCATATTTGGTAGCAGAAGTTAAAAGTAACGTTTGTTCTATGACGCTTTTGTAAAATAATTCGCAATACGGAACATCATAAGGGCATGAAGGCGTCCTTCGGACTTTTTGATGTACTAGAGCTCCAATGAACTAACGAACAGACTGAAAGTGCAAAATCATAGTCATGTTTTTGTTACCACGACAGCGTCAAAAGTAACATACCTAACATTTTGTACATGTCATTTATTTAGCATATTATATAATAGGATATTTTTGCACACAAAAATAATATTAAAATACTTTTTTAATGAGATAAGCGACCAGGTGTATCCTGCTCCTTTATCTTTTACGTTGATAACTCAACTTTGTCTTTTTTATCGCCGACTACGCCTAAGAAACTTCATCATGGCACGCGTTCCGGTGGTCTGGGTCTGTAAAGTACAGATATGCATAAGTAAACTATTTTTGCCATGGCTCCACTACTCTTTGTCGCCGAGTCGTTCCCTGAGTCCTCCAAATTCCTCAGGTAACTCCTTCTCATCGATGAACTGGAGGAGATAGCGTCTCCACTCGTTTCTGTCTGTTCCAAGAAGCTTCAGGTGGACACTGTCCAGTGTACTGCGAGTGATAGCGGCTTTGATTAGGGGCTCGAACAGCGCTCTGATGTAGGCTGGCGCTGTGATAAAAAAGAAGCAATTTGATTAGATGATCAATGGATTATCATGTAGATAGCAGTAGTGGTCACGCTTCGTATCTTACTGTTGATGATGGTTATCTTGTCGATGACCTCTGGATAGTATTTTTCGTACAAACGGACAACGTCAATAATAGAAATCATGCAGCGGGCACAAGTATGCTGCACAAGATTGAACCCATCTAAACTCAAGATAAAATCGAATCTTGTGATCTACAAACACGTCAAGATAAACATGAGCAATTAAAATAACTGCCAAAATAACTATTACTTTTTTTAAATAGGTAGTCATTTGCTAAAACTTGTCATCTTCATACATTCTTGCCTGCCTGTTGGGCCTCCCTGACCATAATAGCAGCCTTATCGAGAGTCTGATATACGTATCTCAACACACGCTTATCCCTTCCTGTCAGAAATCCCTGGCGCAAATCCCACTGTCCAGCGACAGCAGTGATGACGGGCTGACCATTCCTGGCAAACGTGTCAATATGCACGGGGAAGTCGTCCTTGACATCTGAAAAGTCCTCCTTTTGTATTCCGTCCATTTTGAACTCGTTTCTCCACCTCAGATTCTAGTATATAGAAAGTTATTTGTTAAATCTTCATCCCACCCACGCAATCGCACTAGTTACCTATGTAATTAAAAATCATAGCTCACCTCCATTAAACCCTCCTCTGCACTTCGCATGTCAAAATTCTTAGCTGTAATTCAAACAACCAATAAAACACTATGCTTATCAACACTGATCACAAATCTTGATAATCTCCTTGTTTTGTCTCAACTCACCCCTTAGCCACCGGATAAGATAGACATCTTCTTTCATGTAGTCGTGAGGCAACCGGTGTTGGACTCGTTCCTTAAACTAAACCAAATAACACATTTTGATAACCACACCCACGCACGATAATAATTGTACCAAGCAAGTCAAGCCCATGAATGAGATATTTTTTTCTGGTTCACATACCTGATCCAGCATCAGTTTTTGCCGGTAGGTGATCACAAGGTCCGTGTTCTCACCCTGAATGGCATTGTTGTGAATATCCTGACCACCGTTTACAACTGTCACCGTTGCTAATAGCAACAACGCCGCCCCCGCAATCATCATAAGATCTTTTGCCATTTTGTTACGGCTGCTATTAATTAATAATATTTAAGAAAAATTAGATTTTGCAGATAAACTTTGTCCGTAGCACCGCTCCTCACACTTGCACTTTGTCGTATGGCCTGCCTGCTGCTGGTCAGTGGTCAGTTTGTTTGTGGTGGCCCCTTATCAGTTCGTCGCTGACTGACTGACAGTTGCCGTGCGCTGTCGCAATAAATAATAAAAATAATAAAGCTCGTTCAAGGGTTCATCAGCAGCTTGTACGCCTAACTATATGTAATTACATAAACACCTTTGCCGTTACTACAATTGCATTATCAACAAGGCTGCTAAACGTTCCAAGGTTACTAATTTTTTTTGGCCAAAATCATATACAAAAGTGAGCAAAGAAAATTATTACTAAACAAAAAAACAAACTAAAGTTTCATTCATTAACCAAAATGTTCAACTTGAACCTTTACACTACTGGTCAACTAGGTATGTGTATATGCATTTGTAACGTAAATGTTAAGTTAACTGCTCACAGAGTCAAGTCAGTTACATAAGTGGAGAGATAATAGCACATGAGCTATCCCAACATTTTGCTCTAGTGAAGCAACCAAAAAATTTATTAGACGCGTCAATTGCTGCTGCCGTTGATGTGTGATGATGATGAGAATGATGACCGTTCTCATCTTTTTTAATTGAAGGATTGAAATTACTGTTCTAATTTATTGATAAGTAGGTACTAGGTAGCTTCATATGCAAGGTGTACTGGGCCTCTCTCTCTCTCTCTCTCTTATTTATTTCATATAACTAATTTTTTTTATATATAACTGCATATTATATAATGGAGTAGGTAATAATATTTTTGATGCAGCCACCAAGGTCCTCTTCACAACTAATCACTTGACCACACACACAAAAAATATGAGATGTTTTGCTGTCCATTAAACTATGCACCAGAAAATATGATACTACTTCTTCAACGACCTGATAAAACACTTGACAGATTTCTGTGTCATATAAATGTGGCGGATCAATTGACAATTTAATTAATGGACTATAATGACCAGCAGTAGGAGAAGTAGGAGAGGTTTTGTCGTTTTCTTTACAGGGAAGGAAAAAATTAGGTTACACTTTTTTTAAACAAAAAATTTGGTGGATTAAGACCACTCAAGTGTCAAAAAATTGGGTGTTGATTATTATGTTCGTATTTGCTTGAAAAATGAAACTAAATGTCCACTATGGGTCGGTGGTCACTTTACAATTTTTGTCCTTCGCACCAGTTTACTTACTTTGTTGAATACAAAAAACAGGATGAAGAAGCACTTTTTTGGAATGAAATGTTCAAAAAAGACACAAATCTTTTTGATTTGGTGACTTCAGTGGAGACTTGAGTAGAGCCTCAAGAACGGCCAAAAAGACAAGGCCTGTTTTTCTTAACTATTCTTGAAAAGTCAAAGAGTTAATCTGTTGAAGGAACTGCAAGTTACTCACATGAATATGAATTGGACGACAAGAAGGTGAGGTGAGCGTCTTTCTTGGACGGAGGCTAAAGAACTTGTTGCGCTGAACGTTGATGGACTTTTAAACAAAGTAGTTGTTATCCTAATCGCAATTATAGCTGAAGATTAAAGCTAAAGATTTTTTATAAAAAATTATATTATGCGTTAAAATGCAATGATGACATGATGGAGTCATCCTGAATGATTATCAACATCGTCCTTATCATCTCAGGTGCGTGACAACGAGGCTGTTTTATATGCAGACACACAGGGACCATAATATTATCATGTCATCATCATAATAAATACATACATACACTCAAGCTATATATATATAAAAATATCAGCAAACGATTTCGCTAAATCGCTATAATAATTAGGTATACCATTTAGGTTTAAGAGAGATGCAGTAAGATGCAACTTGAAGGGCGCAATAATAGGAGTGAACGAGTGAATGCGTCTTGTTACAAATTTTTATAGATGAATTATTGCACGCGTTGCATATTACACCTACAATAATATCATAATCATAATTGTATATTATAGAATAGTGACCGCTAAAAAGAGTAATTCGTCTCTAAAAAAGAGTTCAGTTCAGTAGTAATGTTTACGAAGCTGTAAAATAGTTCATTTCTTAATCTACATTCCAACACAGAGATGCGTACATAAAAAATAAAAACATTCATACCTACACGCACAAAATGCAATAATTACTGTGTTGAGGTGGTGGAAGGTAAAGGTAACGTACGCACGCGTTGTAATGTATGCCATGTGCAAAAATTTACGCAATATAATATACGCATTGGCATGTGAACTACAAAAAAATCTATAACGATAGGCGCAAGAAGCGCAAGCGTAGCGTGTGAGTGGAGCTGCGCAGCGCAATGCAGTGCTTATAGCCACTTATCATAGAGTGGGTCTACACGCATACAGATATCTTGTATTTTAATTTTACGTTGTCACTTTAGATAAGCGTAAATACTTAACCATCATATCATCAATGATGATTCATCATCATCGTCACCAAGTCAGCGTGCGTAGTTGCTAAAAGTGCAGCAGGGGACAAGAAAACGTGCTAAAAATTGTAGTTTTTTGGCTTTTGCATAGGTTTATAGACTTAAGCTTGCAAGCTTTTCGTTTTTTAGCATTTTAACTGTTTGCATATATACCTAATGTATGTAAGTGCACTTTTATGCTGTATCAACGGCATAATTAACTGATGTAAGAATTCATACCTATTCCTTTGCAAATGCAGTTTTGTGTGTAAAGAAGCGCAGCAAAAATGAAATGCAATTTCCAAAGCTCATGGCATTTTTTTCCATGCCAGTTTTTTTACGGTATTTAGTGTCGCCGACTCTTTTTTGCATAATATATGAAACGGATAATTGTATGACCTATCATGTATGTAAGCTTTAAATACTTTTATAATGATTTAGGCAAGCAAAGTTGAGCAACAACTCAAGCAAAATGTATTTTTAGTCTCATGAATGATGAAGAAAAATTAATAATATGAACTGATGCTGCAGTGAAGTGAAGATAATAACGAAATAGATATTTTTTTTATTGCGACTGAAAAAAACTGACTTGACTTTATTCTGACTGTAATATTTCATGAAAAAGAAAAAAGAAATTGAACGAAAAATCATCTCTATAAAACTTATTTCTTCCCCCAAGCAAGCAATGCTTTTTCGCTTGGCACACAGACAATATGGAACAATACGACATACGGAAATTAGTAGTATTTGAATTCATTTACGATACAGAAAAAAAATCATTAAATATTTTTGTAGTTTGCCAACTCGTGAGTCGACTCTAATAGATCGTCTTTAATAGGTTGTAAGAATGATTCGATGACACCCTCACACAAGTATCCAGGAAATCATGATTGAACGGACGGAGGAACCTCTGAGATTATTTGTTTTGCTCTTTGGGATCCTTGTTACCACCGCCCTCTGAATTCTGGAAGACACAGAATGACAACATTTTCATTAATAGTTAATTAAAAAAATAATTACATGAATACCTAATATATGAAGAAGCCATTGGCTTACCTTCTTGGATTTTGAGCGCTTAGCAGACTTCTTCTTGATAGCTTTGCTCGTACCGCTTATCTTCTTCAATTCCTTCGGAACTTCAGCCGTCGCCGCCCCTCCAGAAGAGGGACCTGCGATGTCAATGGATGGTGGATTCCCTTCGGGATTCCTTCGCGGAACAATGTCGTCGACAGGCCAGGGTGGATCAACGGGAACTGGAACCCCAAATGGAATGTTCCTAGCAAGCATATTCACCAAAGCGTCCATTTCCTGATCTGCCCTTGCTCGGACCAAGTTGCGGGGAATAAAGTAGTCCGTGAATTCTTGGTCAGGCAAGGGGCTTCTATCCCAGTTGTCCCAAAGAGAAGTTAGATTTTCTCCATCTTTTCGCTCCATCTTCACAAGGTCACAATGATCTCGTAAGATGAATGAACCCTGAAATTTTAATTTTTTTCTTAGATGCTAGCTTACTTATATAAGTAATGTTATCATTCAGCTTAAAATCAGTATACCAATTTATTGAAAGTGAATTGATTATGCTTGTTAATGCTTACCTTTTTTCTTGGCCTACAACAATTGGCGTGTGGATAAAACCCTCTCAAAAAAGTCGAGTTATATAAGTTCCTTGTCTAATTAGTTATGAAAGCAAAAACTGACAAGTTCACGGAACAGTTTGTTGGTTGGGCTCTAATTTGTTGTTAGTGGAACTTTCGTTCTCTGAGATGGTTTCGTGAGAAACTTCAGGCACGGAATGAGATGACCTTCTCCCGGTTCCGCTATTTATACCACCACCGAACACAAAAAAAAAATTCTAGCACGTCCAAATGGCCAACCGGACGTTGGAAAGATTTGACTTCGGAGCCATTTGCTAAATGACATTTTTCCTTTGTTTCCCACATGCCTCTAATCATTTGCATAAAATACCGAGTTTTGAATCATTCGTTACGAAATTTGTACTTACTCAGTTTAAACGAGATGCTTCATTCTCCAAAAAATGTGCGTGTTCCTTTTAATATTTTGTTCCTTTCGTAATTTCTCATTTGCCTGCTAATGCAAACAATAGATCTACATTCTACAAGCAAGCCAAGTAGAAAAGAAATTCTGATTTTCTTTAACAATTTAATTAAATCAGAAATGAGAAAGGCAAATAAAAGTAACAATTTTGGATTTCATTGAATTTCCTTTCAATTTCCTTAATTTTCATTAATTTTGCTTAATTTTTGGAACAGGCTACTAATTTAGTGTTGGATCGGCACTAATTTCTAGGAAAAAGTCCGACAGTTGTCAGTGTACTTATTAAAATGGAGAGTAGCGTAGAGAACATTGACATAGGTATGTGTACTAACTTTGGAATACAAATATTACATTTTTTAAACTCAGATTTTAATTTTTAAACGCATGCATATGACAATCACCTTTTTAAGAATCGAATGAATTGATTTGCAGATATGACCTGGTATAAACGAGAGGGAGAGCCTACTGATAACCAGCATGGCGATGACGATCTTATCTTGGAACCTTATCGAGAAGAAACTCCTACCCCTCCACGTCCCAAAATCCATATAGTGGATGATGGACAACGTCCATCCACCTCCAAATCTTTGGCGTCAGCAGAACCTGTGGAGAAAGAGGGTCCTCCGCAGAAAAAAGTGAAGTGGGAGCAGGCGACTGACATGGAATGTTCAGATGAGGATTTAAACGAATCAGAATGCTTCGGGGACGACGGTGATGCTGGTTATGATAGAGGTAATCCTTTTTTGCCTGTACAAAGATAATTTATTTCTAATTGCATATAAATGTCATTATCATTTTTAAGTTCATTTAATATGTCATTATTTTCATCTTCGAGCATATGAAAGGTACTTGGCAGGCATTTCGGCCCAGCAGCAGCGGCTCGTGGACTGTTTCACCAACTCGTTCGACAAGGGTGCTGGAATTCTTGAGGAGGTGCTGGTGGCGGAAAACTGTCGTTTAAAACGGAAGGTGAAGGAGTTAACGAAGGAGAATCGCCGGTTGGTCGCCAGTCAGATGGACTACGAGATGAAGGAACGGCACAGAGAGGACATGTGACTGATGAGGGAGAAGTTTTTGGAAAAGAAGAGAAAGCTAATTGAGGATGAAGATGATGACGATAGTTAAGATATTGATTCAAGTTAAAAAATGATGATTTAAAAAAAATTTGCTTATTTATGTAAATGAAATGAACAGTAGGATTAACAAAATATTGAACATTTCTCTGAAATTAAATTGTTAATGAATGGATTTAAATATTGTGTATGTAATAATTTGTTGGCTTATTAAAAGTGAGCAAAACTCTAATTCAAAGCATCATTGCCTTTGTCTCTTCGAATCATCTATATAAATGATTAGCAATGAATGAGGAACAATGACTACAAAATTTAATCATGATTTGTCTTAATAAATACGACGGTCAATTACGTAAAATTGAACAGGAAGTGACCGTTGACCGTGTCGGTCGTATTCACTCTATGCATACGTTTCTCTTTCCACCAGTCTCGAAAAGAAACCACGCTTTTGGATGTTTTCCATTCAAGTTGATGAAACAATAAATTTTGCATATTATTCTATATTTCATCCATGCTATCATAAATTTGTTGTTTGTTTGTTGAGCATTTCAATAGACAGCTTCGAATGTCACTAATTCCAACTTCCGGCTTTCACTCCCTTTCCCTTGAAACTTTTCATGAAACAAAGGACACTGCATTCCTGTCCGAAGCCTATAAAAAGGTGAGCGTCATCCACCATCGGCATTCATTTTCTGGCCGACTTGTCTCAAGTTAACACCAAGACTCCTGTCTCTGATCTTGCCCACCAAAGATCACTTGTCTTGCAGTGGCGTGCCACTTACTTGACTAAACCTTAGTTTACACCATTTTCGTCATCTCAGACAGTATTCTCGTCTCACACAGCTCCTTGATTACTTTCTTTGCTGGGAATTTCTTCAAGAGTTCTGTCCAGTCGGGTGAGAGGTAACACCGCATTGGTGAAAGTAGCCACGAGTAATCATCAATCATGGAGGCGATGAAGAAATATCCCAACGGGATGCTTTGCCGAGAAGGATGTAAAACTTCGATGAAGTTGTCCAACAGCGAATTTCTCGTGGAGTGTCCCTACGACCAAAGTCATCATGTTCTGTAGGTACCCATAATATTATTCTCTTTTGTATAAATTTTTTATAGTATGTATTTATATTCTATACTAATTAATTTGAAACATTTTTTTATGTCTACTTTCAGCCACAATCGTTTCGGTGACCACTTGAGAAAGTGCCGTGGCAATTACGAGCGACAGTATCTGTACAAAGGGGAGCTGGTAGAGGTGGCAAGCTGCCGTTACAACGCAAGCCACAAGTTTTTTCCTCCGGAGCGGTCCTACCACGAGCACAACTGCGATGACAAGAAGGTGAAGCCATCTCTAGGTCTCTTTTACGAAAATGGGGAACCTGTCATGCCACTTGGTAAGATGAGTCAAGCCGGTTCTGAGGAAGATGCTTCAGGAGGTGGAGTAGAGTCGATGACCACTGATGTTAAGGGGGTCAACTGGAGTGGGGTCGGTGCTGGAGCTGTGGGTCATCCCCACAAGGATACTGACGTGCCATTTGCAGGCTATGGTAAGTAGATAGATTATACATAATATTTTGAAGGACCTTATCATTCATTGGGTTGGAAGTGAAAAAAGATAACCACTTTCACTTTGCTTTCACTTTATTTTTTTGTAGGATTCTATCAAAAGAAGCTGGGTGGGATTCCGCACGTTATCTCCCAAGCAATGGATCCCGAGTCTTTTGGATACAACCACCGACGACCCTACGTTCCAAGCTTCTGTACGGTGCCGACGCAGCCGAAAGTGGTACCTACCACAGTAAATCCGGCAGTAAATGAGATGCTTTTGCGTGCCGCTAATAAACGGCCGGGATTTGACTGGTATGAGCATCAGTTCAATTTGACAGGACCGTTGAGAATGTAAGTTAGATTTTTGTGATCATATTTATTTTATTAAATGCATATTGCAATTTTCATGTTAAATGTTAAATGTTTTTTTAAATAATCCATATATTTTTTGCATTTGCAGTTATCCACCAGGTTTGACAAAGGCGGAAAGGAAGAAGTATGACATTTACAACACGCTCAGGTTAAAGTATGAGGAAGGGATCTTTGTGGAGCCTGAGGAAGTGGACTACGACGATAAGGAGAAACAGGGAATGCCAAGGGTCCTCCGCCGCTGTTGGAAAGAGTAATCTCGGACGAGAGTGAAAACTCGTATCAATTCTGTAATTAATGACCCTTTCGTATTGCCTATGTTAGTACAAGTAGAAATATGTCATGATAATGAATTATTATATTTTTTCCAAGCCTCCTGTTAGTTTTTCAAAAGTTTATTAATTTCTGAGTTTTATTTGTTGATGGTCACTAGTTTAGTATTTTGGGAGTTCCAGTTTAGTTATGTTTTTAATTTATAAGGCTTTGGGGTATTTTGATATGAGTAATGTAAATGAGTAAATGACCACGCTATTACTACAATTAATTATAATTATTACTACACGTTCTTGAATTAATGACGTTTACTGAACAGCTAAAATAAACTTGACAGCATTTTCCATGAAAAAAAACAATAAGAATCTAGTGTATGTTGTATGTACAGTTTTATCATATCACTAATGCTATTAATATTGAACTTGGAACACTTTTCCTACTGCTTTCGCTGAATTTCACCCATGTATTTATGGAGCTCAGTATAATTAACATTTCAATTTTCACCATAAATTACGTAACTTTTGGATTTAAATAGCCATTTAGAGGTCAGCAGCCTCCGGCAGCACATCAAACTTTCTTTCGGTCGTCAAAAGAAAGATTTCGTGAGACACGTTGATAATTTTTGCTTGCCACTGGAAGATAAATATTTTAAGTAATTTGTCTGCAAAATATTATTTCATCTTTCAAATTATAGCAGTTTTCATCGTGTTATCGTCCACTAGAAAAAAATAAGCACAAGAAAACTAGACCAGTTGAGTGAAAGTTGTTCTAACATTGGATTCGAAAATGGCTAGTGGCGACAGTGGTGTTCATCATCACGAATTTGCGTTTGATGACGGTGATGATAAGCATGTGGAGGAGTTTGTTGAAAGGGATCCGGCTATTCTGAGGATGATGAAACCTGACTTGGGTAAGGTCATAAGGTTATCAATAAATGCAACGATGATGTGTGATGATGATGTGTGTGTGGTTATCAACTTATTGCTATTATAGTAATACTATAATCAACTTATCTTTGTCTGATTTTACAGTGTTAAGGCTTATCGATTACAAGCTGGCATCGCAAACGCTCGAGTCTGTAACGTTGAGGTGGCGTTTAGCCAGCGTTGGAAATTACAAGGTGAACAATCAGCCAGAGTCAGTGACCAACGTGATGATTACGAAATATGGAATTGTGGTTACCTTGCCGTATGCTAAAAGTATGAGCAGTTATAAAACATAATTATTATCATCATTTTTAAAAATGTTGAATGTAGTCATGATTTTAAATGCATCATTTTATTTTGATCATCATTTTTTATTTCAGCAACCGTACTCAAGAGAATCTGCATTCCAGTCACGGAAATGATTGACCTCAAGTTCCACTTTGGAAACCAGGCCCCGCTCATGATTGTAAAGACGGGCACTTATTACGCAAAGTGGATCCGGAGGATCCTCGGAATGGACAAGGAATCCTGGAAGGGCAACGTCATGTCCAAATGCTACTACTGTCCATTGTCTGGATGCGTGACTCAAGGCTGGATTACGTTCACAATTGACAAGTTCACCCAGACTGACATTGCTAATCTGAGAAACATGTTTCCAGAAAAGGATCACAATAAGGGCTTCACTTTCACTGAGATCAGGGAGTCAGGATTTCATGACTACTTGGATTATCTTATCGTTGGTTAGGAGGAAGATGATAAGCTTCTTGGACACTTGGGTGGAACAATGGAAGTGATGACTAATCTGTTATTACGATCATCATTATGTTAAAATATATACTTAACTAATTAATTCATTGGTAGGGCAATATTATGTAGTTTTGTATGAAAATGAACTGTTTATTACATTAACGTTTTCTGAAAAGTAGGTAATATGCAGATATGCAGTTTACTGAACTTTGTTTAATAAATTAACATGCTAATCAATCAATCAATCAAGTCATATGATCAAGTGTAACAATTTTCTTCCTACCTGCTAAACTGATGCTAACAAATCATGAATTATGCAATTTAATGTATCATGGACTCTGAGCTTAACGAATCTAATTACCTATTATAGCATTTTTCTGCGCCTACCATCGTTATCGTTAGTTTGCAACAGTTCAAAAGTTAATTATCATTTGCAATTAGTTAAATGAAGACGTAAACCCAGGCTGCCTGGGCCAGGCAAGAGTCCATCCTTCGTTCTGCCTTTGTTCCATTTCGTTCCATTGCGTTCCTTTCCCTTCACTCTAATTGGCTGCCTTACTCTGCGTACTTTCCTTTGTTCGTCGCGAGGCCAAGCACCAATGCATTTCAATAAACTCCCATGCAAAATCTCTACTAAATGCAAAGAGACAATTCACTGCTATTGCAAGACACTTTTTTGACTATTTATGGTAATCTTGGTCATTAATTCCATTTCAGTCTTCACTTTAATTAAAGTTGTTAGCTGAAAGTTAAAATTAGCATTTCGACTTCCGTTGGATTGAAGTAGGGAAAATTTCGAGCTAGTATTGTCCCCCGAGGTCAATTTTACGTCATTATTAAGAGCAGGAGAGGACACTAATTAATTGTCTACCGTGTGCGTAAGGTACTTAATAACAACTTATTTGGGTAAGGTGCTAGATTAACATAATTGGTTAAATGTCATAACTAAATTATGCAGAGAGGATAAAAGTTTGTGATTGTTTGTTCGATCTTTGATATTTTCGAAGGACGTTCATCATACAAAGCGATTTCCGGTAATATTTAATGCTAAGTTGACTTCCGGTCGATGGCAGTATAAAAAGGCGAGCTTCGCCAAATAATTTCATCATTTTCTGGTTAGCTTTCGCAGGAGTTATCACCAGCGCAGACAGACCATCTGAAGGTTTTGAAGCCCACCTCCACCAACGACTTGTAGTCAAAAGTTCTGAAGTCACTCAAGTCTAGTTTCATCCACGACGCCAAGTAATAACGCCGTCATCAGTTAGGTTGTAGTAACTTTACTGAAGAGTTGACCAACAAGTTGACATTGACGCCTGTGGGATCTGATAAGTAAAAAAGGCGAGCAAAATGGGCAAGAGGAACGGTTTCGTGATGTACGCGGAGTCCCGCCGACCCGAATTACGGAAGGCGGGGTACACTCTGGAGGGAGGGATACGGGATCTTGTTAACCTTTGTTCCAAGGGCTGGGAGGTAAGTTAATTTCGAAAGTTAAAATTTAGAGTATATATGACTTATTAAATCCGCGTATTAAATTTTAATGAGTTTTTTTGTCAATTTCATATTTCCTTTTGTAGAAACTGACGCCGGAGGAGAAGAAGAGGTGGGCGGAGGAGGCGAAGCAGTACAACGAGCGGGCAAGCGGTACAAAGAGGGAACCTGCAAGAGAGAGGCCCCAGCCATCTCAACCTCAATGGTATGCTCCCCCAATGACCCCCGGGACTAACCTGGTTTGTGATCCAAACATATTTAGCCCGGAGGACGAGCAGACAATGGCGGAGAATCGGCAAATTGTTAACGGGATGTTTAAACCGGAGGGGAGCATGATGTGGATGGTGCAGCCCGTCGTCATTTGCTCCTTCACTATGTACGTGGAGCCCGACTTTCACTTGATGTACCTGCCCGCTGAAATGGGGTTGACTGCTATGACCGTGAAGGATGGAGTTGTTGACAATTATGCCCGAATTATTGATCCAAGTAAGTAGCTTCTCCATAGTTTTTAATTCATAGCACTATTGATTACATGCGTAATGGAATAATTAATATAGTAGCTAATATTTGTGTGATTATATTGCAATTTCAGCTCCCATTCCATTAGGACATGGAATAGAGGCGGTTCAGACGGCTAGGAAATTGGGGCTGCCGGAGTTTGGAACCTCTCAGGAGTTTACGTGTTACGAGTCATTACTAATGATAATGGAAGGTTTTCTTCAAAGGGTGAGTTATTTTTTTGGATTGAGTATTTATCATTTAACGTATCATTGATGTATAACTTTTTTGCTTACAATTTGATTTATTGTTGCAGTACCACGGAAACATGCCAGGACAAGACCTTTACGTCTTTGCCTTCGACTCGGACTATTTAACGGTGAAGCGATGCTTACATTGGCTGTTCGAAAGGACTAGTAAGTTTCTCAAAGATAAATCAGTATAACATTTAAGTTGAGAGTTGTAGACAGGCTTATTTAGATTACTTACTAACAAAATTGTTTTATTTCTGCCTTTTATTAACCTAGACTACTGGCTTCCAATCAGAATCTTGAGTCTGGACCAGTTTGGGTACATGGCCTCGCTGAATTCCAATCGAAGACAGGTCAACACTACGAGCATGCTCATGCTACCCGAAACTGTCGAAATGATTCTGGAGAATAAAAACCTTACCAAGAATTTGGTATCATCCTATCGTCAACCTGGAAAGTCGTTGATCGGGAGCTTCATCTATTCCGACAGGATTCCGACTTGCGCTGTCGGCGTCTTCATCAACGAGTCGGATGTGGCAAAGTGCGTCAGGGACGTGGACAATTACAAGTACTACGAAGAAATCTGCTGTGTTTATCACACCAAGGTAAGTACAGTGAAAGTTGTCAAGAAAACTCTTTTTAAATGAAAATATTCATGTGTGTAGGTATGCATATAATTTTTAACTTTTATGTTTGTATATTTTTTTCAGAATGGAAAGGAAATCCAGAATTGCGCCCTGAACATCTCCAACCGCTACGCGTTCAGCCTTTTGGAGATTTTAACGTTGACCTGCGACGTACCGATTATTCCAAGTTGTCATCATCCCCAAGTAGACAAGCCGGAGGTGGAAAAGATGCTGCGACACCGCATGCTCTCCAGATGGGGTATCACCACGTTTGAGGAAGAAATGAAAGTGGAGACGGAGCATGACGAGTACGGTGTCCCCAGTCCCGCCGACTTGGATCGTGAGCGTGAGAGGGAGGAAATACGTCGGCGGGCACGGGAAGAGCGTCGTCGAGCGCAGATGGGTGATGATCATGAGGTGGAATATCGGCAGCCCCGTCCAAGTCCAAGGGCGAACGAGTCTGGTCCCGAGTCCTGTCAACGTGAAGAATCTCAACACTTTGTTCACCCGGATGACAGGACCGCCAGCGAAGACGTGTGGACTTATGAGCGCGACGTTGATCATCCCCGTCGCCGTTCACGACGACAGAATGTTGAGAGGGAAGAATTGGAAGGTCAGCATCGTCCTCAACGCCAGACTGGTCGAAGGGCTAGGGACCCTCGTCCTCGTGAAGAATCTGACGACGAGGACAATGAAGAAAAAGAAGTTGCTGGCTGCTGGGAGGGGCGTCGCACTGGTCAAGTTCAGGGGCGTTCCGCTGGTCAAGTTCAGGAGCGTCCCGCTGGTCAAGTTCAACAGCAAGAGCGGAGGAGGATGGAACCTCGAGGGCAAAAGAATAAAGGTCCTCAGCAAGGAGGGCGGCAGGTTGAAGGGAGAACAAGGCAAGCTCCTAAGCCTGACACTCAAGATCCAACCCGTCCTTCCTACGACGTGCTTGGGCCAAACGGGGAAACTGTTGGTATTGTTCGTACATACGGTCCTCGGAACAGTGCGGATATTAATCGGTTTGACGGGAATGTCCCAATTGTCTATGGTGCTCCAGGGCCCTACGACAAATTATTTTTCTGATTTTGATGTAGAGAGTTGGTCGTTTGATATGAAATAATATGTTGTTGTTGTAGTCGTAGTAGTTTTTTTCCTTTATTCGTTTTACTCAGCAGTGGCTTTCTCAATTAAAATTAAATGTCAATAATGAATTGTAGTGAAAACGCACTAAACAAACTAAATGAACTTGTGCATTTTTAAATCCTCAATAAAATAATTCATGATAATTTAACTTCTGTAGTGTTGTTGCTCTTTTTTAAAAATACATAATGATTCATTATAATTAATTAATTTTAAAGCATTCAATTCATGAAGTTATGCGTTTCTCATTAAAGATTATTGTGCTGCCGCGTTTTTTCCTTCTTCACTTTCTCCTTCCCTTGATTCACATTTCTGTACGCCCGACTCTTCAAGTACTTTCTTTCTACTTGCTTCTCTCCTGCATCTCCAAGTGTAGTCCTCCCACTTGTCATGGTCCAACTGGGAAAAGTCGTCGAGCTTCGCAATTTCACGCAGGTAGTCACTTAAGACGTACAACGCGCGGTCATATGGCTGATTTAAGAGGGCCGATCGATAAGCTCGGATGCGAAGGCCAGACTGGGGATTCATCAAAAAGTTGGTGCTGACGTCGTCTATCATGACCGTATTGCTAGCCGAGTACTGAGGAAATTTGCCCCAGATCACGCCCAACGGCTTCACCTGAAAAAAAATGTAATTAATTAATATTATAATATGCAGTACTTAATATAGGTGTGCATATGTGTATGCTTTTATAATGGCTTACATTGATCATCTTTCCTTTCGTGGTGCGCACGGACATCATCGCTAAATAGTCCACAGAGAAGATGATCTTATAAGCTGGGTTATTGGACACACCCAAAAACCTCAGCTTTTCTTCGATGACCTCCATCGTATTCCGGGACCAGATTGCAATGTCATAGTCCTGTAAAACATGAAATAAGATAATATATTATACTTTTATTACTCAGGTAAGTTCATTGAAAAGTACAGCTAGTTGATAACTGATAAGCATACCTTATAAGCATTTGTAAGAAACTCATGTAAAAAGGGACGCATGAGCTGTTGTGCTGTCTTGTCCTTGGGATCGGTGATATGATCATATAATGTATAGTCAATGTCAAGTACGAGAAGCTTCTTCCCGTCCCGTGGAGCATTCAACACGTTAAACCAGTACTTTTTGGCGATCCCGGTGACCTCCTTCAGATAAGTCCCGTTCAAATGGAATTTCTCCTCGTCACTAATCTGCTTGCTGGGGTCCGGTCGTAATCGGAATCCCAGCGTAATAAAATAATTACGCTGGTCGGATGATGAATTATTAGACATTGTTTACTAATTGAAGAGTCTACATAGATGAGAAGATAGTACTTTAATGATATTAATTAAATCACTGCCCAAGTGCACTGCCAGCAGCAATTATAGACAATTTTATTTATTTGTTAAAGAAATCACACTTGTCAAAAACACTAAAAATACTTGTCACTTTGAAGGTGCCCGTTGGCTCAAGAATGCCCGCTGTTCGGTGGAAATGAAGACCGATGAACTGGAAGTAGTCTGCTGTGCTCGTTTGGCTCATCCGATAATCCCTTGCTATTTCGTGGAACACAAACTAAATTGCAGAAAAAATTAAACTGAAGGCGATCATTATGTCATAATTATGGCGCATTGTTTGAGGTAATTATTATTACGAGCCGTGCATATTACCGAGAAACCAATAAAGCTTCAATTATGTAACAATACGTTATATGTATGCATGCATGACATAATATGTCGCTTGTTGTAGATGGCATTTAAGCCGAAAACTTTGAAATCGTCGTTTTTAATATGTGATAACTTCAAGATATATTTATTGTCATTTCATAGGTATGTTCAAGTCTATGAATCATAGGCGAGTAAAATAAAATGATATATATGATTTTTCCTACAGAAGGTTCTTAAGATACCCCGATCATTTAGAGATCAATGATCAATGCAGTTAATACTACTTTAATATTGATTTGACCAACTTGTATGAAGAATAAACGATTTACTAATTTATTATTTAACGTGACCAATTAAGAATGACTATAATTATGATGTAACAAGTATATATTAGTTTTTACTGTCTTGCATATTTACTGCGTAAGTGGCTAACGTGGGTTTCCTCGCTTCATCCGCCATAGCAAAACACCCATGATGAGCAACACGAAGAGCAGAATCAGAACAATTGTTACCCCGAATGACCCCGAATTAAACACTATCTTTTCCTCATCGTCACACTTGGTCATTTTCTTCATCTTCTTGAAAGCGTCTTGAATGCCCTTGCCTTCCCAAATGGGAATCAAGCAGTGGCCATCAATCTCGCCGTGATCCCTGCAGGCCGCCACTGACCATTCCTTAAAGCTTGGACTCCTTTTCACAATTTCACGTAGCAAACTCACGTTCAAATGATGCTCTTGAATAATGGGCTGCATGGAACACTGATTATTTGTGCCATTAAAGTAAAAGTAGCAGTCCCTGGACATATCCAAGCCAGTCGAAGAAGAATCTTGTATCAAACTGGAGATTTTCACGCAATTATAAAAATTGCAGTTATAATTGCTCTCCTCGCCACCGGGGGAATTTGACTGCCTGCTAACTGCAGCATAATTAGATATTGAAATATCTTCTTCTTCTGTTGTGGTCTCCTGTTGCTGCTGATGCTGCTGGCGACAATATGAGCATTTTCGAACAGAGTTGATGTCAATGTCCACCACAGGATTACCTTGCCTGTCACTAAAATACTCCCATATTTTGACAGTATTCCACTCCCTGTTCCACAAGGTGGAGGAGAAAGGCAGAATGAAACGAGCCACGTTCCCGTTTCCAGTGCAGCCACTTCCAGAGAACAGTTCCAGGCAAACTGTGCCACTGCCGTCTTTGGGGTTCTCCCGAACCACAAATATTTCTGCTTGAGTTCGGACGGGCTTCGCGGAATCTTTTCTGATGGGCTTCGGAACATCCACGCAACTGTCGTTATTGACGGGAAGCGTTTTCTGGAGGGTACCCGCTATTTATGTAATAATTATACAAAATTATGACCTCTGCCTTAATAATAGTTTAAACAATAATAATGTACATGCAAGAGTTTAATTACTGATTTCCAGTCGAAAGCTGCTTTGGCAATGCTCCTTCCTCAATTTCTCATCAACTTTTTGGCTATCGTCGCAAGATCGAAATGAATTTGGGGACAGATTAAAGTTTAACAGCCTTGTCGGCTCAACTCCTCCTGAATTCAGGGATATTGTCTTCCTGTGATCTTTCACATTCAAAAGTTGGAGATAAGCCCCAGGCCCATTTTGGCTGTCAGGCTGTTGCTCATTGCATCCATAAGTTTGGTGCATCTCCACGCATTCTGAGTTGCGTGGGAGGATTACAGTTAAATGAGGATTCCCCGTGAGCATCTGTCGCTGTGTTCTTCCTTGGTCAATCTGACTATCGGGATCCAGGTAGAATGGAAAGCTTTGTATGCATTGTCCGACATTGTTTCCGGTCAGGTCAATGGTGTTTTCTGGTGCTTGGAATTGGTTAGTTGTCTCGGAATTTGAGTTAGGTATCCAGGAATTGAGTATTATTAGTCCAATTATGACTGGGTGGACGAAATTGGTAGACATTTTTAAAGCTTATCTTTTCTGGAATATATCAAATAATTCGTGTCGTTACGTTTGCTGTTGGAATAAAAATGCTCGTCTGAAAACGATCAGAATGGCTTCATAGACAATTTTTTCTTTGTTTGCGGTTATCCAGCGTTCCCCAACCATTCCATGACGTCAGGAAACATAAACTTTTACGTCTCTTAGTCATCGACGAATCACTGTGTGGTCAGATAATATGACATTATAAATATTCCCTGACCATGTGTAATTCGAACGCGTCATGTACGAATGCATAGGTATGTATGTATGTATAGTGGGATAGTTTTAAGCATGGAACAAAACCGCACGGGAAATATCACACCATTTTTTCCTGCGTTAATTTTTTAAACGGAAACAGTCATTCTTTTTTCTTCATCAGCTCTACTGCTGCATTTCCTTCATTTTATGAAGCAGTAGGATGACCAACGTCATAAGGGGCCGTATTTATAAATACCTACTAGGTAATAATGAAGTCATCAAGAGTGTGGTGAAAAAAACATACATGTAAGGATTCAATATTTGTCAAAACATCATAAAACATTACATGCAAGATTGCAAGCCATTCCAATGTTGAATGTACCAATTTCTCCAATCAAAATCAAGAAATAATGGATAACAGGTAATGACATGCATTAGTAATCATTTTAAGTAACAAATTATTTCGTGGGTTAAACTTCCGTGTCCATCTTCATCATCATCCTCATCTCTTCATCTTCAAGTTCTTTAGCATAATACGCCAGTACCAAACAATTTATTGATATGGTTCAGATTTGAACAGGAAGCAAGCCTTCTTATCTCACATTTCTAATCCCTCTGCATTTTGTTCCTTCTGATCAAGAAAGAAGATAATTATGGATGGATGAATGGTGCAGCATCCATAATCCTTATAACGATTTATATAGTAGTTGACGAAGGAAAACAACAAACAGACAAGAATATGAAAAATGAAATAATAGACCATTGTACTCCATCTTTCTCCTTCGTAGCATTCTTCACATCATCCTCGTCTTAATAAAAGTCAACGACATAAAGAAATGCTTGCTTATCAACTCCATCGACATTGGTAATCATATTCATAATATGTTATACTTATCATGAGTGTTCCTACACTAGTTTATAGTTACTTTATAGTAACTTGCTATTAGTAAGCATATCCATTCTCTAAAAACTACTAACTGCGACAACTCATTTACTTATTACTACCTACCTGTATACTAATAGCTTTTAAGCAAAAACACCACTGCCACTTGTTGCCCATGCATTTACAAGCTTCTGTCTGCGTGCACAGATTTTTCTACCTATTCGTCCATTCTCCCGTAAAACTGTCGTCAGCGACCCAGCAGCAGTTTGTCGTCGTCGCAAGGACGCGTCCTCTGTCTTGCATTCATCTCGAGAAACTCTCATTTTTTTCTCGTCGCTCCTTCCCTTTCTACTTTTTTTGCAAGACTAATTTGATTAATTGAGAATCTCAATTTGAGATTAAGTGATTGTTAAAGTAGGAGCAACATCACAACAAGTAATAGTATACATTTGGAAGCGTTAAAGGCTAATTAGTGCATATACACAAACGCACATTTAATTCGCATTCATCAATTTTATACCTGTCTGCTTCTGCAATTGCTGCTGTTCTCGTCCCAAAGTGACCTTCATTGCACAATTTTTACTGGACCAAGTAATACTTCACACTTTGTCGTTTCTTGGATAACTCATTTTATAGCGTCAAAAGTAAAGCAACTTTTTGTGGGAAAGTGAATTGTGACATTTTTGTCAAAGAAATTATAAAAAAAATATCTTGCAAAATTACTTGCTTTTGCGTAGCCATTAAAATTCAGCCCAATTTTCACGAGTGTTTAGCTTATCGAAAGGAAGTGTAAAATGAGTAGCGAAAACGTGTCTGTGGTGGAGGTGAAGGTTGAGAATATGGAGGGTGAAGAGGAGAGAAAGGAAACTGCAGAGGAATCCAAGGAGGAAGACGCTGAAAGTCGTAACGAGGAGATCGCTGGAGTGAATGCCGAGAATAACGGCAGCAACGACGTCCCAGGTGCCGAGGAAGAGGTATACTATGTGGAAAAAATCCTAAAGAAGCAGGTCAAAAACGGAAAAACGTCCTACTTCGTCAAATGGCGAGATTGGTCAGAGTAAGTTAAAACTACTGTGTTTTAGCATGAAAGTGATTATAGATCTTTAATTAAGTTTAATGGGGATGCACTGATTTATTTTTTTAATTTCATTCCTATTACAGATCCGACAACTCTTGGGAGCCGGAGGAAAACTTATACGGGTGCGCAATTCTGATTGAAAACTTTGAAAAGCAGCTTGCCTCCAACAAAGCCAAAAAAGCCAAGCGAGAAAAAAGCAAGCGGAAGGACTCCACTGACAGTGAAGTGAGCACTGTGAAAAAGCCTGAGGGTCAAGGCAGTTTGAAGGTGAGTTGCAAAACCCCGTTTACTTGTAAAATGCAAACCGAAATTATCAATTGTATATAAATTAACTAACCAAAAACGTACAACAATCTGCTTACAGTGCTATAACATCTTGACCTATTGGCCACACGAAATGGTTCCCATTTCCATGGAAGGTGCCATAGATGTCGACGGAGTCAAAACTTACATCGTGAAACGGAAGGCTAGGCTGGGCTCCGAAAAACTGAGCAGGTCCAACACAGTTCTCGTGTACGCCGAATGCTTTCGGTTGTTATATCCTCAGCTCGTGATCGACTATTACGAGAGCAGGGTAGTGTGGGGGGACGGTTTGGAGGAGTCCCAAGATAAGACTGACGTCGCATCTCAAATTGCTCAACTTAAGAAAATTAAGGAATCTCGTGTCGAGAAGGTACCTGCGGATCATTTAGACAATGGAAGTGAGCAACCAACGAAGCGCATGAAAGTGGAGGCGGCTAGTGCTGATATTTCATGTGAGAGTCAAGATAAGCAACAGAAAGCTGAGAATGTGGCGATGGACGGAACGCAGGTGGCGGCCAGTGATGATAAGGAAGGTAATTTGGGAACTGCAGAGAGCGCGGCGAACTCAGGTTGTGTATCCACTTGTTCTTCAAAGGCGGAGGTGGTGGAGGTTATCATGAAGTTGACGAAGGGGAGTGTGAGTGAGGAGGAGGAAGAAGTAGACATATTATCTTGAGCATATCACGCTAATTGTGAAAGATATGATTAATGATACGCAGTCATTTAATTGTGTACAGCTTTAGTTGCCAACAAATGATAAGTCATATAGTCAGTAATAGTTGCATTTTTTGCATTTAGTTACCCTTCGTTGTTAATTGCTTTAATTCATGTTTTGAATTTAAATACTTTTCTCTCAAGTTGTTTAGTTTAATTTTGTTTATAGTTTTGTTGTTAACAATTTGTTACACATCTTTATAGTGGAAGTAGAAATTCGTAAGATGACAAATAATTTGACTCGTTAATTGTATGCTTTAACATTTAAGTATTGTTAAGTAAAGATTAGTAGTCACGACTCTTGCTGATTGTGATTAGGTATAAAACCTACGTGTATACCTATGTATGGATGTTGATTTAATAGGAATATAACGGATAACATGATATAATGCAACATAATATGTATTATGTACAGAACATGCTAAAGAAATCTATTAAATATAAAATATTGAATACAGAAAGAAAATAAACTTCTTCATGAGAAGTAGGTTTTTTTCTAAAGACGTAGTAATAGTATACAGATTTAATTTTGCTCATCACATTGAATATTATCAGCTTTTTATTCAAATCATATTTCTTCTTTCTGCTTTGGTAGGCCTGTCTGCTGAGCAATGACAGGACAAGACATGAGCCTGGAGTTTGCTTCTGGGCTTCATTTTATAACATACTCCATACGCATAAATAAACTGTCGCCGTTTAAACTGATATCATAAAATACAGTAGAAAGTAAGTAGTAATATTTTTTAGTGTCTGGGATGAAATTTGATTGAAGTCGCATATTGAAGACGAATGTATACCCAGCTTATGACATTACATTGCATTGCCTTGTTGTGAAGTGAAGATGGACCAAGGGGCATCTTGAGAACATGCTAGTTTTTAACTACCTTCATTTTAAAGATATCTGTCTGATAATACTTATGTATTTAACACCCACTTCTGTATCCCTTCATAATACAATTACTACATAATTGCTTGTTAGACCAGGCAAGACAGCAAGTAAGTATAATTTTCCAGAGATACCTACCTATCTGTTTGTTCTTTTGGAATGTTCATAAATAATAATATTAAAGCACTATAATATAGCACTGTCACTTGACATGGCTTTCTTCAAGAAATGCAATCGAAAAAGCTACTAGTCAATATTTGTATGGGCAATGGGTATGAATGATCATGATGATGATGTTCACGACTAAAAATGCCGTTTAGCATGTAATCAACTTATACAACAGTTTGTCCATCCATAATACTACTAATCTCCTTTCCATGAGTTTTTTCTCTCTATCTATGTACCTATTAGCCAAGCCAAACGAACCACCGTTGTCATTCGTGCAATGAGAAGGAGAGCCATCGCAAACTACTGTCTTGTTGCTTGAGAGTCTGTCGTGTGTACATCCACCGTGAAGAAATATAACTGCCAGTGACGCTTCCATCAAAAATACTGAAGGTACATAGGTGTTATAATTAGTTAATTAATTCGTCATTTTATATACATGTCATTGGTCATAAGTCACTTGGTTTTTTATGGCTATTTAAAAAAATAAAGTTATTCTATTTTTTTACTATAAAATAAAAATTATTTATTCTTATTTTTGAAGATGACTCCGAGGTGGAACCTGTGCCTTATCATGCTCGCCTTCCTTATCGTATCCCCATCGGGTCTTGAAGGATATCCCACTGATCCAGTAGCAGCAGATCCTGCAGTGGCAGCCAGTCCCCCTGTTGACGCGGCTGCACCCGCACCTGCTGCGCCTCCACCTCAGGCCCCTGTCGGAAGTGGCGAGGTCACCGAACACAAGAACCCGGATGGCAGCACCACCACAATCACTCGGTATAATGGACCTTTGCCTGCCTCTGCTTTTCAGAACGGTAAGAAAAATACATAGTTAAATTACCATTTGGTATATTTACATACATACATAATCAAATGCGTCATCTCTTTCCATACGATACACGTATGCAATCTTGTATACACCTCAAACACCATAACTTATCATTTTGTGCATTTTTGTTGTTGGTTTTAGGCCCTTTCGGATCTCCTTTTGGTTTTGGATCTCCTTTCCGATCTCCGTTCGGCTCTCCCTTTGGCAAATAATATGTATATTTTCGTCACTGGATAAAATACCGATTCTGATAACTTATGTACTGATATACACACATGAAAAATTATTATTATTACTATTATTATTGAAACATTACTTTTTTGGAATTATGGTGACATTAATTTTAAGCAGTTTTATTGTGATGATGAGTTTATTATTAACTACTGTGTACACTGTACACCTTTTTTGTAAATGATTGAAAACATTTTTATGACATTAATCCAATATTTAAAAAATAATAATAGCTTAAATGCGTTCGTTTTAACTTGCGATGATTTACTTTTTACTTGCATACTGTGGTATGATATGTGGTATACTTGCATAATGATCCCACCTTTTCCCATAAACCTGCTTTAGAAACATCCACCTTTCATTTATGCCTTTGTGTTTTCTGTCATTTGAAAACATAGTTAACACTGTACAAGGAGATTTAATGGTTGTAGAGTTAATTATTGTCTTTAACTATCCGACTTTATTCATTATGCAACGCCCTCGCCTCATACATTAATTCTACTTGTTACATGATCATGAATGGCATCCCAGTTTGCAAAAATATGATGATAAGGTGATCCAACAAAATGTAATAATTAATATAAGGATTTTGTGCATTTTTTCTGTAAATGATACTTTTCATGATTTTAAAGACGGATAAATAGTCGTGTACTTAAATGCTATGTAAATGCTTATGCTTCGAATCAATTCACACTGCCACTTTTATTAAAATAATCGAAATTTAATACGAATTGATTTATTTTCAGTTTCTTCACTAAATTTTTAAAATTCTGTTAAAATCACTGGCATATTTTACTTTAAATTGTTTTCATTACGCTGTACACTTTAATCTTAATCAAACAGTTGAAAATTACTTTAAAAAATAAGACGTACTAGTTTAATTACCTATGTGATCATAAAAATGTCATTTAAAATGGACTCATTTACTGCCTTTCGATTTTAAAATATTCTTTAAACCTCTTCGTAGTCACCAAATCCCAGTTCATTCAGGTCAGGTTCCACAATGGGCACCTCAGGTCGCTTGTACAGGGTCCAGTACTGGCTCGGGAGCATCGGATAATGAAACCGGTTGCTTTTCCTTTCTGGTCGAGGAAATCTCACGGAGAACGGAAGGCTGCTGTTCTGCTGCACCAAAGGATTTCCATGCTGATGGGTCGGTATTCCAGGGCCCTGCACCAAAAACGGGATCGGGGCGTATGGCGTCTTCTCCAGTGGACTTGGCGTGGTCGCTACTGCCTTGTTGCCGCTTACTTTCTGTCTCTGCGCCAGGGTGGGTTCAAGTACGCTCATCATTACGATCCCGACGATCACAGCCTAAAAATAAAAAAATAAAAAAAAAACAAATTAATTATCTTTCAAACTCAATATGCATTTATATTAAAATCCAACAAAATCACTTGTAATTACATTTCTCGTTAAACGATTAATAATTAACTATGTAGGTATGTATTTTTGTACTTACCAAACTACAACGAGTAAAAATGCTGAGCTTCATCTTCAACTCCTTTTAATTGGCTTTACGATTACGATTAAAAAGTAACTATATAGTTGCTACTGATTAATTTTTTAAAGTTCGTTAAAATCGAGTTGTCATTAAAACGAAAAGTATGTATTTTAAGATGGTGCCTGCGAATTGCTATACAGATAAGGAAAGTGTACGTGAGAACCGTTTCTGGTGCAGTGGAGAGTGGAGAGCTCTCAGGAAAAAGTGCAAGTGTGGAGCAGTCTGCTTTTTTGAGATGGAATGTTTTAATGTTCATCTTCTCATCACTATCACTACCACATATAACATACAAACTACCAAGCTGTGTTCCTAAAAAATACAGAACCGAAAAGATGCAAATTTAATTTTTATCATCGTCATCCTCATCGCCAACTTGAGAACTGGCCTATTTACATCATCTTTAATGTAGAAATCCAACAGAAAGCTTCGAGAAGAAGTATAGGTGATGTTAAACGTTTTTATGAAGAAATGAAAGATGTATGGCGCTACTACATAGTATTTTTTCGCTTGTAGAGAATCAATCATAGATAATTTATTCACAAATCCTGACAAAGTCACTGGTAGTATGCTTAGAGCAGCATAAAAAGTTTAAAATCATTCAAAGAAGTAAGTAAAAAGTAAAAAAATGTTCTATGTCGCACTCATGTCATGTCATTAAAATATTTTTTTCTCATGGCGACATAACTGATTTGAATAAAGTATATGAAAACCGAAGTTAAAAAATAAATAAGCATATTATAACAAAGAAAAACACAGTTTAAAGGTAAAATAGTAATAGTCATCGACATTATAAAAAATCTTAAAAATGCATGCTTAAACAACTAAGATATGTCTTCAGTCACCGTTGCTCATGAAGAAGTTTAGTTGACCGACTTGGCTGATCGAGCCTGACCATAGGGAGAGCCGAATGGGTAGCCAAAGCCAAAATATGGGGTGAGGAAGGGTCCTGTGAAACCAACAGAAGGTAAAAAAATGTGCATGATAAGTTTAATGGATATTTAACAGCTTCTTTACATGGAAATATGAGAAAGTTGGATGGATGGGGCTACCTGATACTGGGGAGTATGCGTAAGTAGGAAGATAAGCAGGACTACGGTAATAGTTTAAAAGCTGGATATTTCTAAGGAGCATGGCTTGTTGAAGCTGAAGGAGCTGCTGGGTCTGGTAATAGTTATCATACAGGCTCTGAGGTAGGAAGCCTAACAAATAAAGGGAAAAATATGTGTAAGAAAAAAATGACTTGAAGCAAGAAAGCGATATGAGGTGGGACTAGATATAAGATGCAGAGGAGGAGGAGGCGAAAGAGGTAAAAACTAGATAATAAATTAGGTAGGTTATATTTTTAATTATTATCATTTTTTACCTTGAAACTGGTTGCGAAAAGCACCTTCAGGTAAGGGCCCATTGAACCGAGTAACGGTGATGATGCTCCCGTCCGGGTTCTTGTGCTCGGTGACCACTCCACCTCCAACCGGATCTTGAGCTGGAGCCACGGCAGCAGGTTGAACAGGAGCGGTGGCAACCGGTGGGGCTGCCACAGGTACTGGAGCAGGAACCGCAGCTGCCGCTGGATCGGCCGGAAATCCATCCAGGCCTGACAGGGATCCAATGAGGATGGCTGCTACGATAAGACAAACGTTCCACCTGGACAGCATCTATAAAAAATGCATACATAAAAAATAGAATTAGGACGAGAAAATCATTTTTCATATAATAAACGCTGCATAACCCGTGAACACACTTTAAAAAGTACTGATGATTAAAAAGTGCCATTTAACTGTATTTTAAAGCTTACCTTGAAAATTTTTAATAATGGGGAATGCGTCACTGGCAGTTATATATTTTTACGGTGGATGGGCAGATTCACACACACACAAGCAGCGAGGTATAAAAAAGTAAGTAGGTGGCTGTGGTGGTGATGATGGCTGTCTCAGAGAATTCAAGCTCATTAATTTGGTATAACGGTGCTAGTGACTGTTGGATGAAGACTGAGAGAGATGATAAGTTGAGTAAATGCTAGCGCAAGGAAAATGCCATGCTGCTTCGTACTAATAAGTGGTCCCAATGAATTTTTCCATATATGCATAAGAACTGGAACTAGTGAAGATTGTACCTGGTTGTTATCACAGTGGAAAAAAGTATCAAGATATTCTCTTATCACTTTCTTATAGGCATCTTATAAGAATGCTCAGATTCTCTCTGTCTGGTGGTTGGCTTGGGGACACCGTTTCCTTTGCATTTAACAATAATAGTAAGTTTTCATCTCTTCGTCATCATCGCCTGTTTAACCTGCATGTAACGTTAGTAACTGGTATATAGTATATATATTTAAGAGCATGGAATATCAACTAGTGGATTTTAATTGATGTAGTATGCAGTATATTTATGTATGTATAAATAGTAGCATAAATAATACATATCTTCCGTAGCAATTAGGCATGCTTTAGCACCATTAGACTTTTTTGCAATGCACTGGATTGCTAGATAGACGGCTAGTTGGATCCGAATGGTACATAAAAATAACACACCACGTGTGTGTAGAATCCAAATCCAAGCCAAAAAAGGAAAAAGATTCTCCGTTACAAGCTCCGCGTATAATATGTAATAAGAGCAGGCCATTAAAGATCAGATGGGTTGTTTTGTAGGCATGCACTCATGCATGCATAAAATATTTCACACTAGTTAAATAGCAGTTTATTTTTGCAAGTGTCACCACGCTTGTTGCCGACTTTTTGTTTTGCCTCCTTCAACGAGTAAACAAATAAGTGCTCGTGACAATTAACTTTTACAATTTTGTACTACTGGCCTAATTATTATTCTGCATCTACTAAAGACAAGTACTATTTAAATGAAATGGGGGATAATACCTCATCTGGGAGGAACGGAAGTAGTGGAAAGGGGCAGCTAGTAAGCAGAGAGGAGGAGGAGGATGATGGACAATCGGGAGGAGTATGGACTTTTCGGGATGATGAAGAGGATGAAAGTGGAAAAGGGGTTGACTTGGGCGGTTCTACAACTTCCACAACGACTGACTCGTCGGATGACGATTTCAGCGGTAGTAGTGAATTGGATAAGCAGTTGGATTTCGCCATGAAGGGATTGAACGCCTTTTATCCGGAAAAGAATGCTGGCAAAATGTGTCGTCAAGATGAAAAAAAGGAACAGTGTGAGGAAACAGTGGCTGAAGATAAGAAAAAGGAAGATGAGGAAGAACCTGCTGATAACGATGACCATGGCCGTGTGAGCCCCACTTCAAGTTGTGACCTTTTTGAAGACTGCCTTTCTGACCTCGTCCTTGAGGAGGAATCCGACGACATATTTGGACAACTTGAGGATAAGCCGTTGGACAGTAAAACTGGAGAGGAGGAAAAAAGACTGACTACAGACGCCCCAAAAGAATCTCCAGTTGTGAGCGAGTGAGTGATATTTAAGATGTAAAAAATATTTGTGAAGTCGTCATTTTAATTTCATGAAGTAACGAAGAAATAATTGATGCACTTTTAAAGTAAATACTGCTTACTTTACATGTTTTTACAGATTTGGTCAGGGTGTTGACTATGACGCTTCGGTAACATGGGACTTCAGTTTGAGGCCCAAAGATCAAGGTAAATTTTTAAAGATTGAGGGACCCTTTTACCAAAAGCTGGCAGGGATCTGTGTCCATGAAATGCACCATGTTCCATGCGAGTGCAAAGAGAAGGAGAAGATTCCCGTGTGTCGCCTATGCAAAACTGTATTCTGTTCTAATCAGTGTTTCAAAAAGTAAGGATTGCAAGAATACTTTTTTTAATGCAATTACTAAATATTGTACATACTGTGACTAGTTTATAATCACCTACTCTATGTTTACCTTATCTGTAGGATAGCGAAAATACAGAGGGGAGAAGAAGTTGGAAAGTTGGATGGTGAAGCCTCAGGCAATCAAGAAAATGAAGACCCAGAATTTCCCCCAAAAGAACAAGTCATCAAACCCAATCAACGTTCATTCAAAGGTAGAAATTCGGATTGGAAACGTGACGCGCCTCATAAGCAGCCACAGGAGTGGAAACCTGATTTGTCTCTGCCAACCTACAGGAACAAAAATGTGGGATGGGCAGAACGGGACAGATTTCCAAGACATCAAGAGGCTCCATTTCTTCGCAAGACAGATAATTTTGGCTACAGCGGAAATACTCATTCCAATTACGCTAACAATCAAGGGCCTTATCAGTATCAGGGCGGCTACAAAAAACCAGGCTGGAAATCTACTAATGCTGCCTATGGCGGACGAGGAGGTCATGCAAAAGGACCCAGAAATTGGGATAATTTTCAGGTTCTCGACGCAGGCTTTCCAATAGCAGATTTCGCAAACACACTCCCTCCCACTCCGCAACAGGCTTATCATCATCATAACTATAACGACTCATTTTCATCAAGAACCAGCAGCACTGCCAGTGTGCCTACAACAACGCCTGAGCTCTCAACTAGAACTGCAACTCAGCAGGCTTATCATCATCACAACTACAACGACTCGTCAAGAACCAATAGCAGTAGCAGTTTGCCTACCAGAACTTCTGATCTCTCAACTAGAACTGCAACTCAGCAGGCTTATCATCATCATAACTATAACGACTCATCAAGGACCAACAGCACTGCCAGTGTGCCTACCACAACGCCTGATCTCTCAACTAGAACTGTAACTCAGCAGGCTTATCATCATCATAACTATAACGACTCATCAAGAATCAACAGCAGTAGCAGTTTGCCTACCACAATGCCTGAGCTCTCAACTAGCACTGCAGGTCCTAGTCCCAATCTAGACTTTGTTCCTTTTCTTGATAGTGGATTGAATCTACCGTACGGAGTCTCAATGCTGGTAGCTTTTTATATACACCTATATATTTTTTAATGCACATGAGTATTCCGTTGTAGCATTTACATTGCCATTACATAATATGTAATAATAAAATATGTATGTATGTTTGTAGGTTAAGCATATTGAAGGAAAAAATTTCTCGGATTTCTCAGTGATGACCTTACGGAACTTGGATGCATTCAACAAGCAACAATTCGCTTTGCAAGCCTGCAAGAAAACAAAGATGGACAGTTATGACGATGGAAAATCTTGCGCTGTCCATTGCCGAGGTTCTAGTGACTCGGAATATGCCTCGGAAGAATGGTAAGGCATTATTTTAAATAAACGGTTAATGAAAATAATAGTAAAATGAATGTGATGAAGGTGAAAGTTGTTCATTTAAACTGGTTTATATGTGTACAGGTTCCGTGGGATAATTATCAAAGGCATGGCTTCTAAGGTCCGAGTTTACTTGGCTGATTTAGGACTGAAAGCTGTGGTGAGTCGCGATGCAGTGTACAATCTGCCATCCGAACACTTACAACAGCCACCGTTGGCGATTCGGGTAGCGTGCTTGAATGCCAAGGTCAGAAAGGGCAATCCTGAAGCTGGCGAACAATTTAATGCTTTGGTTCGAGATCGAGTAGTGAAAATACGCATTACTCATAAGGTACTTTAACTGATGCCATTTAATTCACTTTTGTCAATGGATAAGTACTTAATACTATGTTAAAATTCTATAATAAATTATCTTTTGTGTGAAAATTAGGATCAAAAAGAAGCATGTAAATATGGCGGCTTTTTGGATGTTGAGCACATGGATAAATGGTTTGATGCTGGAGTCTTGCTGAAAAAGCTTCAAGTTGGGGAGCAAGGTTCATTAAATTGACTTTTTTTGTTTCATGATATTGACTACGACACATTTAATAATCACATGTTTTTATTAAACTAATGAAAAGTTGCATTTGTTAAATTGTCATGATTTTTTGTGATTTCAGCTACTCAAGAAGATATTGACTGTGAGGAGCAGCTAAATGACATGAAGCCATTTCGATCGCTTTCACTTCCTGATGAGCTCCTGGAGGTAACTGGAGGAGAGGAGAATTCAAATAAAACCAGGGTAAAAAGTTACTTGGTTTTATTAAAAGGACATTGTAATTGTTTTATATAAAATACAGTTTAATAGTAGCATGGTTTTTTCTACAGGTAATACTAACTCATGTGGTTAGTCCGAATGAATTTTACATCGTCAGTCAGGTCTCAAATGTTGTGAAAACGCGGCTGGAAGATGAGTTGTTTAATCCCGCGATAGAATTGAAGCCAGTAAAAGGTTTAATGGATCTGTCTTATCCGCTTTTTATGCGGGTCGACAAAAGTGGCAAACGGTAAACAACGCGTTATTAGCTAACTAGGAAGAAAATATACTCAATTGCGATAAAGTAATAAATTTTAGTATTAAACTTGATTTTTGCATTGTTTCAATTTTTTTTCCAGGTCACGAGTGAAAGTATTGGAAGTGGCCGACCGTTCCACTGGGATTGACATTACGGTGCAGAAAGTGGACACTGGCGAGACATTGCTTGGAGTTCAATTGGAGGAGTTAAATAAACTGCCACCGGATCTTCTTAAGCTATCTCCTTGCGCTTACAAGTGCTCTTTGCCAGTGAAACCTGTTTCGAAAATGAGGGGACAAAGCGTGCAGTTGTTTAGTGAAGCAACAGGGTTCCTTCAAGAAATGAAGAAAGAAGAGCAGCCTGTTTACATGAAAGTGATGTTGCTGGTAAGGAAGGAGTTAATAAGTTTTTTCCTCTTCAACTATAATTATTATGTACTATGTTACATGTATAATTAATTGTCCTGTGACTTTCTTATTTAATTTGCATTTACAGGAGCAGCCCAATACGCACATTGTCGATTTGTACTTGCCATGCTCTCGACTGGGTTGCACGAGTAGTTTCATAAAAACTGGGTGGGTGGAGTTGGCCCACGATATAGATCTTACAGAAGCTTAGTAGGGACCACCATATTTTCACCCGTTCAAAATCATTCCTTAATTTTTCATTCATTTACTTATTGATGATATATTGTGAGGGATAATTTGTTATTTGCTACTTTGATACTATGTACCATTAACTTTTTCAAGTTTTGCTTTGATTTACTGTTACTTTACTCTGTATATTGATTTTTCTGTGACTTAGTCTACCTACCTATTTCACTATAATTATATATACTATGTCTTTAAGCTTTAAGCATTGTTCAAAATCAAAACTTTAATTTTTATCTATTTACTTATTATGTCATGACTCATGAGGAGCAATGGTTGTTGATTTGTTACCTTTAAACTATTCACCATTAACGTTTTTTACTTTGTACTTTTATTTTACTCTGAATATTGATTTTTCTGTGGCACTCACATTTAATCTGTCTACCTGTATACCTAAGTATAATTACACATTTAATATGTATTTAAGCTTTAAGTATTACAGACGATATCTAACCAGTTGCTAGTCTATAAGTTTCATTGTGAAAGATTTTTATGATGTATGATTCTATGAACCTATTTAACATTTAACCAAATTTTTTAGTTGTTTAGATTGTATTTTTAGCGAATGAGACTGAATTAAATTATAGATGTTAATACTTTATATGATATAAATTATATATATATATCTCTGTTTAATTGTATGTAAGGAACTGTTTCCGTGTTTGTGATGATGAAGAAAAAGTGCAAAATGCATAGCAATTAGAATGCATAATGCACACATACACATGCACAACGAAAAAGTCTTTGTTGTTGTTGCTCTTTGCTGACGAAATGTTTAGTACATAATATGTCCCTATTCTAGAAGAAGATTTTAGTAAAGGAAAGTTAGAAAACGCAGCAAGAATTAATTAGTACAGTACCTCTGCAAATGAATTTATTTTCAAATTTTATTTGGTACGTACAAATTTCAATTTAAATACTATTATGATTATTATTATGATTAACTCGACACTAAGCATGGCTACATGTATTCATCATCTCCACTAGTTAATGAATTTGAAAGCGCAAAAGATGAATTTACCTATTAACCATTAAACAAAAGAATCGCATCAAAAGTTCGCAAGCAGATTAGATAAAAGAAAGTAATCACAAAATCATTCCCAAATTGCCAGTAAGGTCCATACATGATAACCACAGGGCGCAGTGCAAGCACCTTCAACACATGCGCTCTACTACATCTCGTCTTCCACTTCCCATACACCAACTTTGCCCTAAACTGATGCGCTTGGATAACCTTAGAAACGGCATCTATGGCAGCGCAAAGCGAAGGGAGCAGAAAGCAAAGTCCTCCAGCCAAAATAAAATAACCAGTTACAACTGCGCTATAAACCATTATCGTGATTTCTGCAGGGGAGGATCTCACCAGTAGCCACATTGTACAGACCATTGACCAAAATATGCAGTTGAGAAATATATAGAGCGCGTTATCCACGATCCCTTGCATGCTACTAAAAATGATCCGAAGGTTATCGTAGTAGTAGACAAACATGTTAATAGAATGAACTTTGAACTTGAAAATCTTAACGATGCTGACAAAGCGAGAAATGACTATAGAGCCGCAAATGTACAGGAAACTGGCCGTCCTCCCAATTTCTAGTGCAATTAGTACACTGAAAATGACACGAATCAGAATGGCAAGGACTTTTGGAATGTGGCTATTTTTTCCAACGAACATGGCCAGTAGTTTTTCCGTTACGAAGAAGAGCGCGTCGAGATCTGACATCGCGACGCCAAACGAAACCATCCAAGGAAGAACGGCAGCGATTGGAATGAGGAAAAATGGTGCATAGTTTTGAATGCTGTCTGATTTCCGTGTTATTGTGTCCCATGAAAATTCTATAAAAAATATTAACGGTTACTTTTTACTTATAATCTCTAAAAATCATTTTTACAGTTACCTTCATGAAGTTTTGCAGAAAGTCGTAATATGGCATTGAAGGAAGATAAAATGCAGTTCTTTGACAAAATTATTACGCCCAAGCAAAAGGAACACGGGATGAGGAACATCAGGAGGAACACGATTTTGTTGACTGTTGCGTATTTCTTGTTTGGAAACAGTAGCTGGAATTTATGGAACACCAGTAGGTTGAGTAGACCAAATAATCCTATTAGGATTATCATAAGCGCGTTTGGAATGATTTTGATGTGTGACGTATTTAGGAGTAGCTCTGTGTGTGCAGCATTCCACTTTACGGCCATTGGCCACAAGTATGAAAAAAGTTTTTTGTGAACTCCAAAACAGGAATGAGAAGGTGCCCTAAAGTCAATTTGGTAAATACCGGTATATACCGGGAAAAACGGTATTTACCACTACGAGGTCACTGGTAAAAACCAAAAATCATAGAGTTTGGGGTAATGTGACTCAAATATTCCCCATGTTAATTAATATTTCCCATTTTGGACATTTTCCCACTAGCCGGTATTTACCACTACAAAATAATAAATCCCGGGATTTTCTCATTCCTGCTCCAAAAGCTCTTTTCTCGGCTTGCGTTAGAAGCATTTTATGACTTTTTATGAAGGATTCCACAGAACTAATAGTTAAACTTGGAACTACTCCCTTTTTTTGTACCTATGAACAATGTAGGTAGTGTTTATATGTTTCAAGATTAAAGACACTACAGGAACAATTTGTAAAAGATTATAGAGTTTACGAACACACATTGAAGTAACCTTGCATATTATCTTCAAGCGATGAAAATGACTACATTAAATACATAATCCCAACATAACTACTTTAATAACAGCGTAGTTCCAATTTGTCATTTATTTCTAGCAGATTAACCAGTTTTAACTAGCAGGATAATTGGTCATATAATTGGTTTTCAGTTTATAATCTTAACTGAAATTGAAATAGTATAGATAAGTGTAGTCTTTGAAAATGATGGCTTTTAGGTGTACTTTTTCTTGTGCTATCGTCATACATTCCATAAATAACAAACAAAGTTTAGCTGTAGTTTTCTTTAAACTGTAGACGGCTGCAATGAAATCCTTCAGCTAAGAAACAAAAACAGCTACGTACACGATGATATTGTTTAAAACTTTAAATTGTCTATTAAAAGGGAAAATAGGGTATGATTGAATGATAGAGCAGTTATCTTTTCATAACAATTTAGCAATATAAAGATAAGACAAATAGCTTAATCTGAAAATGTCACACTTGAAAGTGTTTTTTTGGAAGGAGCTATCAATGTTAAATAACTTCATGAATAATATTAATTAGATTGATTTTTCTTCAAAGAAAATCCACACAATGAACAAAGAAGGAATATGGAGAGAACCGTGGGGCAAAGTAAAACAATGCAAGCAAAAAGGTAATCGTTTCACAATATTATGTACTTCTCATGTTCTTAATCTTCTCATAATAATATTATAGGTGTATGCATACATATTTTGATGCTGCTGCTCACACAGCCATCGTCGTCATAATCAATTGTTTAGCGCTATCATAATAAGAAATTATAAGACATAATAGGAAACCAAAATAAATGCAAAATGGTTAAGTTTCAAATGTTGAGAGATCACATTAAAAACACACCACGGTGGTGTCACCACCATCATCACATTTAGCCACATAATATGCTATGTACATATTATACAACCATGTCATTCAAAGCATTGATACGTTAAATTTCATGCATACCTGTATCAAAAATTTAGTGCTAGTTTGGATAGTATTTAAACTATTTATAACAACTTATATTTGGAATTGAACTGAAATACTAAAAACAATTTACGACACTCATTCTCTTTGGACATGAATTTTTTAATAATTTTTTTTTGTTTTCAAACTGATAGCTAGATTCAAGCTGGATTCAATTTTAAGGCCATATAGGTATGTATGCATGTACATTACATTCATGACTTCCCGTTTACATTGAACTGTATCTAGTAGGCTACTCATTTCATATACAACGTCAGTATATTTTTTGCATTAATTCACTTTCATAATCCCGATGTGTTTACATTCTTTGTCTTACTGTTATACAACCACCTAAAATATTAACTTTTATTATGCAAAAATCGGCAAAAATAAAAAAGGCAATCAATTTTATGTTTAATTCAGCTACAGGGAGAAACTGAAGCATACCACTAAATGTAGTCGGTCAGCTCATTCAGTCATTTAGCTCGAGCTCAACACACTATTTTCTTCTTGTACTCCATTAATTAAACTTTAAATTGCCAATAAAAATGCCTTCATTACTGGTCACATCTGCAATTATACTGAGCCACCAAGCAAATGGAGGTTCCTATTCCCCCTACTGCCTTCACTGGGATAACCAGAAAAACCAATGGGTTTATATTCTCGGGACCCCCAAAAAGCGCTCCACGATCCCTTACTACGTTGCCACGTTAATTCTCATAATTTTCATCAGTCTGCCCATATCGCTTTATCTAATCTACCACGGGATTGCATACGGAAAAGAAAGTCCAGTGAAATCACACCACATCATGCTCTACTTAATATTTGCAATAAACTTATCTTTGTCCTTGGTTTACGATTTAAGCCTTATCGTGTACGGACGCGACACGGTTAACCATATCAACTGGTACTTACAGCAACAACCCTTCCCTCTGGGTCAAAAGTGCACTTGGCTCAAATCGTTTAAATTAGTCCAAAAGGAACTCCAAAGGATTTCCAAGGGAAATAAACATCCGGATAAATTGGGCCTTTTGTTGATGTCATTGGTGCACACTTACACCAACGCCGCGTTTCTGGTTCCACTTCTATTTGTCGCCATGAAGTGGGATTATCTGTATCTGTACTGCGTGGTTATCACGGAAACAGGACCTGATGTATGCAACAGTTTTCTGATAACCATTTCCCGGATCCTGGTAATCTTTCCCTCGTCCTTTCTCATTTTCATGAATTTGAGAACGTACACGTTCATTGCAATCTACGCGGCATGCTTAGGAACGATGGTCCTCAATCAAATGATATCTCTCCGGACCGCTCCGCACAACTTGCTGAAGGGCATAAACTTGTTTAAAAAGTACAACGTTATCATTGCATCCATTAGAGACCTTTTTAAAGACACTATTCAGGCTTATCTTACCCTGACATTCGCTTTACTGGTTACTGGGGGCAACGCCATCATATTTGGGTGGAAGAGGGATAGTTACATGCTGTTATTTCTTGCTGTGCTTGTGACAGTTATGGTGGTTGCCATTTTGCTGTTCACGTTTGATATCACGTGTAAGTGGAATGACACGATTGTGGACTTGGTTCAGTATCGATGGAAAGTGCAGATCTCGGGCTTATGTGGGAGGCATGGCTACAGCATTGGATATTTGAGAAGGGTTGTTAGAGCTTGTAGGCCGGTTAGTCTGCCAATTGGAAATGGATTGAAAATCGATAAGGAAATCAAGGTTAACTATTTGGATGCAGCGTTGGGATATGTGATTAATTTGAATATTGCTTTGCAGGAAACAATATAAATTGTTTTTACGAAAGTTGTTTTTTCCTTTCATTTCATGGTTTCATGTATGGATTTTTTATACGCATGCATACATAATATAATAACAAAAGAAACTGCTGTTTTTAGTTATAGGAACTTTTTACTTTTACTTGTCCTTTCCATTAAAGTAGTTGTGCATAGGTTTCATGTTATTATATAAGTGACTCACTGTATAAAGATAATCTTAAAAAGTTAATAAAATTAATACCAAGCGGTCATACAAAATTAATAATTAATTTCTTGGGCCTACAAAGCGGTCTGAAAAGTAGAAATTTACCTATGCCAATTTTAAATGGATAGAAAAAGCAAAAGTTTAATTATAGAATATGTTATCTAAACTATTTTTTAAATCTTAAATTTCAAATGATATGGTAAAAAAGATAAAACTTATGCCAACCGCTCTTCCGCGTACAGTTAGTTTTTTATTATGTAGACACAAATTATTTTCCTTTTTTATATCGATATTATGATTTAAGTAGATTTGATTTCACTGCTTATCCCATTTCAATTCAGTACATATGTACATACATGGGGCTTTTCGCATAGGCACGCATAATTAATTGTAAGTCATTTTTTTGTACTAATATAATGTACTTAAGTTTGTCCATGATCGAATGTATGTAGGTAGTTGCAACATATATTTATGCTATATTTAACTTCCTGTTATGGTTACATACTGTTTCCTATAAGTAAACTATATAGGTTTGTATAAAAGCTTTGAAATCAAACAATAAAAATGAAATGGGTTTTTATATTCATTTTACTACTTAGGTGAAAATATATGCGCCTCTGTTGACTGTCAGTTTTACATTCAATACTACAAGTTGGCCTCTATTTACTTCTTATACTTTACTAATTAAACTTATAAAAGCGCTTGCATAAATGCCTTCATTATTGGTAACATCCGCAATTACACTGAGCCACCAGGCAAATGGAGGCTTTGCCTATTCCCCTTAATGCCTTCACTGGGATAACGAAAGAAACGAGTGGATTTACATTCTTGGAACTCCAAGAATATATCGCACGATCCCATATTATGTTGCCACGTTACTGTTCTTACTTTTCACCAGCCTCCCCACAACAGTCTATCTAATTTACCACGGAATTGCATACGGAAATGAAAGCCCAGTGGAATCATACCACATTATGGTCTATTTAGTCTTCGTTATAAACTCGTCACTCTCCCTGGCCTATGATTTAAGCCTTATTGTATATGGACGGGATTTTGTTAACATGACGAACTGGTTCTTAAAATTACAACATTTTCCAGTAACTCAAAAGTACACATTGTTCAAATCATTACAATGGACGCAAAAGGAAATTCGAAGCTTTTCCAAAGAGAACAAAAATCTGGACAAAGTAGGCTTATCTTTGATGTCGTTGGTGCACAGTTACACGTCCTCGTCTCTCGTAATCCCGTTTCTCTTCACCGTTTGGAAGTGGGATTACTTGTATCTTATCTGCGTAGTTATCAAAGGACCTGATTTAGTATGCGACAGCATTGTGATGACTATTACGGTACTTTTTCCTACTTTCGTTCTCATCTTCATGAATTTGAGAACGTTCACACTATTAGTTATATACACGTCCTGTTCAGGAATGACGCTCCTTAACCAAATGACGTTCCTCCGCAACGGATCACACAACTTGCTGGGGAGCATCAACTTTTTTAAAAGGTGCTGCGTTCTCATTGCATCCATTAGAGACATGTTCAAGGACACGATTCAAGCCTATCTTTCGCTGACATTCGCTCTGCTGGTCACTGGAAGCAACGCCATCATATTTGGATGGAAGAGAGGAAGTAACATGCTGTTGTTCTGGGCTGTGGTGATCACAATCGTGGCTCTTGGCGTTTTGCTTTTCATGTTTGAAGTGACTTGCAAGTGGTATGATGTGATTATCAACTTGATTCGGTATCGGTGGAAATTGGAGATGTCGGGTTTGTATGGTAGTCATCATGGCTACAGCGTTGGCTATTTGAAAAGGGTGGTGAGGGCTTGCCGGCCGATTAGTCTGCAGATTGGGAATGCACTGAAAATTGATAACGAGATCAAGATTAACTATTTCAATGCGGTGCTTATTTATGTGACTAACTTGAATATTGCTTTGAAGGAAACGCTATGAATTGCTCATGTAAACTGCTTAACTTTCATATTCAAACTCTACCTAATGCTATGTATGCATGCGAAATCATCAATATCACTTTTTTAATACTTTTCTATATTATTATTGTGAATTTACATGCATAGCTTTCGTCGTACTTAACTTTATAATAAATCATTGTTTTTACAATAACAGCAGATATAACTAACTAACATTAATGCTCTGTTTTACTACACTGATGTGGGCGATGTGATGATACGCAATTTAATGATATGGGAAAATAATTCAAAATCAATAAACCATTTCGGATTTTTCCCTTTTGAAATTGACATGATGGAAAATTACTTTGCTACCTTGCTTTGTGTAGCCCTATAACAGGTTGTTACGCTGAAAAAATAGATTTGGGTTTTCGAAGTCAATTTGCGTTCATAATTATAGTGAAAAGCTTAAATTGGAGTTAGTTTAAACATCGTAATGTATGTATTTGATGCGAAATGCAACAACGAAACTTTGCCAAATTGTTAGTTACTTTGTTACTACTTTTATGACATCTAAGGCATTTACTTTACATGGCGAAATATGTTTTCGGGGCATTGCGAGACAAGGCTTCAAGACTACATGTAAATTAAAACGGACACGGCGGCAACATTCTAGCTGTCAAGAGAAAGACGGCTGGCTGGTCGCTTGAGTTGGTTGGATGACCGCAGTCAATTGTCTTGTCAGTTAGTTGAGTTGAGTTGAAAAGTTAATTTTACTTAATTGGTTTGTTACAAACCGTTTGCAGAGTGAGTAATTGACAAGGATAATTAAATATTATCAGTTGTAGCGATTGAGAAAATGATTAGGATTCGAGTGGAGGGCGCGTCATCCATCATTCCCCGTCCCCTCTCTGGGGAAGTGACCAACTTGGGGAGCACCTGGTCCGAATTTTTGGAGGGTTGTGGATTAGCGGTAAGGAGCGCAGTTAGTTAATTAAATAAATATTGGTATATGTTTGATGTGTTTGGTAGTTAATTAATTAATTGGTGATTAATTATTTTTAATTGTTCAGTTGGATTCTAGAGATGGATATTACCTTCGAAACCAACAACTTGTGATGTCGAAGTCGTCTCATCATCGTCGCCCAGGCTGGACTGCAGAGCTCGACGAGCCGGTACTACACAATAACTTACTAATTATTTTAATTAATTAAGTTAATTTTGTTTAAACATTACTTATCTCGATTGTTTACTGTACAAACTAGACTAAAGTTAGCTAGACTAAATATGTTTTTTGGTATATAGATTGGTGAGTTCTTAAGCAAGTTTGATACGTTAGCACCAGTTCAGACTGTTCGTCTGATGCAGCGAAAGGAAGGGGAGTCTCCAGCACCTGCAGCAGGTCCTAAAAGGGATCCAGTCGCTACTGTTCCTCGTCCCAAGACGATGACGATGAATGGAGGTGGAGGGTTGAATACCCGTACGGTCCCCGCCATTTATCAACAGTCCGGAGCCCGATCCATCTTCGCCATGTCAGCTGCCACCGCAGGTGGCGCTTCTGTTGCTGTGGAGGAGATGGAGGAGGAAGACGGGGAGTGGGAGGATGTGGAGGACGAGGAGGAAGAAGAAGTGGTTAAGTTGGAAGCCCTAACGGTCGAAAAGGTGGAGGCGGAGGCGGAGCAGGAGGATGTCGAAGATGAATCGGATTGGGAGGATGTCGAGGATGATGATGATGACGACGTGAGCAGCCTGGCGTCTGGCGAATCTGCCGTCCAGGGTTATCTTCAGTGTCAAGGCGTGCCATATGAGAACTTGAAGCCGGAGGCGCTGGAGAAGTTGAAAGACACAGAAAATGATTTTGTAGGTTCCTCTTTGTTTATTACATTACAAGAAATATTTATTTTAATGTGCTATTAATATAAAGTTGGTAAAGTTAACTAATATTAATTAAAGTTAATTATCTTTCTCTGGTTAGTTGACGAAGGCTCGGGAGGAGGTTCGGGAGCAGAAGCGGAAGGGGGAGTGGGAAGCGTTCACGGGGGAGGCGCCGATGCTCGCCTATTTGCTCCAGGAACTGTTCGACGAGTGACCTGTCTGTAATTATAATTAAATGAATAATTATATATATATACTTCAGTTCATTCAAAAATAAATGCAATTCAGATCGATAAATTATTAATTATTTGTTAATATCAAATTGTTATTGTAATTAATTAACATCTATCAAACCAGCTAGTTAAGTTAACTTAGTTCATTCATTGATAACTTATCATCAGTGATGATAAGCTCCTTGTTATCAAGATATAATCACTACGCCGAAATGTCACACGGTAGAATTTTACCAAAGTCTGTGTACAGGGGTAATTTCATGCGTAGATCAGGGTTAATGTATCCTCGCCCCCACCCGTGTAACGGGTGATAGGGCCCGGCTCTGCCGGGTACTCGTGATAATAATAATGCTTTTCAAGAACAGATCAATTTTATAGATAATTGTGCTGACATTTCCCCATTAATGTTCGCTTCAAGTAAAGCACCTGAGCAAGTTGACATATGCAAGTTGAGCGTAGGTAAGCAGAGAGTGTAATGATATATCATTTGATCGCAGCAGGTTTAGCGTAATTGATCGGTACGGTACATCGTTTTTAGTACTAGTTGGTAAGCCATTTAATATGTACGTCTGACGTCTACAGATATTGATGAAAATTAACTTCTTTTTTTTTAAATCGCAATAATATTCTAGATATATGTGTGCCTTGCATTTTGGCCATGGTCGCCAGTGCAGACGTCAGGTACTGAAGTTATAATTATGCAAGAATAGTTTTTTTCCGCTTAGTTAGTATATATATATTATTATGAATTGGTAATACTCAATTAAATTTTGAATCAGGCCCCGCCATTCAATATCCGATTCCAATTTCATTCATTTTCAATTTAATTTCATGGCCGAAATTAAACAGGCTATTAAACCAATTCGCTAATGGATGCACGTGTCGCAATTTCGTTTTCTCCTTCTTCCTGGCAGGTAGTTCTCTAGAAAGTGCTCACAGCTATGAAATTCCATTGTTTCAACTCAATCGTTTTAATATAAATTCAACAGCGAAATATTTTCAATACAAACCACCACATATCATCCCACGTACTCAGATATGATAAGCGACAGGTTCTACATTGTAATGGCCATTTATGGCTACATCATAGCATTTCTTGGGATCACTCCCGTCACATTCGATTACAAATCCCGTCTAGTCGTCCCCTCCCGCCACGGTCGTCGTGTAGCCATTTTCAACTGCGTTCTCATATTTGTCTGGATCCTCTTCTCAATCTTCCAACTCATCAGATTCTACTTTTATTCCAGAGACATTTACACCTTCAACGTGGTGCTAGTTGCCAGTAGCATCGCAGTGACGATCTTTGAGTCATTTTCAATAATGATCTATTTGGAGGATGACAGTATTACACTGTGCAACACGATACTATTATACCTGCGCCACGTCAACAGTACGTAACATAAATTACGCAAACAGTTCTTACATAGGTACATAATATGTCATGTTTATTTCATTCTATGGATACTATTATTTCAGAGACCTATTTCCCAAATTTTGACCCAAACAAGAGCATATACTGTCTCATCATAGAAGGGGCCGTTGTCGCCGGCCTGATTTCAATCTTGCTCCTACTTCCGTTGAACCTATTATTCGTGATTTTGCACCCAAACTCACCCAACTTTGTAGGCAGCATTCTTCCTGCGAGTGCCCCATTTCTCGTGAAACTGGTCATTTCCTACATGTATCCTTGCTATTGCCTATTCATCATGTACTTCAACGGCTACACCTTTATGACAATCACCCTCCCATACACAATTTTTATCGTGCCATTCATTCTGCTGGAATTCCGACTTGGAAGAAAGTCGTACTTTACCCCAGATCGACTTCGAATGCCAACTCAGCTCATGAACGCGTACAGAGCTGTGCAAGTGCTTCAGCAGCGAATCAACGCGCTTTTTGGACTATTTCTTGTGCCCACGCAGACCATAGTGGGGAAAGTCATTATTTTCTCAGTATTTATGGTCATTTCCAACAATGGAGCATCTAGCAAAAGAAGCAAGACAGTACTGGATGTCCTCTGGCTATTTGCAGCAGCGTTGTGCACTTTGATATGGAGTTCACTTTTGCTCCTGGGAGGATATCTTCATTGGTACGGGAGGAAAATCCTAGAGTCCTGGAAGTATCACAAGTGGTCTAGCAAGAGCGAGAAGAAGCTTATGAGCAAGTTTAGGAAATCTTGTACTCCGTTGGCGCTCGCGTACGGGAAAACTTATGTGATTAAAAGGCTGACTGTGCTCAAGTTTAATAGGGGCCTGTCCATTGGAATATTGAGGGCGTTACTAGCTTTGAAATGAGTACGATAAGCGTTCCGATCCTTTTAGCAGTATTACCTTATAATGAGGTCTGGTTCTGGTTGATATACCTATACATATTTTCTATTAGTTTTTTCATTTTTTATACATGTGTAATGTATACCTAATTCTTAATAAGCAATTTTGTGTGTAATATAGATAATCTGAAAATTAAACTCTATTTTCATTTGGCATTTAATAGAAAATTATAGGTATTAAGTTTGTAATGTGGATTTTACTCAATATGCGAAAGGGGCTTGGTAAAATTGTTTTTACATGGTAAAGTTAGCATTGCATTGGCTTTTGCGAGACAGCGAGACCAAATGACACGCATTGGACGTTATACACGTATATATATGTGCATGAATGAAAGAAATTTTACATCAAAATGTTACCTTGATTGAAACCGATCATTAAATTTCAACCCAAAAATGACAATTTATTGACTTTTTCCGTCGTCAAACATGTAACTTAATTGCCGTAAACAAGGAGTCATAGACATGTAGGTATGCGTTTTTGCTAGTTTGCATGCATCTCGTCGGATATCCAGAGAAGGTGTTTTGAAATGATATCAACTTGTAGTCCTTTATTACGCATGGTTATATGTTATGGGCCATAACTTATGGCTGCTATTTACATCCGATTTCTTCTTTGAAGCATTTAACCCAGCCTAATCATCATCTTTATTCATCACCACATAAAAATTCATAGAAAAGGTTATTTACCTAGCTGATGCTGTATGTAGGTTAAAGTAGGTAGGTATTTAGATTTTGCCGAATATTTCACAATTATTTCTTTGCTATGCAGTAATATTGTTTACGTTGAAGAAGCAGCAAAATTACATACAAGCTTGATTAAAACTTAACTTGTTGCTTGTATGTAACTAGGTATATAGGACAACATATTATGTACCTATTCTCAAAGGAATTTAATGACTCATATTAAGTTCTATATTTTTCATAATGCACTTTTTACGCAGCAAAATGGCTAAAATGAAAGCTGAATGTCACATTTATAAAATTGTTCATTGTATTATGCCCTAAATAAAGCAATAATGGGTCATTAGGCATTGGAAATCGGACCACTCTCTCCATTCATTACATGTTTGACAGTAAAGAACAAATAACTCGCTTTCTCTTTATCAAGGAAAAGAAGTTCAATGTCCTGCCAAACTAAAAAAGTATATATAGTCGCCACTCTCATCATTTTGAGTTTATTCAAAACTTTTCTGAAACCTATTCACCCTAAAAGTGAGTATCTTACAGCATCAAAGCTATTTTCAATTTTCACGCGTTTAAAGTCCAATTATCATTCAAAATGATGAACTTCAATTTAAAAATTGTTATCTTTGTGCTTCTTGTCGCGTTCGCTACGGAACCAATTCACGGGACGCCCATAAAACGTACGTAAACAATTAAATTAAGGAATTGGATACGAAATACTATTGAGAGACAAGGTTGAAGGTGTGTTATAAATAAAAGTGCTTATCTTAATAATAATCATGAACTGATAAATTCCAGGGGCTCCCACCGATCTCTTGTATGAGGAGCCGCAGGGCCCGGCACTGGGACAACCGAGGATCTTTTCCTTGGAAGACTATGAAGTGGAATCCCCAGCCTTGGAGGGAACGGCAGAGGACTTTTTGTTCTCCCGGAGGAAACGGGACTTAAGGAACCTTTTTACCAAACTCAGCCGCAGGAATAATGGAAAGCGTTTTGGTCGTTAGTAGTCGCAGGACATGGCGTGTGGAGTCTTATATAATCCATCCACACATTAACAATTCATTGGAAAGTAATAATAACAATGAATAATATTATTATTATGAATGGAATCACGTTCTCAATAATAAAGAATTTAAATTTAAAATGGGAGAACGGGATGTGTAAAGAAGGTGCATTATCCTATTATTGTTATCATTAAAAACTACATATAATATATATATCATATTATATATATAACTACATTAAATATATTCTACTTGCATATTATATTTTCTAAAGCTTCACACAATGTGAATAAGATTTCTGGTAACCCTCTGGTAACTTTGGTAACCCTTTCATTCAACGTCACAGCTTATCATCAACATTCCCCCACACAGTGGATACATAGGTAGGTATCATGATATGCTGCCGTGTATTTCAAACCCGCGAACGAGTCTGCACTGCTCCAGCGATTCTTTTTTGGCAAGCACAACAACAACAAAACTACTAACAGGAGAGACAGTGAGTTCCAAATGGGTTATCCAACTCATCTAGGATGCCACTGTGTTGTGTCTCTGTGCCCGAAAGTCCCCACATAATTACATTACTTGCAAGTTGCAACAGTTCTCAACGTCGTCCTTAGAAACGAAATTGGAGTGACCCCTAGAGACAAGAGTGGCACAGTGTGACGACGCCTCGATTCGAGGGCATTTCCACAAAAACAGCCGCCTTTTCATTGCTAAAGGTGTATTCTCCAAAAATTGTTCTTTTACTCAATGAAAGTGCACATTGTCTAGTCTACTTCAATAATTAAAGCAAACACATGAGCCAATTGTCACATATGGCTCGGCGGCTGGACGCCAGCAAGCTCTTTCCCATTTTTCATGCTGATGAGATCCCAGACACTGCGGGCTGCTCCCTTATCAATAGGGCAGTTCCGCAAATGCCAACTGGAATGGAGAAAGAGGAGGAGTCGGTAAGGATCGATATATATAAAAAAACAAGTGATGAAATGACATGATCAGTTTTTTAGCTTTTTGCTCTTTGCTTTTCATTCTTTATTATTTTTTTGGGATCACAAAAAACTAGTTAATGTTTCACGCGTGTATGTATTTGTATCACTTAATTGTCATAAAAATATCAAGAAGGTTAACGCCTTCATATTGATGATGCTGGGAAAGGTCAGACGAGACAGGTTCATAATTATGAGGCATGACAATTATCAAACATTTAAGTTTGATTTAATTGAGGAGTCCAGGATTGTCAATTAAATTAGCTGTCATCATCATCACAATCGTGTTCATTGATAAGAGCAGTAGCGGTGAAACCGACCTGGATCTGCGAAAGTGGATACATTTTCAGCTTTGACTCATTCGCTGCATAATATGCAAAAATACCGATTTGCACTTTACAGGTTGCTCATATTATAATTATACTCTCCCAACTACAAGGGCATCAAAATTGTAAAGAGACAAACAAGCATTAAATCTTAAATGGCAATTAGTGAAAGGGTTAGGTTAGGATCAATTAAGTAAACCGGTAGACAAATTCAATAAAGATATCTTTAGGAGCATTTTCATGTAATCAACACGCAAGAAAGTTTTCCCTATAAAAGCAAGGTAAAAAGTACTCGGAGAGATGATGAGGAAAATTTACCTGTGCCAAATAGCACAAAACTTTTACGATGATCAATCATGGTACTACCTCATCTCAATTATTTTGTTCATGTAATTTAAAAATTATGCCATTTTAATTTACAAGGTAGTCATTGCGCTATAGATTTTACATATATATCTCTATATGCGTGCATATGACATCTTTCTCGGTGTTTTTGTGCTTGCTTTCACTGTTTCATTTTATGTGTATACAGGAGCAGCATCTTCAACGGGCAATCTGTTCGGGGACGGTTATTCCTACACCCGAGGTGCTCGACATTGAGAATTTGGCTTACTACAGTGACCTCTATCCCCAAATCATGAAGAAGCCCAGCCAGCTCATCTCTATGCAACGTAAGTTTCCTGTGCATTCATTAATTTTTCAACTTTTTAAATTAAGCGTATTAAATATTCTGAAAGTATGTACTTTTATTCCGTAAATTGTGTCCCATGAGATGTTGCAGATTATTTCTCCTGGTGCATAATAGGTACATATTTTTAACTTGTTTGACTTTTGCTTATATTCATGCAGCATGTTCAATGGAGACCGACATTACAGAATATGATATGGATTCCGAAGATGAAGTTTGGGTGAAGTCCCAAGCTACTCGATTGGAATTAACTCCAGACAAGGTAGCGTAAATAATAGCTGCGATTATAGAAATATAAACCCTAACAAATTCTATAAAATACTATGCATATTTTTGCAGTTCGAAGAAATGATGGACCGTCTGGAAAAAGGAAGCGGTCAAACTGTAGTTACTCTTCAAGAGGCCAAAGCTCTAATTAAGGTGGATGCTGATCTCATCATTGCTGTTTATGACTACTGGCTCAATAAACGGCTTAAAACGGTACATTAATTTCCTGAATTTACAATAATAAGAATGATGACAAGTAAAAAAGGGCTTCATTATAATATTTATTTTAAAATGTAGCAACATCCCTTGATACCTCAAGTACGGACTGAAGCAAGACATGGAGTTATTAATCACAATCCATACATCGCGTTCAGACGACTGACAGAAAAGATGCAAACGCGTAAGAGCCGGAAAAATTACGAGGGTTCATATGAAAAGATGCTCAAACTTAAGAGGGACTTGACAAGCGCCCTTGCCCTCCTTGAAATGGTGAAGAGAAGAGAAAAAAGTAAAAGAGATCTTTTACATTTGTCTATTGACGTGTTCAAAAAGAGGTATGACAGGACATGTATTTATCTCATTCAATTACTTTCACTTTATTGTTACACGTTACTATCTTGTGCATGCATATTTTCTTGATCTTCTATTGTAGGTATCAGGCTGGCGATTACTCTGACCAAATTGTCTCTGAAGCCCTACAGCAGCGTCCAGTGCCAGCATTTACCCCAATAGTCGAGCCCAATCCACTTAGTTGGATCAAGGAAGATCCCGTCTTAACATCACTTACTCGTAAAGAAAAGCGACAGTGCAAAAAGAGACGACATAAAAGTTCTTCTAAAGGTTCCACAGCAGCTGCTGCTTCTGGCAGTTCAGCGTTACTTCCAGGATTTCCAGGCCTTCCGGTATGTTGGAAACAAGGCTTATTTTAACAAATACCCGTATTGTATAAATGCATTAACTTACTTAAGCGTACACTTTCTTTTCTTTACAGGGCTTTGGAATGGATGTAGATGCTGGTACGTCAGAGGAAGAAACTGCACCCCCAGCCTCACCCTCTGAAGCAGACGAAGAGGATGAAGGTCCTTACGCCTTTCGGCGTAAAGCCGGCTGTATTTATCAGGCGGTTAGTGTTAAAAGGATTTAATTACAGTTAAACTGAATATATGGCGTAAGCACACGATGATAATTGTAATTGTTCCTCTTTCAGCCGCTGGAAAATGCTTCTTGGCCCTGGTGTAGAGAGGATGAGAATGGCATTGGTGACAAACGCTGTAGATATTTTCCCACGTCTTTGCCGAATAAAAACGGTTACAAATTCGTTGGATTTGCAAGACGACGCTTTGGTAGAGGAGGCCGGTGAGTATAAATATTTTAATTGAGTATTTACTCGTAAACTTACTTCGCATTTTTCGTTTGTGTGATTGCTGGATGTTGAATGGCGAAGGATGAGAGAAAGGTTTATGCAGGTTTCATTTGGGTTAAGCATAAGTTGACGTTAATGCGGATGTTGGTGAAAGTATTTGGGTGTGGCAACTGTACGTCAATTACTTCTGATTTTCAGTATGGTGTTCGACCGTCTCAATTACCGCGGTGGTGATGAATTGTGGCGCTCCTTGGTCAGTGAAAGCACGGAGTCAAGGAGCACAACAGGAAATAGCGCGAACCAATGTTATCAAGATAACTCTCAAGGTGTCAACACAGAAGTAAACGTTGACGTTCCCATCGAAGCATCCCCAAATTCCCCTCCTGTTGTTCATCCACTATCTCCCCAACATTATCGGCCTAAAACACCGGAAATCATGTCGGAAAGTGATCCGATGTTTGACAGTGTACCGGAAGCGTCGATGGAATTAGAGTCATCATCCGTTCAAGACCAAGAACAAAATTTTTCGAAATTTCCGTTGCCATCACACGAAAATTCATTTATTGGTGTTGTAGTGTCTGGTGGGGATTCACCATTAGTTTTTAATTCACATGGTCTTCAGCCCGATCCGCCTATCAGTGGAGATCCATTACCTATGCACACGGATTGTCCCAATGATTCTCTTTTGAATGAGGCTAAGAAGGCAGACGTAGTAAATTCCTCATACTTGACGGAAATGACTGGTAGTGACTTTGGGTTCAATATGGATGGAGATGCATGGTTCACATCTCTTGACGTTCCGGATAATATCCTTTCTGGTGACTTAGAAGATTCTTCTTCAGCTCCCACATCTTCCTTTGCGGTGTCATCATCGTCCTCTTCCTCTGAAACTCCTGGTGGGGCTAGTAGTAGTGACGTAAACCTAAGTCTTGTGAAATTTGAGGGGTCCGCAGACGCGCATGTAAAATGTGAAGCAGTAGATAATGAAGAGTATGATGATTGATGATACTAATGAGACTGTTAGTGTCCTAAACACTTCCAGTACTACTTCTACGTCCAGCAGCGACTCAGACGTTGTCATTTTTTACCCTTAAGAGTTTGTATTAGTTTTTGCTCTTCGATCATTTTTTCTTATTTTGTGCTCGAATAATTTCGCTCAAATTCTCGTAAGTATAATGTTTATTATTATGTATACATATTTAATCTTAACTCAATTTTAATCAATTATAATTCACTCAATATTCGTTCAATTTATTATGCAGTTTATCACGACGTATTTATTGTTCATACAAATTCACATGATCATTAATATTAATATTATTAGCAAATTGGTTTAGGTACCAGGCTTGTGTAACTATAGTCTATAAAGGGATCTTTTAGTTCAAATTATCCATTTGCTAAATATTAGTACATGTAGAAATTAAAAAAATGTAACAGGATGTACCAAACATCATGATTTACGCAACAGTAAGTTACTGTCAGTAACATGCATATGAAAATAACTGATATGAAAAATGAAAGCCTTAATCTATCTCCCCAGTAGTACGCATTTATCCTCCACTGGAAACTTAATTTACTCTGAAGTATGAATGTAATATATACATACCCAACTTATCATCAGCACAATGTTGAATGTAGGTTAAACGCCTATTTCCCATCAATTTGCAGTCACAAAATTCTCATTAAAGCTTTGTATAAACTATTGTGCAATAAGCAAATTGGATCAAATTTAAATTCAAATTTTTTTATTGTGGTAAATTAACTTGGAGTGGAGACATCCTCTGTTATTAGATTTGTTGTCCAAGGTTAAAAGCTATTTACTTCTCGACCGTTTTGTGCATTTATTCAGCGTACGCCAGTCGGTTATAAATATATATAGACATTGCGTAGAAATATGCATTTTAATTTATATAGTATGTAGGTGACCATTGTTGGAATCAATAAAACGCATTGTTGGTCATTGTAAACCTTTCAAAATGTTGCTAACGCTAGCCGAAAGAAATGCATTCAGACTCCATGCAAAATTATTTTTCTACACTTGGCCACTGGCTGTAAAATGGGATTCCGACTATAACCACCTAGTTTTCATTACGCCGAGAATAAAAATCGTTCCCACCACACTGATAACCGTTTTCATAGAACTTTTTGGATTATTTAATTTCATAGCTGCCATTAACTTCGACCTTGTCTTTCCAGGCCAAAAGTGTAAATCAATCAACAAGTTTGTCTTCATCATGGTCTTTATAATAACTTGCTTTGTTTGTCACGGACTGATGACCTTGTGCAAAGGCAGTGTTTTATCTTCATTTAATGAGCTTCTTCGATTTTCTACAAAGCTTGAACAGAGTAACCACAGAAAAAATACATTTTTTAATTTTCATAAATGAACCGTTATAATTAGTTTTTCCTCATTTAACTTTTCAGAGTTCCGGAAGAAAAAAACAGCTCTGATTTCAAAAACGATTCAAAGTTATGCCCCATTCATCATAATTCCTGTTGCGGCACTTGCGCCAGTGACAATCTCACTCGGCTGCCTTCTCGCTGACATTGACGTTATGTACTTTGTTCTGAACCGATTCGCCCCAAAAGCCGAATACCGAAGCGTTGTCACCATTTTATCCATGCTTCTCTTCCGCTTCCTTTTCAACACGGTCGTATCACTGGAAATCGCCAGATCCACAAGTTTCGCGTACTGTTGCGCAGTGACCCTCGTGTCTCGTTTCGTTCGTGTCGTTAAAATCCTTGGAACCCGGGTGCCCTGCGTTTCCAGTTTTGTGTGCTACTATAACAGATTCAGAATAGTTTTTTGCAACGTTCAATACACCTCTGCTACAGCAATTTACGTGTTTCTCAACTCCATATTTTGGATTATGGTCTGTATCTTTTGGGCAGTTGTCCGGTCCTCGCCAGATGAAATATCTTTGCCAGCGTACAGTTCAATGGCGGTTGGATATCTGATTCATACTGCAGGGCTGCTTTTTCTACTGCCCAGCGTTTGCGCTGCAATAGATCTCGTCGCGATAGTTATCAGAATGCGACTGTTCAAGGCAAGATTTATGTATTCCAAGTGGAAAACGCGAGGGAATAAAATGGCCGTTTTGAAGATGAGATCGTTACAACCTGTTGTTTTGATGTTTGGACCGTACTGGCGACTGGGAAATGAGTTTGTGGTCATTTTCTTTGGGTTGTCCTGTCTCCGGTCCTTTGATGCGATACTGCTGTTTCGTTGAATATTTCAGTGGACCATTAAAATTAAAATCTAGTATTGATAGATTATGTAAGCTTTTTAAGTATATGTGTTTAGGGAATTACAGTTACATGACATACATGACATGCATTCCTATTTGTTCACTTTTGTTTAAATAGAGTCAAATTAAATTTTTTATGTAAATAAACATGTTTTTTGTATGAGTCACATACTTCCGCTATGGAGAAAGTAGAAAGTTATGTATAACCTTCAAATAGTTTATCAAGGTCTTTTTATTGCGCAGTACGCTAGACGAAAAGAATCGATTGACCTTTGCAAAGGATATCTGAAATTTGTTGAGAAGGGCTTTAAACGATAAACCGCACCTCTTTTTCCCTACGCCTCAGTTGTTTGGTAGCAATTAAGTATTTAGCAGAGCAATTTAAAAAGAAGCTTACAAATTGCTTTCTAGAAAAATATATAGGACACATACAACAACGTATTATACGTATGCGTAGGTATACCTAATCCATGAAATTGTCAAACAATTACACACGTTTACGTAGTTTGTAGTTTGCATTAAATATTAGTTCCATATCAAGTTGTTATAAAGCGAGAGAGCCAATCATAGACCCACGCCTTCCACTATAGTTTGATTTTAAAGTGGTTAAAAAGACAAATTGGAAAGTTATTTAGGATAAAATGAAGTTCCAAGGCTAGGATGTCCTTTAGATAGGCTAAAAACAAAGTTTCATTTTCAATTTGGTGCTTAGGTAGTGGACATTGGACTGCTTTTACCGGATATTGCCCTCATCACTAGGAAACTTGTTTGTTTCCATAGGAATCTAACAGTCACTAAATTTATCGTTAAAAAGTCAATTCAAAATGCTTCTAACGCAGACGGAAAGAAAAGTGTACAAAGTTCACAGCAAACTTTTTTCATACGTGTGGCCAATGGCCGTAAAATGGGACTACTTGCACAAGGAGTTGATTTTTGCCGGACCTCTATACAGAATAATCCCCAGCGTGCTTATCATACTTCTACTAGGAATCATTGGTCTTTTTCACTTGTTGGCCTTCTTTGAGTTGGAACTGGCACTCCCTAACCAACAGTTCAAAACAGTTAACAAGCTCGTATTTCTCGTTATATTCATGATAAGTTGTTCCTTTAGCTTGGGAGTGATTCTTCTTTGCAAGAATTCAGTTCTATCCTCATTTAATGCCATAATACGACTTTCTGCTAAAATTGATCAAGGTATCGCCTTCAAGTTGAATATCATGCGAATTCGTATGCGCTGATGAGTGATAAGAGTTTATCAAGATATTTTAGATGTGGAACATGATAGTGCATTTTGTACTGTTTTTATATAGAATTTTCCTGGGACAAAACGTTGAAGTCAGAAAACATTCAAAATTATGCCCCATTTTTCCTCATCCCAATTGCAGCAGTTCTTCCCTGGGTTATCTCATTTGGCGTTGTGGTATCGGATTTGGATGCGACATTCTTTGTAATGGACAAGCTGTTTTCAATGGTCATTGGTCGAAACAGACCTTCGGATATTCTCTTGATCCTGGTCCGATTCGTTTTCAGTTGCCTCTTCACGATAGAAATTGGTCGGACTGCGAGCTTTCTCTACATTTGCGTCTCAGTAGCCATTTCCCGATTTGTCAACATTGTCAAGATTTTCAAGTGCAGAGTTCATTCTATTAACATGTTTGTCTACTATTACGATAACCTTCGGATAATCCTATGCAATATGCAGAGTACCATTGATACGGTTTTGTACATATTTCTGAATTGCATATTTTGGACCATGGTTTGTGAAATGTGGCTGTTGGTGAGATCCTCTCCGGAAGAAATAACTATACTAATTTACGGCGCAGTTATAATTGGTTATTTCATTTTGGCTGGGGGACTTTACTTTCTACTTCCGTCGCTCTGCGCTGCCATCGATAAAATTTCTAGGGTCATTGAAGGACATCGGTTTAGAGCCAAGTTGGCGTATGGGAAATGGAAGACGAAATGCAGCAAAAGGAATATTTATAGGGTGCTTGCGCTTCGCCCAATGGTTATCATGTATGGACCTTACTGGCGATTTGGGAATGATTTTGTCATCACTTTCTTTGGTTTAATGTGTATGCGATCGTTTGACGTGATTCTTTTGTTTCATGGCTAAGTCTTAAATGCTGCGTAATAATCAATCATGTAAGATGCATATTAAACGTTGCTGCGTAATAATGGCACACTGTTAGTTCCATTGTTCAGAATTTCAGAATTATCATACTGTAGATGACATCATTTCTTAGTTAGCGATTGGACCCATGAAAGCAAAATGGATATAATATCATATTCAGAATGACATGTGAATGTAAGTGCGAATTGCGAAAAAAGAATAGATAATAGAAAGATAAATACGTACGCATTCAAGTAATTATATATTGCATAGATCTGACATTTACATACCACCGCATTTGTTAATATGACTTGAGAAATAAAGAAAAAAATTATATCATACTTAAAAGATAGCCATTTTCATTCCCAGTAGTGGAGCACGCTTTGTAGTAGAATTTTACACTGAATTGGAAAGTGTAGCATACAAAAATCTACTAACCTACAGACATTTATATTGAAGGTAGGAAATCACAATAACTTTGATTCTATAAATTGGATGGAAGATTTTCATATGAATTAGTTGGTTCGAAGTAGGTTACAACACTGTTGTAACAACAGCAATGATAAATTGACGACTGTGCATTCTTCAACATTGTACGAAATACCTACTTGTATTATTTTGCCATGATGACGACGCCGACTAATAATATGGGGCACTTAGCAATATGCAAATTTTCTGAACAAGAACAAAGGCCAAGAATGTTGCTCTTTGTTTTACTCGGCTAGCTCGAGCTTGGCTTTCCCTTAAGAACATGCAAATTTGTATACGCGTCTGTTTAAACCAGCGCAGCGAGAGAAACGAAACAAAGGACAGACAGGCAGAGACATGTATGACAAGAGAGTGTGCATGCTTGTTCATATGAATCGCCTGCAAGACAGTAAAATCAAGTCATTAATTTCGTAATGAGTTTACTTCCACCATAATTATAAGCGAGTCCAAGCAGTCGTGTTCTCATTGCGGTTTGTTCTTGTCATCGCATTTTCTGAGAGGAATTTATTTTGCGATTTTCTTTTGCGAAAAATTTATCAACTCACTCGTTTCATTTCTTTTTTAAAAATTTAACTGTCAAAAAAAATACTGTTCAAAGAACAAGTTGAAAATAATCAACACCCAAAAATTATAGTACTCGAAACTTCCACACAAAAGACAGTTGACAATTTTTCTTGAGAAAAGTGAACAGTAAATTGACATTTGCCCATTGAAAGAAGTTTGCGTAAAAATGGATTTGGACGTGATAATTTCTGGGGGACGTGGACGGGGTCGCGTTACTCCAGTGATGGAAGCTGCAAGGGCTCGACAGGACCGGCCAGTTGAAGATCGCAATCGTAAGGATGGCTTCGTGCTCGGGAATTTGCGGCCCATTCCACCTAGAAACATTTTTGGGTTTGTCCAAGAACAAGATTATGAGGGTGAGCAGGAGGAACCGGAAGTAGGAATCGATATGGTTGAAGCTGCGAAGATGTTTGCTGATGATGAGGAAGAAGAAGGTGGTCCACCGGCGGTGGTAGAACAAGCACGTGTGGTGGTGAAAGAAGAGAAAATGGAGAAGGAGGAAGAAAAAGGTGACGATTCGGCAATTGACAAGCAAGCACTTGAGGTGAAGAAAGAGAAAGTGGAGATTGAGGGAGAAAAGGGCGTTCCCCCGGCGGTGGAGGAAGTACGACGTTTGGCGGAAGACGTGAAAATAAAGGAGGAGAAAAAACCTCGAACAACGGTCGAAGTCAAGGTAATTTAGGCCCAGCCAATAATAATATATTTTATTACGTAAAGCATGACCTCCTTTCCATTTGAGTATTAAACAAAGTTGGTTTTGTAATTTTCAGTTCGTATCTCCTGGACAGTCTGCGGCCATTATTGAGATAACTGGGAAGAAAGTTCCACGTGCAGAGATCATGAAACGGTTTGGAGATATTCGTCCCGTTAGAGTTGTGCTATCCTTTGGCCCGAGCGAGTTCTTCGTGATCGAGGAGAAGGACGCGTCTTCCGCGATTCAAAAGGAGAATGGGGTCCTCTATCGCGAGTTCCAAGCCCAAATGAACAAGTCGGAGTGGACCAATGTCATTGGAAAAATGGTAAAAATACAAAATTTTATTATTAAGGTATATATAATTTGTATAATGAAAAATGTGGTTAACAATGTGCATAACATAATCCTTCTTATTCTTTTACAGCGAACCCTTCGAGCAACATCCCAAGAATGTTTTGCTTATCAGAGCAAGTTGGACAAGCAGTGGTACAGAGTTCGACTACTAAAGATCATTGCTCAGAACTCGATTGGAGTGGTCTACTTTTTGGATCGGGACATTTTTCAGTACGTCCCCATGACAGAGTTGCGACAGCTTCCGGATAAATTTGCTACTGGAATCACGCGTATCTTCAGGTGCTTCTTGCAGGATGCAGTTCCAATTGGTCTGGATTCGGATGATAAAAATGCGCCCGCATTCTGGTCAGAGGAGGCAATTGAGTACTTCAATGTGTTGGTCATGAGTCGTAATGAAGGGGAAACCGTTAGAGTCTTGCCTTTGCATTGGGCCGTTGATGAACCTGACGGATTGACCGCCGATGCGAGATACAATCTTGGAGTCGTTCTGTTTGTTAGCTCGGAGGAGGGAGCCATGACTTCCGTTGGCTGGAAGATGATTGAAAAAGGCTATGCTCGAATGCAGGAACCGCAAGATTAAAATTTGAAATGCGTTGTTTAAATGATTGTTACTTTGTCATGAATATCTCTGTAATAACTATGTATTGCCACTTTATCATAATTTTTTTTCTGTTGTGTTGTAACCGAATATTAGCGATAGGAGAGAGAGAAGGGACTTATGAATTATGTATTTGCATAACCAATTTATCTATGAGTTGTGTACTATCTACCATATACAATTTAGAAAATTAATGTTAAACTTGTAAAGGAAAAAAAAAATTACTTAAACTAGATATGTGTGTAATTACGTAAACGTGTAAGGTAGATGTTAGATGATCAATAAAATTTTGATATAAAACCTATACTAAAATGAACAATTGTTGGTGTGTACAAATATGTAGGTATACATTTCATTACTATTCCATATATCCCAGTGAAATGAAAGCAAGCAAACTTTCCTGTATATATTTGCATACACTTCTCTACTTAGAGCATCATTGCAGTAGTTTGTGTAAAAAGCAATAAAAATTCAATTTGTAGGTAGTTTAATTTTTTTGTAGGTTGGACTCATCATTAAATGTATGTATGTATATACTAAAACCTAAAAATGCTACGTGAGTAAGATCTGATTTAATCAAAGAACATTCTCGTATTTTGAATTAAAGATAAAATAGGTAGGTAGATTTTAAATATGTATAGAAATACATAGTCGTGCGACCTTGAGTATTTAGTAAGACGAGTAGTTTGTCGATTTCCAAACAAGGCGAATAATAATATGACGCTTTTAATTGAGATGGTTGCATCATTATTAGTGCCAAGCAGACGTCACGAAGGAGGCGTTAACCGATCGCCTGCTCTGTGATAATTAATCATGATTGGAAAGAACACAAAGGTCATCTAGCTACTACTCTAGTACTCTGAATGATTGGAAACGTGTTTTGCCTGATTGATTGAAAGAGTGTTATATGCATTGTTTTCTCATTAATTATGATTACCTAGTTAATGAATGGATTTACACAATTTAAACGAGACAAGATTATATTTTTTTAAACAATTAAAACATAATATTATCTTAAAATCCGTAAAATGCTCATGTCATCACCTTATACAAATCATGCGTTCAATGAATGACAATACACCAAGATCATTCATCATAATATGCACTTACATACGTACATACGTACACCTAATGGTGTGTGTATGTTTATGTAAGATCAATTAAATATGACGATCGTCAGGAAAAGTGAGATAAGTTTATATAAATAAATAAATGATGATTTGTGGGTGTCACGTGTGCTCTGCAATTTGATAAGCCATGTATCAAACGTATATACCTATACAAAACAGACACATGGCACTATGGACAGTGACTCAGTGACCCATTCAACTTGAGCAGATAAGCCTAGACTCAATCATAACATTTGCAACGTCGACGTCAATACTTGGCCAGTAAAGATAATCCTCCTGACACTATATAATAAAACGTAAAGAACGGTCGAAAACCATGAAAATCTCATACTCATATTTGCAAACTAGGCAAAGAAGCATAACGAACGAGGTGACCTTTATAGTTTGTATCTTTTTTTGCAACTTGAAAATAGTTTATAATGGGCTCAAACGAGGTTCCCTTTAAAGAGTCAGTCCCTATTGTTAATTTGTCCGAATTGGGCATAGGGGAAAATGGCAATAATGAGATAAACTTGAGTTCCTCGTCGGTGGAAAAAGTTGTGAAAGAAATCCGCAGTGCGTGTGCAGAATGGGGATTCTTTTACGTGGTCGGTCATGGAATTTCACTTGAGCAGATTGAAAGAATGAGGAAAGTGGCTGCAGATTTTTTTCATAGTCCGAAGGAGTTCAAGAAATCTGTGCAACGAAAGCCGGTCAGTTAAAAAAAACAAAATGAAAAAGTATGCGATTATGTGATAAATACCTATATCAGTTTATAATAATTTTATGCATGTCTTACATTGCCCCGTGTGAACAGAATAACTTTCGTGGCTACACAGACAATGAGCTGACAAAGCAAAAGCTGGACTGGAAGGAAGCTTTCGACTTTGGTGCTGATGTCAAAAAAGCGAAGGAGATTGAAGAAGGAAGGATAAACTTGGATCCTGGCAAGAATCAGTGGCCAGAAGACCTGCCTCACTTTAAGGAAACGCTCATAAAATACTTTTCGGTTGGCAAAGCACTAATTTTACTTATTCATTACATTCATTAGCAATACTCTGATTGTCCTGAGCAATTCACATTATCCATAACTACTTTTGTAACTAACATTTTAACTTTTCTATGTACCTACCTATTACAGGCATTACATTCTCTCGGAACGACGCTCATGGACCTAATCTTTATGTCCTTTGACGTGGACCCAAAAACAATGAGACATCACTTTAATGAAAATAGCGATACGAGTTTCTGTCGCCTAAACTATTATCCAGTTTACCCACAACACGCCACCAATGGTAATCACTTGGGCGTTGGTCCTCACTCTGATTCTGGCGTTTTAACCATTTTACTTCAAGACGATAACGTGTCGTCGCTACAGGTGCAAAAGGACGGCGTTTTTCATAACGTTACCCCCATTCCAGGTGCGTAAAATGCAATTAATATGACATCTTACATTATTAATTAAAACATATACCTAAACTGTCATTATTGTATGTCTACATTACATGTCTATATGCATTTATATAGGTTCATATGTGATTAATATTGGAGACATGATGCAAGTGTGGTCTAATGGTCTATACAAAGCACCCATACACCGTGTGTTGACAAACCCATCAGCGGAACGCTTTAGCGTCCCATTCTTCTTCAATCCAGCTTATGAAACTAATGTGGAGCCGTTGCCACAGTGCATCCCCAACGACCGACCTAGTCGCTATCGCCCAGTAAACTGGGGCGCATTTCGTCAAGAGAGGATCCAAGGAAACTACGTGGACCAAGGAGAGGAGATCCAGCTTTACCATTTTGAAATACACAATGAAATTAAATATTTAAAAAAAAATTAAACTATATTTTAAAAAAAACGCCACCACTATTATTAACTGTTTGCTAAAAAGATCATAGTGATTGATGACGAATGAAGACTTATTACGCGTTTGGGATGAGTTTTTAAGAAGGCTACTCAAAAAATGCTCCGTTGCAGCACATTTAATGCTTTTCATTACTATAAATAAAGCTTGATTATAATACTATAATTTTTGAACAGTTAATTTGATGCATGTTCATTTATTGCATGTAAACACATCTATAATAGGTGTTCATATGGCAGCATTTTGATGTCTGCAAAAACCACTTGTTTGAAAGAAACGTGGTGGTGGTAGTATTGATTGAATTTAATGTTTTCTGCATGCGGTTTTTATCGGTAAAGTGCACAATAGAAGCTGATAGTGAATGAATAGGCGAATAGATAGTGTGAGTGAGCTGCTCTCCCAGGTTTAAAGTTTAATGTTCCGCACTGATTGAGCGAGTAATTTGCGGATGGATCTAGTCTAAAAAAGCTGAGTCAGGTTAACAAGCAAGACTCCGTGGCGCAACGGTAGCGCGTCTGACTCCAGATCAGAAGGCTGCGTGTTCAAATCACGTCGGGGTCAAATACTTTTTGCTCCTTCTTCTTTTGCCTGAATGCATGCGGTTTGGGTAAATGTCAATGTAGCTGTTGCTTAGTGGACGCTATTTAATTTTTTAATAATTTTATTTTTGCATTTAACTTATTCTTTTGGCCATTAGCTACATAATATGCACATACATACAACATTTTGCCATTTGGTGAATAGGTTTACATGATAGGCATTCCATTACAGATTTTTTAAAGCCTTGCTCATACTTTCAAGTAACCTTGACGCTGTCATCATTATTGAAGCTTAGGGCTTTTGTAAATAAGAGCCGTGAAAGCAAACTTTGTCGCAGATAAAAAACATAAAATGACGAGTTTTCAAGCAATGATTCATGCTTTTTGTTCCATGCAAATGGCTCATAAGTATAAGGCTTATTTTAATACAAAATCTACTTTAAAATGTAATTTAAACTAAACGATGATTATGACATGAAAAGGGATGCAGCATGTAAAAATGTAAGAAAACATACAAGTTTTCTTCAAACTTTAAAATCTTTGTTGTTGGTTTATCTATTCATTTACAATCCACACACAACTCAGCTACCGTAGAATAACGTAGAAAACGAAGTTCATATTCATCCATCATCGCCAGTTACTTATAAAGAAACATCGTATCGCATCTCTTTTAATATTCTTATCATCAGCAATACTGCTGCTGCTGCAGCAGCAGAGCAGAGTGAGTTTAATCAAGGAAGGGAATAAAATTAAATGACATTTTTGTTTGTAAATACTACTTATCAAATGCCTTTGATCCTCAACCACCAGCACCAACCACACTAGCATATTATATAGCATAGAGATATGTAAAATGTCATTTTTTTTGCAGATAAGCACTATTCTTATCTCAAAAACGCTTATCCTCACTCTAGCTCATAGGAGTCCTATGAAGTATATTAGACGAGTAGTATAGCAAGTAGATATATATCTTTTTTTGGCATACAGCCAAAAAGCCAACTGCACTGACTGTGCAGTGCTGCCGCTAGTCATCTTTTGCATCTAAAAATTACACTTGCGTGCTTGCATGTTGCGCAGCTCCGGATCCGACCCGTTCCCTCTCTCTACCTATCTGTCTAATCTGCCTACAAGCAAGCTTGAGAGAAAAGGCCAAAGCAACCAACCCGACTAACGAGACGAAGTGGAGACGACGAGAGAAGTTTTGTTGGACGGACTGGAGTTGAGTGCGACGACGTCGTGCAACTTTTTAGAGAACACTTTTTTGCGTTTTGTTCTGCCGTAGCTCATCTTTTGCTGTTTTTTTTGCGAGTATAAAAGTAGGGACCGTAATTACTGATTACGATTACTAATTAGTTTTGCAAAAATTAGCAAATTAGCTGTTTTTAGATTATTAACTTTTTTTCGGTAAGTTTAGTTTTTTTGTTAGTTGATTATTGCGAAGTTGAAGATTACAGGGGGATTAGGGACTAGGGAGAGGGTAAAAAGATGGTTTTTAATGTATTAGAAGGGTTAATTATTGCGGTAGTTTAGTTTAATTATTTATTGATTTTTGAAGGAAGAGGAAGGAAGAAGTTAGTTAACTTTGTTGTAAGTAGGAAGAAAAGGTTGAATATTGCAAAAATAATTAACTATAGGCTTTTATTTCTGAGTAGAGGGATTTGGCATTAGGAAGTAGGTCAAAGTCACGTGATGGTAGCTTAAAAGGGTTAATTTTTGTAGCCAGTAGCTACTTTTGGGAAAAACTGAAAGAAGTTAGGTCGACATTCGCTATTTTAAGTAGGGATTAGTTTAATAGTTGCGGTAATTGTCTAGATCAATGTTTAAAATAGTCATAAAGCTTTAGTCATTAGTTGAGATTTCTTATTAACTGATAGCGTATAGCTTATAAGGTTAGAAGGACTTTTCTTTAGCATCAGATAGGTACTTAATGAATTGTTGCAGGCACATTTAATAAAAGAGTATCGGTCAGGGATTAGTTGTATTTCGTATTATTATTAACTTTACTAAATGGTCCTGGAGCATTATACTTACCTGTAGTTTACATTTAGTTAGTTAGGACTACTGGGTATTAACCCATCAAGTAAAGTATAGTCATAGTTATAAGGCATTACAAAACTGTTGTTGAATAGGCCATCGCCAGTCCACAAAAGTTATCAAAAGGCATGTTATTCACCTTATCTTATCAACTAAATTAAATTAAGCTAGATATTCATCTTCAATCTTATTATCGCTATCTTCTTTTTGGTAGGAATTCGTACGCAGTACGCAGGCATTTGCAGGTAGTAGTGTTGATAAAAAGCCATCTTTGGGTCTTTAGGTGGTTGACTGGCTTATCTTTATCTCGTAAGATTCAACTGCAGAATAGGACTAAATCTTAATTACTATTAGGTGTAAGGCTGAGAAAATGGTGTTGTAGGTAGGTAACCAGAAGTCACCTTCATAGTCCATAATAAATTACTTGACTCTATTGAAATGGTAAGGTAGGTGAGTTGGCGTAGAAAGGCTGCCAGTCAAACCGTAAAGAAGGTTTTCTTCATTTGATTAGTTTAGATGAGTAGAGTGAGAGGTCTAATAAATAAAAAGTGGACAATTGGCAGAGCATACTTGGATTTAGGGAACATACCACTGTGCTTTTTTGTTTGCTCTTGTCTTGTCATTTATTTTATTGTTTCCCAACTTAATTGTTTTTTTTCTATTTTTTAACTTACAGATAACCCGGTGGTTGCTTAAGCTTTTAACTGATCAACTCTGATGGATGTAGGATAATGACTCCCACACCGCAGGAGCGCGACACGGGCGGGGACGATGAGCCCTCCTCGATGGTGCCCCCTCCTTCCACCGTTAAGAAAATTATGTCATTAGTCAAGAAGGACCGCGCCGTAAGGCCTCCTCCCCAATGGGTTCGAGTATCTACCTTTTGGAGTGACTGGGAGGCTGGGAATAAGCAGACTTTGTAAGTTTATAATTACTTAATTATTACATCACCAGTAGCGAAGCGTTTTTGGTATAGTTTTAAAGTGATTTTTAAATTAATTGTTGTTAATTTTTTGTAAACGATAGTTTGGTGGAGGTGAGAAAATATGCTGAAGTTTTGGAATCATTTGATACGGCCAGGAAGACAGTAGATAAAAATTCAAAGTCATTCGAGGGTTCGTCTGTAAGAGTTGTAGATTCTGTTGACGATGCATGTAAGTTGAAACATAAATGATACGTATTTAGTGCGTAAAAAAATGGTACAATAATAAATGGCCAATTGCGTTCAATATTCATTTTTGTGAATTTTAGGTGCAGATTATGAAGCTGCTGTGTACCTTCTCCTGAAAGCTGTGTGCAAAGGAGATCTGAAGACTGAAAATGTCACTTCTGTTATCGAGGAAGCTGGCCGTTTACATCCCAAACTCGCGTCGTTGATGGGTGATATGTTCTCAGTATTGGATTTGGAGACTCAATGTCTCACAGTCGAGGAACGTCAGCGCTTTGTGTTATTGGTACGTGGTTGTTCGAGCTTTTTGGAAAACGTGTTTCTGGAGAGGTTGGAGGTGGATACCTTAGGGGATGCCAGGATTGTCAAGAGCAAGAAAGTCTTTTCTGTTAAAATTACAAAAGCGAAAACAAAATCTTAGTAAGTCATATTATGCTTTTTATTTTATTGTATTCCAACCTGTTTTGTTAAAAAGTATTGTCACACTTTACTAATTCTTTGCTTTATTTTGCAGTTTTAAGCAGAATAAGTTTAATCTGTTACGCGAGGAGAGCGAGGGATACGCCAAGCTCATCTCAGACCTTAGCTTGCCAACGGTTGACAATTCCGTGTCATACATTTGCAGTATTATCCCACGCCTCATCGGTAATTGCTTAAATCAGCAATTATTATCAAGAAATTTATATATTATTACGTACTTTAAAAATACTATATAATCGTTCCCCTTTTAACTTTTAGGTTCGTTTAATTTGGACCCTAACCGTGTTGTGGATATTATATTGGAAGCATTTGAGTGCCAGCCGGACTGTGATTTTTTCGTTCCTGTTCTGAAGAGTCTGAACCTTTCTCCAGAAAGGATTTGTGAAATTATAGGTTTCAAGTTGCAGTGCGAGGAAGAACCTCCAGAATCATTATTCTTTTTGATCATCATGCTTCTGAAAAGTGAGGTCATTGATCTGGATACAATTTGGTGTTGGGTAAATACTTTCATTTAATTATTACTTAATATATACTGCCACAAATGTGCATGGAATCAGTAAATTAAAAATTAAGATTATGTTTAAAAATAAAATAAAATATCCTTTATGATTTAGCTGTCTCCGCATGATCGTGTGATTCAGGACGAATGGGAGCATGAAGTTCAAGAGGCGAAGGAGCACGCTCGTAGAGCCATGATCGTAGTGGTCAATAATAATCAAAGTGGGACTAATAAAAGGGCGCAGAATAGTATGGTTGCACGTAATAGGGTAATTGTTTTAATAATGAATAATAATATAAATGTTCAAGCTATAAAGATATTATTTGGTTGCTTGTCGAATAAAGTTTAACATATATTTTTTTAAATAGAAATCATACAACCAAAAGCTTCGGCTTTGTGAAATGTTTCTGAAGACAGGAAACTGGGAGTTAGCATCGGACCTGATTGATAAGTGCCCAGAGTTCTACGTCGTCAGCAAACGGAGGGTGGCTTTATCCCTTATACACTACATTGAGCTGCTTATCGACCCATTATACCTCATGTAATTTATCATGCTTGTTTTCTTTGAAGATTTGTTTCAGTTTTTTTTTCTATTATGTGTATATGTAATTAACTTTAATGTATCTTTGCAATTTTCCCTTGCAGGGTTTATGAAAGCTCGGCAGAGTTGGGAATACGTCCAGTCACAACACCCAAAAACTTCTCGACTAATTTTAGTCGAATATTCAACTGGAAAGAGTTGGAAGACCAGTTTGAAGTTATCCTGAGCATTGGGCCTTATGCTCATTTCAAGCCACTATTCTTGTATAAACTGACTAGAATCATGAGAGCTTATTTGACACAGGTAAAATTCCTTTCGTATCTACTTGATCTCATGTTTCCGTGTTTTGATATGATAGATATGTTATTAAAATATTTTATATATTTTGAAGTTGGAAGGCGAACGGACCAAACTATACTACAATTTTTTAACGGCTTTTGATGAAGTCATCCTTCCAGCTTTATGCTTCATGGATTCGTTTCCGGCTATGGGATATGAGATTTGGAGTGTGCTAAAGTTCTATCCTTATAACGAAAGGTATACTCTAACTATTTTTTACTGAAGGATGAGTAGAGAGTTTAAGCTTATTATCAATCAAGTTAGTTATTATTATTATTATTATTATCTATCTTTTTTATATAGATTTTGTCTTTACGAATCTTGGAAAAGTGAAGAAAGTTTGTTACTCCATCCATCTCTGTTGCGCAAAAGGATTGACATGTTGAAAGAAGTTAAGCACCACATGAGACGATTATCAGCAGAAAACGTGAGGGCAATGGCCCGCCGTTTCGGAAAATTAACTCATTCAATGCCAACAGTTGTGTTGGATTATGTGAGTATTTACATAAAAATAAGTGCTGTACTTACCTATACAAGATCCCGCTAATATATATTCTTTAAACTTTAATTTTTGCTTTTCATTTTCAGCTGATCTCACAAGTCCAACTATATGATAATATGATTGCTCCTGTGGTTGGCGCATTAAAACACATGAATACGCTTAGCGAAGATGTCTTGTCGTACTGTTTGTTAGTGGCTTTATGTCCAGGCGAAAATAAGAGTGGTCAGGCATCTCTGTCTTTGGTACAGCATTTTATATTTTTTGAGACCTTATTTTCAAAATGAATAAATGGTTTTACTGGAGGTAATAATTAATTCCCACTTTAATGAAAATTTCAGATGTTGATGCCAAATCGACCAAGGACTAAACACGATGGAACCACTATAGCTGCCTGGTTGCAGAATCTATGTTCCTTTACTGGACTAGCCATGAAGAAACTTTTGGTGAATCCCGTCCCTTTGTTGCAGTATGTTGCGAATCAACTAAAAGCGAAACGGAGCTTAGACCTGCTCCTGCTAAAAGAAATTGTTAAGAAGACTAGTGGAATTGATGCTGGCGTACAGATCAGCGAACAACAATTGGACGCCATGGCCGGAGGTGAACTCTTGAGAGAGGAGGTAAGTCTTATTTAGTTTTGCGATTGATTCATCCCATCAACATTACACACTCGCATGGTTCTCTTTAGCAACCATGTATTAATTATAATTAAGCATTTGTTTAATTAAATCATTTCAGGTCAATCAGTTTAGTAAGTATTATGTCGGCAAGTCGAAGCCATGTGCTAAATTGTGGAAAGGTTGCTGTACGGACGATTTGGCACTTACTCTTTGTGTTAAAATGTCTCAACTTCGGGACGTGATTGTCTTTGATGACTCAAGTTCGGAGCATCCCAAACTTGTAGGCAAGCTTTACGATCAGGTATGATACGCGCTCCATTTAACAATTATAACTGCCGGCTATTAATGTGAATTCTCATATAAAATTGTTGTGCTGAGGCTGTCACTGCGAATTAATGAAGAAACAATTATTATCATTACATAATCTTGATAATCGTTATGTTTTTCAGTGCCAAGATACATTGGTTCAATTTGCAACATTCCTTCAGTTAGTTTCTTCGGTGGATAACTTTTCATTACAAATACCAACAATCCAACGGCTACTGAAGAAATATCGTGTCCCAGCAGAAGTGGCGTTCTCTTTAGGGCGACATTCACTTCATCATGCTATGGGTGTATGTGCCATCTCACAATAACTATTTAGAAAAATAAATATATTTTGCTAGCTTTTTTACTTGATTTTATGAACCTTTGATTTTGTATATTTTATAGGAAGCAGCAAAACAATTAAACGTTCCTCCGAATGAATTGCCGAAAAATTATCCCGGCGTGGTCCATCAGATCCTCTCGCCATTGGCCAAAGCTGTTGTCGGCCTTTTGCCTGCGAAGACATGGAAGGAGCTCTCGCCTCAGTTGTACGTTACTTTTTGGACGTACAAAATTTCAGATATATATGTCCCTTGCAAGGCATATGAACGACAAATTACGAAAAGACTGGAGGAGGCAAAAGCTACCGAATACAATGTGAAAATGTCTGCGGGTGAGAAGAAAGAGAAAATAGAAGTGTTGCAGTTGCTTTGCAAAGAATTAGCAGAAGAAAAAAATCGAGAAATGATGCACTATGTTTTGGTGCATGCCACGTTTAAGCAGGTACGGTATACAATCTATTGGAAAGTGGATGGCTTCAATTAATATAACTCCACCAAATGAATGAGTAAATATAAATATACATAATATTAATGTGTTTTTGTACAGGAAAAGGCTCGTTGGTTTCTCCCCGGAGCAACTGGAAAGAGTTCCAAGTATGATACTATAAATACCTTCATTCAACATTGTGTCTTCCCAAGAGTCAAGTTTACCGCTGAGGATGCCTTGTTCTGTGCTCACTTCGTATCATTAATCCATTTGTTGAGGACAGAGAATTTTTCAACCCTCCTTTACTTCGACAGAGTATGCCAATCATATAAATAGCAATTATAACTCGGTGTTTGAAATCCTTCTAAGTAGTTACATGAGAAATTTAATTATTGTTTTTATTTTCTATAGATATTTTATGATATCACTTATCTGCTTACGTCCTGTACGGAGAACGAGGCCAGTCGTTATGGCATTTTCTTGCGCGAGACGCTCAAAACTGTCTTGCGTTGGCACGCAAGCAAGGACGATTTCGATAAGGTAAGTGTTTTACTACTGTTCAGTTTTATAAAAGTAGGGTCTAGTAAATGGTATGAGACAGTTTTACTAACTATTAATTTGTCTTTTAGAATTGTGGGAACCATCCCGGGTTCGTCACAAAGTCAAAAGCCTCCCTAAAGTCGCCTGATAAAACTGGAAACTTAGATTATGAGGGCTTCCGACATGTTTGTCACAAGTGGCTTTATAATATCACCAAGGTTAGCTTGCAAAACATTGATAAATTCCTTGAATAACACAAAGTGATATTCATTATTGTAATGCCTTTAATCATTTCTTGATGATTACAGAGTGCTACGACGTGCTTAGGATCTGAAAATTATAATCAAGTTCGCAATATTCTGATAGTTTTAACTGAAATTCTACACTATTTTCCAAAAGTAATTGAGTTGGCTAATGCCGTTGAACTTTGGGCGGAAAAGGTAAGTAATGTGTATTCAATAGCATTTAACAGGTATCATGTACTATAATTTCCTGAGTTGCTAAATACATATATGTTTTCTTTACTGTCACAGGTGAGGATCCGTGAGAAGGATAGACGGCGCGACTTGCACGCTCTCGCGACTAGCTATATTGGTCAGCTTAAAACAAAAAAGAGTACCTTTGTTGCAGAAGGAGACTTCCATTTAAAATCTGAAAAGCCGAAGGCACTGGTGAAGACTCGACAGGTCGAAGTTGGGGCAGGTGGTTCTGTAAGCATCAAAGTAGTTCGAGAGATTGTTACTGACGCCTCATCCTCCAATAAATTGGAACCTGTTCAGAATCGGCTTATTAAACTGTCGAAAGTTGCTTCACCTGTACGTTCATCAGCACGTAGCAGAACTCCCAGTACAACAACATCTTCGTCGTCTAAGGATCAAGGCGGCACTAGTGGTAGTAGCAATAAATCTACATTTAGGACCAATGACTCGAGATCCGGTGGGAGTAGCAAGAGAGTCAAACTCTTTTCAGATAAACGAAAGCATAAATAAAGTCACTTGGTGAGATAAGAGTTCAATATACTGTACAAAAGTTTAATTGTAGAAATTTTTTAACCTGCTTTAAATTTGTTATTGTTATTTTTATTGTTACTATTATTATTTATAATTATTTTATATTGAAAATGTTATTTGAGTATAAATGCCTTGAATGGTGATTGAATAATGATCTTGCATGAGTGTGTATCATTCAATGATAAGATAAGCTGAAATTTCGAATATTAACCTTTAATTTTGAGTTGGAGTATACATTTTATACCAAGTTTAGGTTTCGTTAATTTAATACAATGTTGTTATAAGTACGTAATTTATGTCATGAATGAATGATTGTGGGTGGTTATTTGATTTTGCTATACTATAAAATATGTATATCCAAGTTATATATAATAATTTTTGTTACTGTTTTGTTTTCATGATAAGTGTTCCGGTGTGCTTAGTCTTTAGATTGTATTGTAAATACTAAGGATATATTATTAAGACTTAACTATTTTAGTATTATTTTAACGTGTTTCATTGTTGATACTAGCTATAGATTTAATTAAAAGCAAAGTTGTATAAATATGAATGTCTTAAATGCTGCAGTTTACTTAATGCACGGCGTAGTTTTAGAGATTTGGACAGATGCAACGATTTTTTATATAAATTATTTTTTATGAAGCAAGCAACCTTCACTAACCATAATGCAGACAAGGTAGTCGTATTAGTGAATGAAAGAATGTATTGATGTGCTGTGAATGAGATTGTTGGAAATGCGAGCAGTGAGCACGGTTGATAAGAATGTATGGGAAAAAGGTAGATCTACTTTTTTGGGCTCACGAAGTTACGTTACGTGTAAAAATGGTTGCTGTATCGAGTCAGTAATGCCATCCGATGAGAGAATTCCACAAGATTTGGTAGGGATTTTGGGAAAAAAGAGCAACGTTTATGCACAAAGGGGTTATATTATGGATAGGGTTTGCTGGTTTACATTTCTTTCTGGCGATGGCGGAGTAGTAGAAACAAGATGAAGGGTGAACAAATCCTTTCCACCAAGTGCCAATAGCCCTTACCTTAAGTATTGTATCTTTACATCGTTAATTTGTATACAAGACAATCAATTATATTTTTTATTCAAATAGAACGCGTGACCTTGAATTGGGTAACCATTTTAATCGAATTATAATACATAGACAGTAACAGTCCAGGGCGTATTTTAGTATAGATGATGATAGTTTCAACTGCGGCGTCTATAAAAGCCATCCGTGAACTGGTGACCCGGTGTACTCCTCGTAGTCTGAAAGTTAAAAAAACAGACAAAATATCGTTATCAGTAAGTAACATACATAATTGTAGGTCATTCGGTGTTATAGGTCGGTAAAATAATGTAAAGTTTATGCATTACCTTCTTCGCTGCTGTCCTCATAGCTAGTGTAGGGGTTTGGATACTTGCTCCAACTCCAGTTAAAGAAGAAAAATGACTGCTCTGTCGGAGGCTCCTCTGTCGTAGGTTCCTCCGTTGTAGGCTCCGTTGTGGTTGTTGGGGTGCTGGTGATCTCTGTAGTCGTTGGTTCACTGGTGCCAAGTCGGTAGGACCCCGGTTTTATCCAGACTTTAGGGCGTCCGTCCACATGATATGTGATCAGGCACAAAGTTAACGTTGTAGTAACTACTGAAAGGGTAAAAAGGTTCACTTTTTTCAAGTGGAACATCTTAATGACAGGTATTTTTTAAACTTTTAAATTTCTTTTGAAGCGAGTTGAATATTTTTTAAGATCAAGTTTATGAAGTAAAGTAAAAATGAGATTGATAAGATTTTTTTAGACCGAATTATGAAAGCTAAGTTGAGTTGAGCAAGAGATATCAAATTTCAGGGACATTATGTTGCAATCAATGACGAAAGGAATTGAACAAAGGATAATTCAGAGATTTTTTTTCAATGAAATGCTTTAATGAAAAAATTAAATATTCAAGTAAATGAAAAGTGTAGTTATGAAGCAATTTTTATACTAGGCATGACTATAGGACATACCATACCAAAATGGAAAGACCCAAGTAGTATTATCATAGACTATTACAAATGAGAAAGATAGTTTAGCAATATATAAATGTGTACATTTTCATTTAAACTATTGTATTTCGTACAAATGCATAAAATGGAGTTCGGTGGTGGCAAATAGCATTACGATTACAATACCCCAATCTATGACCCTTGCGTAATTGTTAGTTGGCTTAATTTAATTTAATTGAAGTAGTCAGGATGTCGATGTCACAGTAAATATCAAAATACAAAATGTAAAAAGTAGATCATCAATGATTAACGAAACCAACGCTTGTACACAAAAAACGCTTGAAATGCCATAAATTTTCAATCATGATGTGTGCTTTGCTTGAATCATTCAGTCCGATCTCAAGTCATGCCAATTATGTATGCCCATCACAGTAATCACGAGAATTGGTATAGTCAGTTTTTCATGTTACATAAATTCACTTTATTAAAATACTTTCCAGAAAGTAATTCCGCATAAGAGTACATCATATCCGAAAGTAAGCCTTTTCAAAAAGTTACCGGTAAAGTATTAAAAACGTAAAGCATAGGCATAGGTATGTATATTTCTATTCGTTTAAGCTATTGTATGCTAAAATTTATCAAAACAGAAATATTTACATGAGTGACATATAGAGAAACAATTAAAGAGTAACAATCAACTAATAATAATAATTATAATATTGACCCGGAGGAAAAAAACTCCATTTGTGATCCATGGTAGAATTTTTACAAACCGGAACTCGCTCACCTCCCGGCATCGTTTTAAAGTTCCACCAATCATCAACGTCCTCATAAGACTTTGGCCGTACCCGACGGTTAATAGTCGCTAGAACTTTTTGGCACAATGCGCACCAACTGATCCCCCCTCTCGCAATCTTGTACCTGGCTTTCCACTCAAAGTACTTGAGGTACTGGTTCGTGTGCTCATTCAGATAACTCAAATAGTTTGCCAAATCTGACGCGCCTCCATAATCCCTGGCGTCGATGTAGGAATTGGGAGGAGCGAACCGGGAGTAGTTGGCACCTCCATACACAACAGGAACAATGTTGTTTGCCAGGGCACCGAAGAATGTTTCGGAGACGTAGTCCTCACAGTCAGCGGTCTCAAATGACAGGAAAAACTTGTATCGTTCCGCGAGTTCCTCGTAGCACAAATCTGCTCCGTAGGCCAGTTGGCAGTACTTGTCGCCGCACTTTCCATAAATGTCTATTGGCATGAACCTGCGCATTTGCCTCACATAGTCTTCTCGTTTTGTAGCCGTTATGCAATCTGACAGAATCACTGCAACAGGTCGCCAGAAGGGTTTTCCCGCGACAAGCTCCCGCATCTCTTTACGGTTGTAGCGGACACTGTTTTCTACCTTATAGTTCAATGGAACGACGATGCCGAATGGTTCATAAATGTCCGAGTCCCTTCTGCAAGAAAAAAAACATAAAGCTAAATATGAGTTCCAAGAAATAATTAAGATTAAAAATCAACTACAATTTAAACAAAAATGACTGATTTAGTACATTGTGTGTTACCACACCTGTATGTCATGGTCCAGTTGAAAAATTTCGAAATGTTTCTGTGGTCCAGCTTATTTGACATGGCGGGCGGTCGATTATTATGATAAATCCATACCTGACCCGGAGGACGATATTCTGGCAACTCCTCCCTAAAAAAAGAAACAATAACATTTAGATAATCAATGATAAGCTACACCAATTATGTTAGGTTATACGCAAAAGTCTTGTCCTCTTATATTACTCCACTTGAAGGTCATAATCACTATCCAGATCCCAAGCATGGAACACGACCGCGTGACTGATATTCAAGTGCCTCCGATCATACGTCAACCTACAGTCGTGAGTCAGCCTTTTCGATCTGAAGAAAATTGGACACTCCTCACCCTTCTCCATCACGAAGGGACTCTGGTGCAGATGACTCTTGTAGTACTTTGTCCATCTCAGAATGATAACCTCGTCCACGTCATCCGCCGGACCCGGATCCAGAACGAAATCTTGGACGAAATCAAAGTCCTTGTCAAGGTACTCCAAAATGGGGTCTGGTCCGTACCAGGGAAGATCCGACTCCGGGAAGGGAGTCCAGTCCAGGAATACATGGAGGCACACGATCGTGAAGAGAGTTAGGTAGAAAACCGCCATAAACCATCTCATAAACCATTTTGCACAGAATAGCAAGATGCGAGCTAACGCAAAGCACAACCTTCGAAATCTCATGATATCCTTCTCTCTGGTCGTCTGGTCGTTTTCTTAACTGCAGATGATAAGCTGAAAATATACCGATAAATACACAATAATGATAAGCATCTGTAAATATAATTACCAAAATTACACCTGAAAAGTAGAGCTGATGTGAAGGACGATGCACGATGCCGGCCGGCGCAGAAAGAAAGAAAGAAACAGTCAGCTAGACAGCAGATGAGAGACTGAGATGAGCTTGGTGGACGGTGAAACAAGTGAAGTGAGAAGACAGAAAAACAGTTCATTCGTCAGCAAGGAAAGGAGACAAAGGCAACTAGGGCATCTTCAATCTTCAGACGCCATAGTTAATTATTTTAATTAACGATTTAATTAACCAACAGAATATTAGTAAATGATAATTTCTTTTGTATTTATGTATGTAAAGATGCATAGTAAAGTACATTATTGCATGCAGTTCATAATAAATGATTTCAAAATGACACAGTAAATCACAATTCTTCATCACAGAAATTACACTTTATTTACATCACCATCATCGAACCATGAAATGTAGTTAATTTTAGAAGTCGGTTTAATTTTAATAGGTGTAGCACATCCTTAGTTAATAATGCAAATGTATAGTTAATAGTTATTGTTGATGCACACAAAAAATAGCAGTTTATGAAAAGCGACTGCACTGATTAAATCGCATTGTTAAGTCATTACGTGTTTCTTTTCTCCATGCTGACTATAATGGAAGGCTTGGTTGGCATTTGAGGTGCTGAAGTCGTAGGAGCAGGTCCTGCAGTTACCGTCTGTAAGGGTCTTATTGACGCCTGAGCCAGGCGAGCAGATTGTCTTCTTGGCGCATCCTTGCAAATCTGATTCCTGTAAAAAAAGAGAATCCGAGAAATGCATGATTTATCATTATTCATTATCATTTAAGATGTCTGCAAAGCTTTCATTTAAACAAAATTCTCTTTCTTCCTCGTTATCTACAATATACATACCTATCATTCCGATGAGTAGCTAATTGGTGTCTATCTGAAAACATCTTGTAGCATTTCTGGCAGCCAAACAAGCTAGTCGGCACCTTTTTCAGTTTGTGATCATTGACCAAGTGTTTCTTGACTTGAAAGGGGAATACGAAGGCCTTCTCACAGCCGACCTGCGTACACTTGAACCTGGGCTCCACAGTGCCCATTCGTTTTACATGCTGCTTTAAAGATTCCTTTGACGCGGATTGAAAACCGCAAATGCACCTGCTTTCATCCGGAAGATCGTCGTCCATAGCGTGTGCCACTCGTTCCTTTTTTACCTTTCTTGAGGTCCCCTGGGAAGTATGAGGGGGAGGGGCAGACTGACCTATGACATCAGTAGCACCACTTTGTTGAGAGGTCCCCTGCTCCAATCTTGCAATGGCATTGGAAAGCACGAGACATCTTTTCTGCTCCTCTGAGAATTCAGGGGATCCGTTTTTCCGTTTCATGGACACTTCCAATGTCTCTTCCGGTTTTTCAGTGTGACCATTAACGCTCATGATTATAGGTCCCCTCGAAGCTGCTGGCTCTTGCTAAAAAGTACCATATGCATATGAAATTCATTCTAAAAATTATTTTCAGACTCCTGATTATTATAATTGAAGCCATTATTAAATAGGTTTAATATTCAAATACATATATTAGCAACAGCGTACCGGGTCATAATTTTTTGCATAATTCGCCCCGTCCCGGTTTGGAACCTGCTGAGGTTGAGCACCTGCGTCAAAATTAAATACGGTTGGAGTTGCTCCAGTGTTCGTGTCTTTCATTGCCCCAGGCGAGACCAAGTCCATTGGAACGTTGTCATCATAATCTTCATTTAAGCCATTATTGGCAACACCATTTTGTGGATAAACACTCAAAGGGTCAGGCAAGCCATAAATCTGAGTGGGCTGATCATCCCCCCTCGAACCACCATTGGTCATTATATCATTCTCATCCCTCCCATTAAAGTCTCGCGGAGAGTAAACGTGCAAAACTGTGTCCGGTTCTGGAATGGTATGCATGCTGTCGTCTCCCGAATCATTGTTGTTGTAACCGTAACCGAACTCTCTGGAAAGCGTGTCTTCAAGATTTCCAAGGCGGTCGTTAAGCTGCTCGTAGTTTTTGTCCATTCTCGTGCTGACCTCGTTGACCAGCGAGTGCATCTGGTTCCGAGCTCCGCTGCAGAGCAACACCAGCTTCGTCAAATGCTTCAGAATCGCGTCCACTTTGCCCTCCAGTGTGTTGTCGCCGTCAGATTTTTTAGATTGGTCATTTTGAGCTCCTTCACCGTTGGCGTTGACGGTTAGAGAATACTGATGATTTAGAGCGCTGTACTGGTGCGTCATTTTCTGCAGCTCCTCACTGAGCTGCCTGTTGAATTGATACAACTTTGTGTTTTCCGTCTCCAGAGAGGATATTTTGTGATTGTACAACAGGTCATAGTTATGAGTATGGTAGAGATCAGTAGCAGCCGTTGTTGTAGTCGTTGAGATTTGGTAGGGACTTTGTTGGGGAGGATAGTGGCCGAATGCTGGGGAGTGGAGTGACCCTGCCACTGAGTGAACCTCACTGTTCATGTCGGAGGAGGACGAGGACGCGTAACCGTTTCCGGTTGGATATCCACTCAGATCCATTAATAATAATACTTTATGTAAATTTTTAACTATAAGATTGGTCGTGTAACGTGTAGCGTGGTAAAAAACGGTGTGTGCAAATTATGCTTAGGTATTAGAATTTATGTCAGATCACTCAAAAATACACAAAATAAAATGCTTTAATGATAGTACAGAGGAACAGATCTTAAAAGATGATGTGTCCACTCCTGTGACGCTTTCTGACTGAAGCTAGTTGAAATGAAAATGCTTTGTCACTTGATTCGTGTCGTGCGCATAATAATAAATACTTGTACTAGCACTTACACTAATGCTATGGATTATTTGTAATAAGTACTCATATTTTCATAATATCATGTTTAAACTAACCCATTTTGTCTACTTGTTCTCCTTTCTGAGTCAGAAATTCTGACATTATTAGATCCTTGCAAGAAAACTAGCTGTTCCATGCCTTTGTACCTTATCAGTAGTGGCTAGGTTTGATCCGCTGAAAAGCTGGAAAATTCTTACCGTTTCGTAGAAAAGGTTTATCCAGAAATAGAATTGAGCACGCCTGCCTGGCTAGCATTTTCATGCATACCAAATGGGAAAACAAAGTGAATGAATGAATTGTTCTTGTACCTACACCTATGCAGTCAGGAAACCAAAAAGTATGTATATACTGTCATGCACCTTAAATTCTGCTGTTAGCTTAAAAGACAATGAATCTTTTTTGTCTTGTGTCTTCAGTTCACGTCTGTCATATTAAATTGTATGAGTCACATTGGTTCTGTTTTAAATACTATGCATATAGATAAGTACAGACAGGTTGAACTGAACCCACTTTTATACTTCTTTTCCTGCTCACATTTATGGTGGCCAAGACAAGGAGTTAAAAAAGTAGTAAAGAAGGTATCGGGATGAGTATCACATTTTTATCATTATGCCAGCAAGGCATATATGTATGTATATAATAGAGTAGGAACCTGAATTTAACGGAAATGAGTGTTCAAAGCTTTTTATATGTGAGGTTGATACAATTACAGTTTCTACAGCATGCGTGCCCATTTAAGCATCATTTACTAAAATAATACTTGAGTACGTGACTTTGACATGAAAACTAACAAACTCACAAGAACTTATAGCACTTCTAAATAATGAATCGTAAACAAAGTTTCAATAAATAAGAATATAATTTATCCTTCACGGCATTTCAGTGTAATCATTATTCACTGTAATATTATCATGATAGTATATGTATTTTAAAATAATAATCCGCAAAATAATCCCAAAAATATTAGGTAGCCATAATATATACATATGCGTTGGAAGTATTTCTTTAAAACATCGAAACACGAAAAGCGATACGGATGCAAAATCAGTTCAAAGCTCGGCGGTGGTTCAAAGCTCAGTGGTTAACTATGCTGGTCCAGTTTACTCCTGAAACAGTAACGTAAAATTATATGTCGGTTAGAAGAGCATCCATATAAGTCGTATTAAAAGTTAATGTCAATTACGATATAAAAAACTGTTGGTTTAGACAGGGTAAAAAATGCTTACTTCAGCGGGAGCAGTAACAGCAGTGCTCACATCCACTTTCTCTTCGCTCAACACTTTCCTTTCGAGCAGCGTTGCTTGTTTTGCAGCAAGATACATGGAGCGAGAGATTTGGAAGTAGGTCAGGTCTGTCACGGCACGCACGGTGTAATCCGGGATAAACGCTTGTTGCGGTTGCAGAATGGAACCAGACTCGGAAACGGAAATGCTGGCTCTCTTGATGGCAGCAGGTGTCTGAGGCGGTGGGGCTGCATCTGCATCGAAACACTTTGTGCCAAAGAAAGTAAACGGACCGCTTTCGAATACTAAATTCTCCTTTCCAATTTCAGCGTGAACTTTCCCCTCCAGGATCATTATGAAGTAGTCTGAGGGCTTGCCCTATAAATAAATAAACAAATCAAAATAGGATTATTTTAAAATGCAAGTTAAGTTATACAAGTTGGAAAAAATTGCATTCGTCTGCTTTCTTTTTACCCTTTCGTATAAGATGGTGGAAGGGTCTATCTTTGTGGATCCGTCTTTCGTCTTGATTTTAACGTGAAAGTAAATATTTTGCTTGAGCAAACGCTCCAGTACGCCTTTGGAGATGTTTGCGTCTTGAAATTCTTCCACCGCTGAAAAATCACACTTATTTTAATGGTCATTTTAAGAAAGCATGAATACGTAGCATTAAATTAAATACAGCAATTTCTTTGTAAATGTGATTTCAACCTGTGCTGAGATACTGGAAAGTGGCCAGTGTAAGTTGAGGTGAAACTGTGGTTCCCTCTGTCTTCAAATCCACCATGGAATGTACATTCATTGTATTCACGTCGTAGTTTACTTGAGAGCGGTGCTTATTATCAATTTCTATTTAACAATTCAATCACGATACAATGTTAGCATTCAGAAAACAAAGAAATCATTTTGTTTTATCATATCTCGTTATACCCCAAACGTCTGTTTCGTCATTTATCTCCTCTTGAATTAGCTCCTCGATAACATCTTCCATAGTAACGAGACCAATCACCTCATACACGGGATCAGACTGGTCACTTGATTTGATTCTCTGGACAAACGCCATGTGACCCTTGTTTCCTGTTGTTTTGTAAATTTAACCAGATTCGTTATACATACGCCATAAATCAATGATAATGGAAGTTGATGATAAGAAAAATGTTTAACTGCATATAATCAAATGATAACCTTGCTTAAACACGTTGAACAAAACGTTCAGGGCAACATTCTCAAAGAGAAAGTGACATGGATTGCTGTAAAACTCGCAAATGGTACGCAAAGGCATCTTGTCATCGGGGTCGACAAAGGCCAGGTCTTTGGCGTAAAGCAACGATACGATATTCCCACGCTGGTGCTCGTAAACTGGTATTCTCGAGTAACCTACATAATAATGCATTAATTTATGGTCAGAAAAGGAAAGTGATAATTCATGTGATAATAAAAATATAAATAGTTACCAGTAGACATGATATCAGAGACTGTATCAAAATCTAGAATCGCGTCTATGGGTAGCATGTACACGTCCTCCAGTTTTGTCATCACATCCACCACCGTCTTTTGTTTGAGGTCCAGTGCTCCAGCAATGATGTTCATTTCGTCTTTTCCCAAGTCATTTGCACCCTGAGTTACCTATCATTATAATTTTCATACAAAAAGATGAATGATTATAGTTACGTGGATGAATGGTGGTGGAAGATGGGGAACGTGAGAACTTGGTAAAATAAGTTACCCGAATCAGTTCCTTGAGCCTTTCCCTGTTGTACACGTTGCCAATCTCCTCTCCCAGCACCTTGTTCAGTATCATACTGATGGGATATGACAGCGGAAATGTAACGGCCATGAAAAATTTTGTGATCCAAACGGTCTTCGCTCCCACTGCGAGTCCATGTCTGGAGCACAAGGCTTGCGGTATAATTTCACCAAAAATGACGATCCCCATGGTGGACCCCACAACGGCAATGATACCTGATGTGAGGTCATCCAGAAAGATTGTGAGTGTTGCGTTGACGAGGACATTGCCAAGGAGGAGACTGCAAAGTAAGTAGTTGCCGTTGTCTCGCAAAGGACGAATCTTTTTGGCGTGTCGACGCTCCGTTTCGGTGCCGGCGTTGATGATGATTTTAATCTCGGTACGGTCAATCGCCATTAGGCCTAGATTTAGACCGGAGAAAAGGCCGGAGAGTGTTAGGAGGAGAATGAGGAGTGCAATGTGGGCCCAGATAGGGAGAAATTTTTCGTACGTGGTTATCACTAGCCATTGCTCTGGTCCTTGATGAACCCATGGCATTTCTGTATGCATGCAGTTTTAAATACAAGTTTAATGAAACTTTTAATGCATGAGCAGTAAATTATTTAAAAACATAACCTGCTTTAAAATCTTACCAGTGTTATCCTCACGAACGCAGACATAGAACATACTCTCGCCAGCATTTAATGGTGGGATAGTCACCTTTGTAACGGCAGAATGCTCGGTTCTCCCATTATTGTCAAACTGGATCATAAAAACATATGAAATTATACTTCATGCTTTTATTTTACAAGTGATAAGTGAAAATATGAACCTGTACGGAATATTATGCATTTGTGATCAATGTCATTAATTTTATAATTTTATTACATGAAAATATTTTGTTGAGGTCACATCATCGCAGTCCGATCCCCGCACCCCTTCCTCCGTAACAAACCGAACGATTGTGTTGTTCGTAAATGACGTTCCGAAAAAACGGATGACTGCCTCCGAATTGGCGAGAATTCTGGAGGCACTGTTCTTATACGATACTCCTTTCGCAGTTTGCTCAACGCGGAGTCCGAGAACTGTCGCCGTCATGTTCTCATATCCAAGAATAATGGAGTCGGAGGTTCCATTGTTGCTAATTGTGTCATACGTTATTCTTCCTTGTTTAGGAATATGATCTGGAGGGTCTAATGGGGTGTTCTTGATCTGATGGTTTGGTCTGTTGAGATTGAGGTGGACATTGTCGTGCAGAAACTGAAGAGTTGATGACGATGAGTTCACATTTGCCCCATTTACTGTGCTTGTTAGCAGAGAGAAGATGAGAAAGGTGAAATATATGACACCCTGAAATTTCCTTCCTTTATTTGTTGTATTTGCGTAAGTGACCTTTTCAAGGTTGTCTGCGAACGCGTTTTGCATTAGTAGCTGCAGCGGCTTCTCCGTTTCACAGGATGAGTTCATCACCATTGTTGGGGCAAGGACAAATGTTTGATGATTAGATTTACTACTCAGATATATACTATCACTGACTAGACTTAACTGTTCACTCGGTTAAATGAGGAAGGCGGATGGATATATTAAAGTACTTAGAAGTCACGTTGATATATGTAACTGGCAAAAATATATTGCTAATAAATGCAAATAGATGTATCGTTTGATATATGTATTTAATCAACACTGCGTAACTATACTAGTCTCAAGGCGTCACTAGGCTAACTATACTTGGGTAGGCGTCACTTGTAGAAATTAAAATGAAATGGGAAACTGCGTAAGTTTTTACCGTACGTAGCACAAGTTCCAGCAGTACCTTTCGAATTACTAGTTCTGAATGTGGGGCATGTAAACTTTTTCCTTATAATCTTGCCGTTTGGAGAAATCATTATCATTGTCACAAAATTGATATTTTTATATTTCAAACTTAAATGCAAATGGCATTAAAAAAGAGTTCTGTAGACGACAAATAAGCCTTTAACTGTAAGCTTCTCTTTCTTTCCAATTTATTCGCTTTTGTATGCATTTACGTGCACAAAAATATGGCCACTGATTTACAAGGTTGCAAATGATATGCAATTGAATTAGCACATGAATAATAATTGTCTAAATACATAGTCGTACTTTATTATAGCATTAAGATTACTTGTTTTCTTTGTCTGGTTAACTTTGTTGTTCTCTGGAATGGAGCAGACCAGAATAATCGAAATGAATGAGCCATACACAGCGCATGCATTTTATATGCCAAGAAATTTCACTGTTTCGGTGCCATGTAAAACGATAATCATTGACGCTGAGCGCGGATGATTACTAATCACGAGATTCTGCCTCCTGGGTGAAAAATTTGGGAAATATTTTTTTACTATCAATATAATATGTAATGGCATACGTAACACAACGTCGGCTCGTCTGAAGTCAAGTGACAAGTTCGTTTAAAAGCAATAATTACTGTTAGCAGTGTTATTCTACGTGTTAATCCCTTTTCGTAATCACTGACACTTTTGTTTTAAACTTTATATTATCGCTTATCGGCATCCGTATCATCAGCGCGTCGTGTATTTATGGTGGTCTTATGCAAACACATATAACGGTTCCCACACTGACAAGATGATGAGATGACAGTCAATAAGGTTATCAGAATGACGACTAACAGCGAGTTATGGTATAAATATATAATTTGTATACATGCTCATATGAGTAATTTGCAAAAACAATTAAAAGTGCGTATGTAAACGTATTAACTTAGCGTAGGCGTCATATCCATGATTCCATGTCGACAGTCATGTAAAAAGTTGTTTTTTGTTAACTTTACTCATTCATTAATTTAAGCCCCAACACTGCACCATTTCGTATTGTTTTAAATGAAATCAGATAAGAGATTAGTGTGTTTGTTCTACACAAAAGGTCAGCTTAAATACTCATTTATGTCATGAAACTCATCATCATCAAAACTGCACCAAAATGACGGTTGAGCAATAAAATTAAGTCATAATGAATAAATCAAGAAGGGTTTTTTACTTTTTATTAGTCACAATTTATTATTTTTATACGTCAACATATATTTACGCTTGTTAAATCACAAAGAAGACTGTTTTCAACACAAAAGTTTGTTCACGTGGCGACAATTATCATAATTTAATTAAAATAGCAACAAAACCATCCGTCCCCACCTGCAACCCAACCTGGTTCAATTTTACAACAAAAAATTTGAAAGAGAGCTTTCGTCCGATATATATCTACACGCAAAGTGTGTACGTGCATTTTTTGCCTGTCTAATTAGTCACAAGAGACAGCACAAAAAATAATTTTCTAAAAATCAATTAAATTACAAATAAATAAATGAATAATATTTTTTTTCATAATCTTTCGTTCATTTTTTAGACTAGTTTAGTAAGTGCCGCTCTCCCTTTCAACTTTTCTTACTAGCTTTATAATAATAAGTTGCTCAGTTACATTTTTTTCAAAGGTCCACGTTTCAGTTTTTTATTGTGATTCTATATGATACACACATAAATACACAAGTTTATAACAATTATAGTTACAAAGTACATTATATACTGGTCGATATCGAGGAGGAAAAAAATAACCAAACCATTTTTATTTTATATAATTTTTTTTGTAAAAATTTCGAATTGGACAACAACAAACAAAAAAACGGAAGGAAGTACATTGATGAGCTTGCTTATCAGTTTAGGATAATATATAGTATCATGGAATACATATAAATTACACATATTTGAATTTGCCATCTTTATATCCACATACATGACACCATCATCATATCATTTAAAAATGCCGAGCTTGTCCGCAGCCACTATATTCCCATCAAAATAATATGTGATTAGCGGAGAGAAGTAAGTAGAAACTTACTGATTATCAGTGTACATATATGCTTACTACATAATAAACAGTTAAGTATACAGAGATAAATAATAACATGTTTTTTCCACCGCCCCTCCAAAACACTTGAGATCGTCATCACCACCGCGCACGCAACTGAATTTCACGCAAAACTCGAAGTCTAGCCATTCCATTGTAATAATCATAATTACTAATTACTACACACAGTTTTTTGCACTATTTATCGACAAAATCTTATATAAATAACATTTAGTTAGAACTAGAGGCTATTACAGAGGATTTTTTTCTACCAACAAGAAGCGTTCATTCCTTTTTTTCATGATTTCTTCTTGAAAGTGGTCACAAAAATTGCGTTGTTCCAAAAGTTGGCTAAATTGACATGCTTTTATCAATCACTATCACACTGGCCACATATTTAATTAAATGCTAACTTGTCTATAGTTTTTACTCACAGTGGACATATAATATTCCTAATATATGTATTTACTTACGTTGCATTGCAATTTTTTATAGCAGCCTAAAATCATTCATGATTTGTTGATGATGATTGGAATTGGAAGTATGAAATATTTGTAGGTATATGGTTTTCGTTTATAAATCAGTGTGTAGTTTAGTTTTTTAATCAATCATGTTATTTAAGTGACTATTTTTAAGTGACTCATACAACAAATAGCAATAATATATAGTAAATTAGCTTTTTTCTATCCCTCTCACTTGACGACATTCAATGATTTAGTTTCGCGTTGATCCCTATTAACATTTTTTATCATTTTTTAATACATGGTTATAAGTAAGTGTTTAAGATTAAAAATACGCAGTTTTCTTCTCACGACTAATATAAATTACTGTGTTGATTAGTGACTGGCCTGAAAAAAGTATGTTTGTAGTTTGTTGTGGTAAATTAATGTTCAAATGCCGACATACTATATAACATTTTTGACTATGTAATTGTTGGAATTCTATATACACATTATGTATCCATCTATGCAAAAAGAAACTTTCCTCTACTTCTAACTGTACTTAACTTTCTAATGAACTTAATCCATGCATAATCCACCTAAACACTCACAATCAACCACGGGATCACGTTTTTAAATGACTAAAGTATAATTACATACCTACAGTGAATATAATGACACAGTCCATTTGCCTAAAGCCTATATATACTGATATGAACTAATAATTTAACAAACATAATAATAATTAGCGTTCATTCTATCATGTAATCTAACCTATTTAGCTAGTAATTAGTAAAAATTAATGAGACCAACAATTTGACAACAATAGCAGAGCAGCCTTTATCAATAGCTGCCATATATACCATTCCCCCTCTACAATGCGCCTGCCAGGTTACAAGTTACAGAAATTCAGTTCACCGCGTATTTTTCTCTTTGTTATATGTATGTATAATCTAATCAGTATCTTTTAAACACCTAGCTAAGTAAAAAGGTCGCAGTACAAAATTGTATAAATATTTAAATTACATATGTATGATATAATAATTATAACTATATAATATACCATTCAGTTACTATTACAATATATGGTGGTGGTTCAGTGCACCTTAAAAATACACAGTAAATTGCATTCTTCTGCACTTGGAGAAATAACGATTGATAATTTAATGAAAAAAATAAGAATTTTGTATGGCTTGGAAAAGGAAAAAAGTTGTATTCAGTCAATTGATTGTTGTTGTTGTTGCTTCTCTTCCGACAACGATGATGATGATAATGATGGCACCACTAAATCTTTTGCGGATGAGGATAACGACTCCTTCCTATCTCCACCGGTACTGTTACTACTACTTTGTTGAGACTTGTCAGTGACGATGACGGGAGATGCAGCACCATTTGGACCAGTGGACTGACTTTGACTACTGCCATTGTTGTTACTTGTGGCCATGGCTGCTGCTCGTAGCGATGACGATGACAGGGATAACACAGGTTTCTGCGGCTGCTGACTGGATACTGTTGATGATTGACACGAAGACATGATGGGATTGACATCACCGCTGACAAGACTAGTAATTATGGTTGTGGAGTCGTTGGGAGACGCAATGGACGCTTGGAGCATTGTTGTAGGGATGGTGGTGGTGGGGAGGGCGGAGACCCCTCCACCTGTTGAAAGCGATGGTATCAAGCAGTCGGAAGCTGGAGTGCTGGGGCCGTGCAGCTGAGTGGAGGTGGGCGACGACGGTGGCGGCGATGACGTATTTGGAGCGGTTGTGGGGGTGTTTGTGGTGATCGCGGTTGCCGTTGTAGTGATGCAACCGTTTGGAGAAGCGGTTACAGTCTGTATGGGAAGAAAGGTAGAAGGAAAACATAGGTAGTTAGATAAGTAGGTATACATAATTATGCAAGATGTGCTATAATACTTATGTATTCAAATGTGGGATGAGAACTTACCAATGAAATGAGTGACGGCTTTCTCGTAATCTCATCGCAAATCTGGTACTCTGTTTGGTCATCCGGAATGGAAGAGAATGTTTCGTCGGTGGGGGAAGAAATTGAGAGGGAGTCGGTGGGATGATGATGAATGCGGTGGTGCTGATGATGCGTGTGGATTTGTTGAGTCTCGTCCCGCGTGGAAGAGTCAGTGTCCCTCGAGTCGGAAGAGGAGTTGAGGGTGCCATCCTCCAAATCCAGGTGGAGAATGCTCTCTTGGCTACCAGTGAACTAGATAAGGTGGAGAAGAAACATTATGTTTAAATGTCTAATAAATGGCTATAAAAGTGTAAAAGTACCAAAATTACTTACGCTTTTACTTACAATGTAGCCATAGTGCTTCAAAATGTCCATTTTGCACATGGGACAAGTTCGGTGCTCCAGCAACCAGGGGTCGACGCACAGCTTGTGGAATTCGTGTCGACATGGAAGCGTCCTGAGCATGTCGCCTGCTTTGTAGAAGTCAATGCAGACAGCGCAGCACTCTGCCTCTCCAATGATTTCCTGTTCACAAAACCAACACGAGCCAAAATTAGACTTTTATCTACATAACATATATCTAACTTAACTTATCTTATGTTTACTCGTAGTCTTATCATTCTGCATATGTATGTATATTTATTTACTCACCTTATCAGTCAACTTGACACTTCTCGTTGGTATCTTGGCCAGGGCCTTTTTCGCTGCGTTGCAGAGACGTTGCTGCTTTTGTTTTTTTGGGGACAAAAGAGGAAAAAATGACTAGCTTTCAAATTTTTTGACTTGACAATATATAATAAATGACAATAATTATAAATTTAAAGCGTCCGAAGACTAAATATGTTGCACGTAGTAACTTTCCGCTTACCGCTAAACGATCCTTGGCGTGAAGATATCGGAATCGCTGGATGTAGTAAAAGACGAGCCAAGCCAGAGAAATGACCATGAGAACTATGAAGGAGATGCTGACGAATAAAACTGACGTGCTGAAAGGTAGATAGAAAATAAAATACAAACCGTCAATATTTATTAAAATAGTCAACCTTATTAACTTTACATGAAAAAATTACACACACCACCCGTTGCAATCTCTTTGTTGCAGTTCACCCCAATAAAATTAGGCTACCGAACACACGTAAAAACAACAACGGCAAAAATCATAATATAGTTTTAACTAATTGACTACCTAAATTAAGTACTATAATTAAGTTAAAAGTCTACTGGTTTAGCATCGTATCGTCGCGCACTGTTCTCACAAGTGCGCTCGCAAAAAAAATAAAATGTAAGTTACGAAAGCATGTTTTGGTAGTGCAAACATTAGTTTAAAAAATTAATGATAATGTTACAAGTTATTATTACAACTATGTATTTAAATGATTAACTAATGCTACGTAGCTATGCAGGTTTAAATAAATAAATGAAATTAAGATTTTTGTTACGGTTCAGTAGTAGTAGTGCGTTGTGTGCGCTCTATATATTTTTTCGAGTAAAAAATTACTTTTTGTCAATACATTCGAACTCGTCAAAACCATCCCCATTCAAGTAGAGTCTTCCGTTATGCGTTCTAAAACAAGGGGAACAAGTAGACAAACCGGATGATAATATAAAAAATAATGAATCAAAATTTTTTTACTATGCCTAGTTTTAACGTTGACGTAATATTGTATGAACTATGAACAAGGCAGTTAGTAGTGTGTTAATCATCAGTCATGTTAACAAAATTCCATGAAAACAAAAGTTTAGAGAGAGAAAGACAGGAAGGAAGATTGGAATCAATGGCATGCCATCGTCATCAGAATGAAGCTACAGAGTACAATAACCTTGTTTGTTGAATTGAAATCCGTTTCGCTATAAAAAAGATAACGTACAACTCAATTTCTATGAAAATTCGCCTATCTCTCTTGTGAAAAGCTGAACAAAATTCACGGGAATTTTAACCGACACTTAAATAAATATATATACAAAGAATGAGTCAAGCAAGTGATGATTATAGTCCGCAGTTTATAAAAAAATGATGAATGACGATGATTTGAATGGAATGCGGTGTTATCAGTTATTATTACGACGCTGGCAAGAGTGGTCATTTTTACATGCTGATTCCTAAGAAGCAGTTTCCCACGCGTTTACACATCGCCACTGCGGTGGTTTACCTGATGACGATACAAACGGTGGGAAAAATGTAGCTTTTCTGGCGACCACTCCACTGCATTGTGTCTGTAATTACGATAGTGACTACAAGAACAAGATCAGTTGCATATTATTTAACATAGGTACCTATGCACCTAAATGAATGGATGAGATGATGACTAATAAAATTCCGTACCATGGAATGGAAAGGTGACCTTAAGCAAAAACCGTTAAAAAAATGTACCCCATTTCCCAGAACATCCTTTCCAGTTAACTTTTTATACTCCCTTTTGATCTTGTTTAGCCCATAGCAGAGCAGTTAGTTAGACCTGTCATGCATGTCATCTTTTTCGTAACCTTTGTTGCGTGAGAGCACAACAGTCAATACGTTTTATAATAATATGCTAAACTAAATCTCGGAATCATTACCGCATCATCATCGTCATCATCATTTTCCCTAAAATCTTTCAACTTGTTTGAAAACTTGACATTTTACAAGTGACAACGAGCACAACAAGTTGCGCAATACATTATATTTATTTACCAGTAAAAGATTTTCTTGGAAGTTGACATTATTACGAAGAATGTAAACACTTTATGTAAATAAATCTATAATGAATGTATATTTCGAAAAGTTCGATACAGAAAACATTTTTGTCTACTTTTCACTTCAACTCCAAAAAAAACTCATCCTCCAGCCAATCTAGCCAATTATGATGTGATATTTTTTTGGAATAGGCGACTCTAGTAAATTTTTTTAAGGAAAAAGGAGAATTGAGTTCCATTAATTTGGAGTAGGCTTTTGTAAATGTTAAAAGCAAAAAAATATATACCTATAAAACTTTTTTAGTGTTAGCTGTGTTAAAACATTTTATTGGAGTAAAAGTTCCAAGAAGATAGGTATCAAGGTATAAAGTGGATATAAAAAAGTCATCAATAAGTACTACAGGAGAAAATCAAAAATAGAAAGCTGTTGGAACTTTGTTTTGAGTGCCTAAAAGTGTCGCCAACTGAAAGCTACCTAGTTTATAAATCGTAAACAATTCTAGGAATCTCTCTCTCTCTCACTCAACTCAAAAGCATGTCATCATCATTAACCTTGATCAAATAAATCGTTTTTCACTTTGTATCCCGATTGGCACACTCCAAAAATGTTATGAAACTAATTCCTTGTCATCATCCTTTCAATGCCAAAATGCCAAACAAATTAGAGCGTAGAAAAAGCTCAACAAGTCAATCAAGTCAGTTATAAGTATTTGAGAGAGGACTCAAATGAAAAAAAAAATAAAAAAGAAGATGAGAGAAAAGTCGTTCAGGTGAAATGCAACGTGGGATGTCAAAAACATTATTATTTTTTTGTTTCGTATTTTGGAAAATTCTCCTCGTCCTGATTCCAACTTACCGATTTAGGCCAGTGTATGGCCTGGAACAGACCTCGCCGACATCGATATTCATTTCCACGCGGATCCCTGCGTCAGTCAAGTTGGCTATCCGCTCTCCTCTAGACTTGAAAATGAAGACCCCGGGGATGGAGTCTGCTAAAATAAACATATTGTACATATTTACAAAACATTATACAGAGTACTGACGTACGTATGTACAGTTAATTATTGTTTTATAAAAAATAAAAGTTATTTTAAGATTTATTTAATAGTTCGCTTCGCTTACAAGCAGAAAGCTTCATGTCCTCGAGCGTATCACTTTCGTCCCTGTCATAAACCACCATTCCAACCGCCTTCTTGGCGTACGCGTTCTCCAGCTTTACGTCAAAGTCGCACATGCCGCGCTTGATAAGCGCTATCCACGGCTCATTAGGTGGGACGGCGCTGATTATCGGGGTACATCCGAAATGATTCAGGGTCCCGTCCTTAATTGACCTCACGTGTACAACGACACCACTCACTGGTCCGATTTTTCCTCCCTTTCCAAATCGCCCACTCTGTAATAACAAGAAAGAAAAAAAGGCACCGAATTAAATTACATGTAATGGCGCAAACATACATATATCCGGGCTTTATTTCGAAACCAGTCCGGAAATTACTCCACAGAGAGAAAGAAGAATAAAGTATATTATTTTTGTCAGCATGTCATCTCGTGTTCCACCCGCGCGAGCTCATTTCATTTCCCGTTTTTTTCTACTTTATTCGTCGACCTAGTTGACTATGATGCATACCAAACCAAACTATAATACTACGCATTTTCCGCTCACGTCAACCAATCCTCTTTTAAAAAAGCATGTTTGAGTCGTCATGGCATTTTCATCCATTTATTATTATCTTTCTCCGTGACCAACCACAAAAAGAAATGAATCGAAAAAAAGAATCGGGGACAAGCAAGTAGCAGCGTTATGCATGACATGTTCAATTGATCACTTGACATGATAAGCGCACCAACAAAAAACGCTTACAGTGCACACACGCACTTGTCTAAATATTCCATGAAAATAAAGGAACCAAGAAATCTATAGCTCAATTCCAATACATACACGAGTTTCACATGGAGTTATTGTCCCTCCAAAAGAAAACCTCCATGTTTCCTCCTCCCAAGAAACGTCGCCTCCTTGTCATTTTAGCTCGTGCGAATATTATATATTTTCTCTCACGTTTCTCCACCCGCCCCACAATAATGCATAGGCATATTGCGTTACCTATGCTTATCATCACTACCACCACGCAAGGCCAAAACCACTTATCAATGATTTCTATATACATATATATAGTTACCTAACAAATCTATTCTATTTATTTACGTAAATACTTATAGATACATAATTGTACATTATAGGCGGCAGGGCAAGTAAAGTGAATGACGTTGGTTTTCCTCTTTGATTTTCTCCCCAAGACCAAATGAAAAAAAAACGCGAGAAGAGGAATCCTTGCTGTGGTGCTCTTTTGCTTTTCATGTGGATATGCTCTCTTGTGGTGTGGTTTGGCATGCATGGGAAATGGGAAATTGGAAGTGAAAAGGAAGGAAACTGACTGAGACAGCCAGACAGGAAGATAGAGAGAAAGAGAGACAACGACACAAGAGAGAGATATTATTTAAGCTGCTATTTCTAGGTTATATGGCATTCTAGGAGCATGATGATGTATGATAGACAGGTGGGCAGACATTTGATAATAATATCGCTTGCTTTTTAGATGCGTGTGCAAAAACGATGGGAAAATTGAAGAGAAAATACTACACACACACAGATTTTTTTTCGACTACATGGATGGCTTGAGTTGTGTGTGGTATTGACAGAGTTTTGGTTTTCATGCTGGGAGAGTGAATAGACAGAGAAAAAATATATATTATTGATTGAGTGGATATATTTTGGAGGTGACGACAAACAAACCAAGCAAGTAGAAGAGAGAAATAGATAGATAGAAAATCCGTAAGCTCCATAAACCAGATTTTCCTTTTGTGTCACTCTCTCATCATCATCCTGCCACAACTTTCAAAAAGGTCATATTTCTCTAAACAAAACCATCATAAACAGCTTCTTCCCTCGTTTTACAAAACCATGTCGTCTTCCATCTTGATAAACCGCTAAGGTGACAAAATAAAGGTAAAAAATATAAAGGAAGAACCTTCAATCAAGTTTAAGCGAAATGGTCTTTGACTTTGTCTGGTCTGGACACTAACGCTCCATTCTGATGTGACGTGACGGAGAGATGAGGTGATGCAATGCAACTTATAATGACACAAATTCCAGTGAGGTGTGTAATAAAAAAGTGAGAAAAATGCAAGAAGCAAGCAGAGTAACAACGTGGGTATATAGGCATGCATGTAAAAAGGCAGTAAAAATCCATTTTATTGTCCATCTTCATGCCATTACAAAAGGTATAAGCTCATAATATAATGATATGGAATACAGAGGGAGAATAATAAAATAGCAGAGAGAACGCAACTTGTGTTTGGTTTAGTTTGGTCAGTGTTGCGTGTGTGCTGCTGATGATCATGTTCATGATGATCATGAAAAAATGCTGTGATTTCTATTGCTCAGTTTTTTTTCGTGTGTGGAGAAGCAGAGCACAAAAATTGCATTACATTTTTGTGAGTGAAGTGAGTGATGGAAGGTCCGTTTTTCAAGGTTACCTTTTAAAAAGCAATTCACAATTACCACAGAAGCACAAAAAGAGAGAGCTAGCACGAAAAGCAATCAAAACACTCTCTCTTTGCTCTGGACTCTCTTCTATTCCATTATCATTCATCTATCTGTTCTCTGTACTACATTGAATTTACCTGCCTGGATGAATCCCCAAGCATGTTTTTTTTGGGTAGAGAGCTACTTTTGTGGTGTGGCTGGACAAAAAAGGACAAGTGATTTCCAAACACAAAAAGCTCTGGAGTATGTAGTAGTAAAAATGACGCTATGCTGATGATGATGATGTGATGCTGTTACGAGATTCCAGCTCTCAAAATTTGCATAAAAGGCAATGCTAACTATCGGTTACGGAGAATATTCCACTTGAATGGGTAGAGAGATAGGTGTGGTGTATATTTGGTTGTTGGCAATAATAATATGGGCAGTGTAAGTGGCCAAGTTGGACAAGCATGGTCAACTCACTCCCATGAATTATTATTGGAGATTTTTGCTTTTGATTACACCTGGGAACACTCACTACTACCACTTCTACGACTTCTACGCTTGCTTTTGTGCGGGTAGTAGTCTATTTTTGGCAAAAAATATAACCGATTCGTCATTTATTATTACATAAAATTTTCACAAGGGGACGATTCCAGCGAAAGGCAGGAGCTTCAATGCAGTAAGTAGTACTCTTGGTTAGGTCAAAACTGACCACGTATGCATGTACACGTCCATCATAATCATTTTTGAAAGTGTTCAAATAAAAATGTGATCACTTTACTCCAAAAGACAAGCTTGTAGGCAAAAGGCAAGGCAAGTCGCAGATTTATTTTTTTTCGCACGGATTCGACCGACCCACACCAAAAAATTGCTAATATTTATTTACCAAAGCTCTCTTCTTGTCCATTCGCTCTCCTCTTCCAACAATCTCCAAAACGAAAACAATTTTTTTTTCTGCCTGCCTGCCACTCACCTTCTATTACAAGAGAGCATCATCATCATCAAATTCATCGCAGCCGTAGTAATTTTATATTTCAAAAGTGCATTGCACCGACTTGTTCTTGTGATCGCTTCAGAGAGCTCTGCGTTGTTTGTAGTGATGGTGGTGGTGTTGGTGTCTGTGTACATATTACTTTGTTCACAAGCCACCACCACACCAAAACGCCGAGTGGTTTCGTCCGTCGTACAATTTTTTTTACGTTTCGTACGTACAACAAAGCCATTAATGCACACTGCAGTAATAAGAATTTGTAATAATGCCAGCAATTTTCTTTTTGCTACATATATATTAGCTTTTTATATACATGCATATAGTTTTTCTTATAATGTTTTAGCGCTACTACATTACAATTTCGACTTGTATTCATTCTCTTGTTGCTATGCCACCGAAATCCACCACACACACAGAAAATATGTTGGGCTGAGGTGGAGGTGGTGGTCTCCGCTCTACTCTCTGCCATTTTTTTGCATGGTATTTCTCTCTTTTTATTCTATGCAGTGGTATTGGAGGTATGTAGCAGCACTGGTTGAAATAGAGACATAAATTCTAGTTCAGTTTTATTTTTCTAGAGAGCATATTATAGTTTCCAGAGTAAATGTAGTCACGTTTCTGCAAAACAGAGCAATATAGTTTTTGTTTACTTTTTTTCTCTCTCCCTTCGCACCGCACACAACTTTATTTACTTGGAACAGCAAAAAAATATATATGCATTGGAGTGAGTGCGTTGTCATGGAAACAAAGCGTGGCATTGTGTAAGCAATAGTTATAATGTAGGTATTTAGGCTTGTGTGCATAGCAATATTTAATATCGCACGGGCTCTCATGACATGGCTCACTTGATTCCACAATAATTTCCTCTCTTTTTCCGTTTCCAAATTCCAACAACTCTGCACGCAGAATACAAAAATACTTGCTTCATGGAAGCAAGAAAGAAGCGACAGCAAACTACCCAACGAAAAAGGTGATATCATGAATATGACGACGAGTTTATTTTTGCAAAAAATAAAATAAACGAAAACGATAATAAACAATGTCTTTAACCAAAATCCTGTGTATTTTCCACAAAATCGGATGAAATTGACAATGAAATATTTCCTCCACACACACGCGGATATACATACAACCAGCCTTATAATGACATTACGCTGCACGTCAGCCCAGTAAAAAGTAGAGCAGGTTCCATTCATTCATTATTATTATTGTTATTATTTTTCCCAATTTTTGTCTGGAAAAACTTTTTGGTACATTTTTTCCTCCTTCCTCTTTTCCATCATCGTACCATAAAATTTTGCCATATAGTTCATACCAACATGACTTGTGTTGATGATAGAGTACGAACGTACAGCATTTTTATATAGACAATGGAAACAAAAATACCTATGTGAATTATGGCTTAAGGGGTGGCCGGTTAATTGGGACACCAATTTTAACTTAGCATCGCTTCCAGCGGCATTATATTATGAATTCGGTATTTCTCCTATCGATACGCAAGGAGATGCTCTTTCTAACGGTGGTTGAATCATTGCTCTACGATAAACCCTTTCGAAATGGCGGCGAGAAATGTCAAGAGGTTGAAAATCTGGCATTTAATTGTGTGTATTATGACATTTTATTCCAGTGGCAGTACAAGTTCTGTACATTGTACCATTAATTATTGCCAATACGTGCGAAATAGAGCCTTCGATTGTGATTCTCATAGGCATAATCCAAGAATATATTGTCAACTTTAAAGTTGCTATAAATCAGTTCAAATGTCATCAAAATTTTGGTAGTCCAATTTTGGTGTCCAAACCAAAATTTCAAAAGCCTTGACAATTATTGAACCTTTTAATATTAGCGCTACAGTTAACTATATGCAGTGGGATTAGGCGTAGAAGAATCGGAATCAAATGCTCTCTCTCCTATATGTTGGCAAATTTCAATTTTAATGTCACTTGTACAGCAATGTGAACAAAATGTTACCATACTCAACCTTAAAATGTCCGATTTTCAACCTTTTGACATTTCTCGCCGCCATTTCGAAAGGGTTTCTCGTAGAGCAATGATTAAACCACCGTTAGAATGAGCGTCGATGGGAGTATATATGTACTCGGTAGCGCACTCGTATTGTAGTACCAGTGGAAACAGTGTGAGGTTAAAATTTGTGTCCCAATTAACCGGCCACCCTTTATGTGTGTAGCTATCATTACAATTCTCTACGGTTCTCTCTACATCTAAAATATGCTCTGGTTACTTTTATAGACAAAAATGTTATATAGGTATTTTGAATGGGTAGTAAGTTGTGTGGTGGTCGTGATGCAGCTTCGTGTATGTGGCCAACTTGTTTATGTGGTGACCATGAACTAGACTTGGCAAAAATCTTTTTTCCAATCCAATCCACAAAACAACGCAAGCCACTCACCTATTCAAAAAAAAGTAAGCAGAAGTGTTTCTAAACTTTTGTATGTGGTGGAATGTACCAAGAAGCTTTGCCTGCATGCAAACTTGTTTCTCTGCAAACAAACAACATCCTAAAGCCATTCAAATGATGAGCACGTTTTCTCGCGAAAAACTTCTCTACATGAGCATGATCACTATCATCATCATCGTCATGTTTCCAGAGCAGCAGCAAGTAAAGTAAGTAAGTAGTAGGCAGGCAGGCAGGCATGCAATCATGTTTTTTAAAAAGTTTTTTTATCTGTCCATATTATCCATTTCCATTTCTACATGCTGTACGCAGCAGCGTTACTTTACTTACCTATCTAACCAAACGCTCACAGACAGACAACTGACTGGTGGTGGCTTTTGCTTTTCTTGGTTGTATTAAATCATGTACTATTTTGCTTCTTCTGCTGCGCAGTAGGAATCAAAAATTTGTTTGTCTGTCTTTTGACCGGACTTAACCCTTTCCTTTTTTTCTTTTGTCCATTTTTTTTGTACTGGACATGGAAATTGGAACTATTCTTAGCACACAGTGCCATTGTCATTATAGTCATTAGCGTGATCATGAATGCAACTCGTCTCGCTCCTCCACTCAAATGACATTGCTCAGCAGCAAATTTATAATTTACGCTTGTTATAATGATTTTTACCCTGTGTCGTCTGTACCATTTAAAATGGCTAGTTAAAATGGCAAATGCAGTGCAGTAGAGGATTTTTGCACGTGGTTGTGGCGGTGATGTTGATATGATATGCGCTGAGAAGCGAATAAAAACGTAAATAATAATTAAATAAATAGCAGACGAATAATATGTACATATAATCCTGCTAATTTCCACATTATTCTTGTCCCTGTAACAATAATAAAAAAAGGTGAGGACTTGATGATGATGATGGTTAATGATAATGAAGGAAGATGACCAATGACTACTACATTACTTACATATATATAGCCTACACGGCGGATAATTTTTATATGTAAGTTACACAGCTAACTGCTCCTTAGCTACCAATCAAACAATTTTCTTGAAGGAATCTTTTTTCTAACTAACTGCCTATAAACTTGTGAATTACCTTCGCCTCCACTACATTACCTACAAAAGCTGTAGGTATCAAAAATGAAAAGACATCATCGACAACAACAACGGCGCAGCAGAGAGAATGAAAAAAAAATGTATTTTAGCCTCACGTTCAAGTACAGATAGAGCACGTGTGTGCGTGAGTGTGTGTGTACGCTTATCTTTTTAGTACTGGTAACTTGCTAACCATTAACAATAAAAAGCTAATATAATTGTCGTTTGTACTAGACATGGACGTTAAAGGCAGCTGCAAAGTTCTCACATTACATTGAAGAAGACATACATAAACTGCTTGTTTCAATAAAATGAAGATTGAATAGTAAGGGACGATGAAATGAAAATGGTTTGTTTTGTTGTTGCTGTTGTTGGCAAATAAATAAATCAAAATAAATAATATATCGCTGCGCTGTGCTGCATATGAAAAACTGCATTACCTATTTAATTTATCATTTTAATCTCTTTTGGTAGTCGTCAGTCGTCGTTTAATGAACTATCAATTTAAAATATGAAACATTTTTATTACTGCGACTCACTGATGACCTATGAATGCAGCAGCAGTTGTGGAAAATCAAAATATGATGAAAAATGATTTCCAAAAAGGAAGAAGGATAATGAATACATTTGAATTGAATTACAAGTTACAAACAACAGAAGACTGACTGAAAGTAAGAATGTATGAATGAGATCAATTGATTAGGTATAATATTTCGTTAACTGCTGCTGCTGCTGCAGAAGGATGATAACATAAATGTTGAGAAGAGAAGAAGCCTATTATTTTCTATTCCCATTCATGTCATCTCAGTCAAGAGTATCATCTTCCTTTCAGTTTCGTTCATCCGAGTACCTATTCTTGGCGTCGTCGTTGCCGTCGTCTTGTCGTCGAAGACGAGTAAAGACGAAAATAATATGATATATGACTACTATTGTGGAGAAAGAGATAAGAAGAAATATAAGCTGGTAGTATAGTATTTAAGGAGATCGACAAGTTCAAATGTCGCTTTAAACGATCAATTAACGTTTCCTAATTACCACAACGTACACAAGCCATAATCATCATCATCAAGACGAATACAAAAAAATGATTGTGTTGTGCAGTAAAAGGAATGACATCGGTGATGATGACGACTCGACTGTTAGTTTAAAACACTAACTATGTACATAGCTTGTTGTTATGCTTTTTGCTGTTATTAAATACGTATTTATTTACTTTCCGATTTCCATTTTTTTATCAAGAAACTTCAATTCTCAGTTAAGTCAACATGACTGAAAAATGTAGCTTGATGATAAGCGATGATGATGTGATGATATAATATTATTACATTATGCGTTTTTTCATTAGAAAAACCGGTGCGAGCAAGTCGCGACTGCTAGTAGTCAACTAACTAACCATGCTAACCAACTCGACTGCGCGTGATAAGTAATGTTTCTGGAAGACACATGCATTTTGTTATTATGCCAATTAACGCCTTTTTTTATAATTCTCTGTTGTCGTTCGTTCATTTCTCTGAAGTAGGGATTGGGATATATAGCAGCTCTCTCGTCATAATTATTAGTATTTTTATGGCGTATTATATTATATTTTTGTTTGTTCGCTTGAATGAGATGATCTTCTTGTGTCTTTTGCTTCTGCTCTCCTGCTGCTACTGTTGTGATTTGTATTCCAAGAAGAAGTATAAGTAGTAGTAAGAAGTGAACTCTTGAGCAAGTCAAGTCCAGAGACGAAAAATAAAATAAAAGACATGTCATCTTGTCAAACCAAACGAACAAAAGCTTAGTGTATGTGGTGGTGGTGATGATGTCAATAGGATGATATTATATGGGAGATGGAGATAAACAAGAAAAAAAGGAAGAGTTGGGCTTTGTTGCGCTTCTAAAAGCGTCTATCTATCTATATATATGCTTTTCTTGAATATGACACAACTCAGGACTCTCCCATTTCATCAGTTTTCCTTTGTTACTTACATACAAACGTATAACGTGTATAAAGTGCAAAGTTGGCTAACAAGCCATACAAGGGAATCATCTCCAAAGAAACAAAACAAAAAATCAGTGGCCGGGTAACAAAAAAACGCTCAACTCAACTTTTGTCGAGATATAAATAGTTGAGAGTTTGAGAGACGTTTCCAGCGAACTGTATTTACAGAAGACGCAAAAAAGCAGTTACTGTTGTTGTTGTCATATATCGTGAACATGAATCATGACGATGATGATGACCGCTTGACCATGCATTTGCTGGACTCTGTGTGTGGACAAAAGGAGACCATCTCTCTGTTTCCACTTTGTGCGTGCTGATGGATGAATGAAGCCATAAATTCTGGTATTGTCTTGTTGTTGCAAAAAATATAATATCACGACGCAAGAAATGAGTTTTTTTTGTGGCGGTTGTATATGTGTATGGTTTATACATATTGGTTTGGTCTGGGGACAGGCCAGTTCCTACCGCTTGACCACTTGACCACGACTAACAGAAAAGAGCGTTGAGCAGTTTGGATTTAGACTGGTACATAAATAATGTTAATATGTACTAACGTCGCCTTTCCATAAAATGTAAAGTATGCAAAAAAAACAACAACAGGAATTAGTGGAGTGGTTAGTAGTATAGGTCTTTAAGTCTAAATGGAATGATTTAATTATTGTTACTTTTAAATGAATTGTTGATTAAGTTGTGTGAGTGATTTTGCTCCATGTCTGTGCTGTCACATAAATACTACTTAAATAGAAAAATTATTAATCCGCCTACTCGTCTTCCCGCTAATAGTAATAAGTTGTTGCAACAAAGTTAAGTTAAGTAGCACGTTGCTTTTTTATGACAAGAGGAGCTCGCATTTATTTTTAACGTTTTAAAAACCTGAGATAATACTGAATCCAAAGTATAATGAGCAACATGAGGCGCATCGCGTCACATGGAGTCGGAGAGAAAATTTTTCACAAATGGGTTTAGTGAATGAAAAAATAAAATAAATGTGCTAATAATGAGGAAAGAATAAAGATGAGGAGACTGTAATACTAGCTTAATCTGATTAAGTAAGCTCATTTCAAAACGATTACCTATGCCTGTTTTTGTATACCTAGTCGTTTTCTAAAAAAACACGACATTCCATCGATAAATATTAGCTATTATCACATCTCACCACAACATTCCATCTTTTTTTTTGCTGCTGCTGTGCTATTGCCGGTCCAGAAGAACAACGCGTCATAAATCATGCCCATAAATTTACCATTACATTATCAAGCGCGAAGAGAAGATATCAGGCAGACTGAATAAATCATTTCCGTACGACATGCATGAATACTTGCAACAAACTAAACTAGGACTACCTATATTTGTAGGCAAAAGGTTTTTAACTGAAAAAAAAACATTTTATTTAATGGCAGATAACGGGTGAAATTTGAAACAGAATACTTACTTGGTAACAAGAACAGAAAGTTAACTGGAGACGATGCAAGTATGTACGTCACATTATTTAGACCTGAATGCTAGTTTCTCTTTCGTGGTTAGAAATCCAAGTTTAAATATGTTTTTTAAATATGAAATCTATAATGGACATATGACCTGTTTTAAAAGTTTGTATTTAGGTACGTTAAACACGCCACCTGCTACTCGCATGCATTGATTTCACCAACTCAAGTGGTTTCTGTCTGCTGTTGCCATTTAAATTTCGCCACACAGATTCCTTTTAAAATCCACACTCACAAACAAGTTATTACAAGTAATTCCAGCCTACTTGTCTGCCTCCCTCTCCTCTCGCATTACTCAACCCAACACACATTTTACATTTATATCCCTTGTCAGGAGGACTACAAAGCAAAAACTGCAATAAATATATAACAACTACTACTAATATAACTTATACTACTACAACACACCGGAGTTAATTTATGCGTCTAACCAACCATGACAAAACAAACAAGGAACAGAAACGCGTTTAACAAAAAGATATACTCCTACAAAACTCTGCCTGTAGAACGACTACTTATATTTTTTTGTGACAAATTACTACCAAAACCAAATTGTTTATCTGTATATAAACCGTTAACTACAGTTAACGAAAAATGAGTCAGCATACCTGCGTATTATAATAAGTGTGCAGAAGCAAAAAAAAAGATATTTACGATTCATTCTTCTCTTCTCTCTCATTTTTTCCTTCTTTATAACTAAACATTCTATTCTCCTGCGTTTTGCGTCTCGTCGACATTTTTTTTTGTAATGATTGATTATTATTGTTGTTTTGCTTGCGCTTACAAAAAAAAAGTAAATTGCAATCACAACAAATTGTGTATTCATCTAAATTTCACTTACATTCTTCCTGGCATGCTGGGCCCTTTCGCTTATCATGCTTCCATTCCTTGCCCGGTAAGTTACATTAAGAATTGCCATGGTGTACTCGTCCGGGAGGCCGAGGGGCCATTCTGAGGCGGCCGCCACAGACTGGACGACGGATGTGCTCAGACAACAGGAGAGACCGATGAATAACACGAGCATGGGAAAAGATTGCTTCCACGCTCCCACAACGATAATTGACGATGAACCTTCCATTTTTGTAAAAACTTTCTTGTAGAAGCTCTCTCTGGACGATTGACCAGCAGCAAATGTGTATATAGATATTATATTGCGCAATAAGCAAGAGCAGTCAAAGTCAGACAAAACAACAAACAGTAATATTATTTATTATTAACTACACTCGCTATAAAAGGTTCTGGACAATGTCCATCCTGTTTATATGTTTAATGTGTTTTTTGTGTACTGTGATACATGTGATGTGATTAATGAGAGGATTTAATGTATGCATGCACTCTCACACACAAGTTCCTTTCTTTTATAAAAAACAATTATAATTGTTTCCGATATTTAAATAATCCTCTTATGTTGATGCTTTCAACAATAAATTCCTGGAATAAGACATTCGAGCGGAGCGATGATGATGGATCCTGTTCCAGTAATCACTATCGTCATATTATCAGCATTGAAATCTTGTTGACTGCTGCTGCTCCTACTATCCAGCCAAAAGCAACAATCACTCCTGCCGTCATAATATTATTCACCTTCTGATTATTATTAATAATGTTATTTTTTCTCTGATGATGCTTCATTCCTATTGTCTGTATGCGCTTTTCTTAAAGATTACGTCACACGATACACACACATACACACCTCCACTTTTATGGAAAACCAGTTTTAATGATAAATTGTATATACAGTTTTATTTTTTTTTGTTCCAGACAAAAATAGTTGCCGGATATTTTATAGGTATTTATACTTTTAACTTCACTTTCAATCTAGATCCTGTTCGTTTCGGCTTTTTTAACACCGCAGGACTCACGTCACCCCAAAAACCAAACAATTCTACTATGTACTTTTTTTATGACTACACTTTTTAATTATAAATTGTCAGCAGGATGACAGTAAGAGTGATTTCGCGTTACTTGAAACAAAAACGGCAAGTCATCAGATTGCCCCAAGCTGCACCGAAGGCTGGCGCGAACGCACTTTTTGAACTACCTTTGTTCTGCTGCTACTAGTGCTTATGGTTTTAGTAATTTGTCTGTCTGTCCGTCCTTATAATTTGTCCGTCTGGTTGAAAATAGTACGCACATCTTTGTCATATGTACAGACGTAAAAAATATATATATTTAACTGTATTTAAGTTAACTATGATTAACTTAATAAGTTAATTATAGTTAACTTAAATACAGTTAACTATACAATTAGAACATAACATGCCCGACTATTAAATAAACGACAAAAACTTTATTTAAATACTATTTTTCAGGAATTTGAGTAATTAAGTTAATTATTTAACTTAATTATAATTAGCTTAAAAGTTCATTAACTTTAATTAACTTTAGTTAGCGCACAATAAGAACATTATACGCCTACCGTCAGAGTTTACGTCAAAATCTGTATTTAAATTCCAATTTTCATGAAATTTGAATAAATAAGTTAATTATAATTAACTTAAATAATTAACTAAATATGTTAACTGAGGTACATTAATAGTCACGAGTGAATATTAAGATTGAATAGTTTAGATATCAGTTAAAATTTTAATAATTAGTTCCTGTTTGAATAATTATCTGCGCTACTTTTATATGTCGGTTATGTGTTTCGGCGACGGCTACGCGGCTATAGTGTTAATTGTAATTAAATTTAGAGCAATTAGGTGTTGTATTTGACGAATCCCACAAGTGCCGAAGTCCGTTCCAACGCCAAAATTTAGTTTGAGTACGGGCGGTTATTTTGACGTATGAAACGTTTCGGGCACTCGAGGGATACCGGAGTTAATGAGCCATTAAAAATGCATGGCAATTAACTCTAATTAACTCCAATAACTTTTGTGTGTGGTGCATAATGCACTTTGAGTGCAATGAGAACGTTCTGGTATAGCCAGCAAGACCAAATGATTGCACTTTTGTCGTAATCACGCTAATTGATCTAAAACAATTAAACTTTACGCTACTATTACTCTTGGCTATTTACTCCTAGAAAAAAATTTTTTTTAATGCAGTAATTTGCGTATTGGGCTTTATATCATAATTAACATGATATAACCAGGGCCCGATTTTGCTAAAATGGATTGTTTCAAGTAACGCGAAACGAGTCTAAATGAATGTCGCCATCAATACTTGCTGGACAACGTCCTTTCTGTCATTTCTCCTCCTCACAATAAACAACAAACTCTATTAAATTATTTCCAGAGTTGCAATGACCTCTTCTTCTTTAAAAAAAATGCTATTTATTTTTCTTGGGTTTGCCCCCTTTACTTGAATTACATTTTCATGGAGTATGGAGCAACGACTTTATGTTTAATTTTCTAACTTTAAAATAAAATGACTCCCAACAAATAATAATAGTAGTAATGAAAAGTTAAACTATAATCACTGTACTAACTACTACCGTCAAAAAAAACTTTGAGCTTTTGGTTATACCTTTCGTCCAGACTGTGTACGAAATGGAAGGACTAAATGTTATATTCATTTTTTTATATGAAGCGCAGAGAGAGCGGCAGAGCAACAGCGTTTGTTCCACCGTTCCAGTGTCTGTCTTACAACTGACTGAACTATTTTGTGTCGATGGGGTTCCCTGAATATCAGTTCATAGCTCACATTATTCACATCATCATCACCATGGTCGTTTCAGAGTCTCTCAGAGCAGAGCTCTCACAAAAACTCACACAAATACAAGCCCAGCATGCTGCTGCTGCCATAAAGCCAGATGCAGATGGAAAAAAGCCACTTGTGTGTGTGTGTTTTTTGGCGAGATGGATGCAAAAGCAAAGGCAAAACCATAGCCAAAGCCAACAAAGAACTTGTATTTCTATAAAGCTACTATACTGCTTGCTGCGATTTTGCTGCGCGACCAAAATGAAGATCTAGTAGAATGAATGTAGTCAAGTCTTTTGAGTGAGCGTTTTTCCAGTACTAGTTTTGTAGTTTGTAGTCATATAACCAGCATATATTATTATAGTCCATCTCATCATTTATATGTAGTAAATATACATATATTTTTTATTACTACTACTACAACTGCAACTACTACTGCTGCTACGAACAAAACTGCTTGCTTTACTTTAACTTGACTATTTTGTCGTGTGGAAAAGCCTCTTTGCTGAAAAACTGAGCAGCTTTTCTTTGAACAAGCCATACAGCAACTTCACTTCTCTCTGCAATGCAATGGCTTTAAAAGAGAGCTTCAGTTTTCTGTTCTGGGATTCATGCTCCTTGTTTTTCTTATATGCATTCATATCTATTATACAAAATCCCAAGCGTTTCGTAATCCAAAAAGTCGTCACCTACTGCTCCCTTTTTAAAGAAAATGACTAATTTCTTTGAAAATGTTTTTTCTTTTTATGAAAGACCAAGATTCGTAGTCCATGCGAATCGCATTTTTAACGTTTGAAAACCAATCTTTAACGGTTTTTCTGTCCGTTGAAAATGAGCAGAAAATGGAAAAATTGAACAACACTTCATTGCTACTGCTCCCTTTTTTGAGGAAACTACCGATTCGTTTCAAATAATTATTTGTTTCTACTAATGACCAAGTCTCACAGTCCATTCGAATCGCATTTTTAGCTTTTGAAAGCTATTATTTCACCGTTTTTCGCCAATTAAAATAGAAAAAATAGCAAAACTAGAAGTCAATTATCATGAATCATGATTCCCGCAAAAAAATTTCGTTTTACGGCTACTACCAAATGTACTATTTCGATTCTATATATATACACACATACATGAATACCACGTGCCCACTGCCCACGTATTATGCTTTATCATCACTGATCACTATATTATAAAATTCCACCTTCCGTTAATTTTTTCGTGCCCGTGACCCAGGGGGGAAGTCGTGACACAGAGGGGAAAGTCGTACCCCAGGGTGGAGAGTCGTACCCCAGGGTGGAAAGTCGTGCCCCAGGGTGGAAAGTCGTGCCCCAGGGGCAGAGTCGTACCCCAGGGGGGAAAGTCGTATCCCAGGAGGGAAAGTCGTACCCCAGGGGGAAAGTCGTACCCCAGGGGGAAAGTCGTTCCCCAGGGGGAAAGTCGTACCCCAGGGGGTAGAGTCGTACCGCAGGGGGGAAAGTCGTGCCCCAGGGGGGAAAGTCGTGCCCCAGGGGGGAAAGTCGTGCCCCAGGGGGGAAAGTCGAGGACATACGTGCTAGAGCCCGTTGATTTCAACGGGCCTTCTACGTCTAGTCGCCATAATATATTATAAATATTCACTCTGGTTCTCTGAGTGATTTGTTGCGTGCGTGTGCAATGCATCTTATACTCTGTTGTAGGTTTTCTGTTCTTCAGTTGTTGTTGTTGTTGTTGTAAGCATTGCTGTTGTTCATCATCATCATCGTGTTTAAAATGTTGTTGTTGATATTATTTTGGCCTTTTTCTTAAGCTCCTTTTTACTTTTGCTGTAACATACAGGAATACATACATGAAATGATATAAAGCTTTTTTGAAAAGAAGAATCGCAGGCAAAGCTGGGCTTTTTTCATAAAAAAACGGAGAAGACCAAGTTTAGACGAAGAAAGAAAGAAAAAGCCAAAAGTAGTAAATAAAATAATAATAAATGCTGGTGGTTTTTGTTAAATGAATGATGAGGAGGAGGATGATGGCGGTGCGGTGGTGGCGGTTGGGTGGAAAAAGTTGGGAAAATGCTTTTTAAAAATTTAATGGTCTACTCCCCAGTAGTAGCTCCTCTTCTTGGAAGGAAGGAAGAAAGGACAGGGCAAAAATTGGAGACAGGTAGCTAATTACATTATACACACATTATGAAAATCTAATGATGATGGTATGGTCATTAAAAAACTTTTCAACTCACTTTGTCTCGTCTCGTCGTTATCATCCTCTTCCTCCATAAGCTTCCTCCCTGTTTTTAGGAGGAGACCAGAAGAAACTAAGAAACCACCACACATGAGGACATAAACATAGCGTTATAATCATGTTATTAAAACTCCTTTAAATAATATCATCATATCAGCTCTCCAGCTTTTTCTTCATCTTCACTTCATTCTTCCTAGTCATCATCACACTCTCCTTATATCAGTCTACATGGTGCATAGTAACATAAGTAATGCTCTTCAAGTGACTCCACGACTTCTCTCTGGGGACAAAGACATACAATGAAGACAACGATAATGTTGGCAAGTCTGTGTCCTATGTACCGCGCGTACTGCGTACACAAAAAAAGTACTGCTATTATTATATATTATATTTTGTTATATGGACTCTTCCTTCACAAAAAAAAGAAGATCAAGTTTTGTGTACTCAGCGAGTAGCAGTTTATCCATCCATCTTATTCCCGTTGTTGAGTTGCGTTGTTGTTTGTTACTCTGCGTGCAAAAGCTTCCTTCTTCTTCTTCTTCGTTACTTTAGTGCGTAAAGCTATCAGAAAACAACCTTTTTTTGTGTCCAACCAAAGCAAAGTATAAAGTCCTCCTGTTAGCTATACTAGAACAAAAACGTGGTCGCACTAGATGTTACTTTAGTAGTGTGAACAGAAACATATAAGTAGGCAAGAGAAAAAAAAACTAGGTAGTTATTATCTCCTCTCTCACAAAAATTTGCATTTAATAATATAAATAAATTGGATATTATGATCCTGTTGGCTTTATTGCGACTCTGTGTGGCTGCGTGATGCGATGGCACATGGCAACAATCAATGCGAGCGAGCCCACCACCATGACAACCTATTATACATCCATCCACACGTGGGTTTCAGTTTTCGATGTGACGATGACGACGAGATGGGATGCAAGTCATGTCGCATATAGCTTTTTATATGCTTCGTTTATTTTTTTTTTTTTTGCTTCCATTATGATCACAGTATGTAGTGTCATTGTCGTCATGATTATCAGTTTACTACTCGTTGAGGTAGGTATATAAAAAAAAGTAATATGACTCTTATGCCTTTTTATCTCTAGTATTGCCTATACTGATGATAAGGTAGTAACTTGGAGAAGCCAGCAGAAATCTCTGTTTTTTTGTTGCTGCTGCTGTTGTTACAGAGAGCGAGATGAGCGTCAGAGTTGTAATGTAAGTAGTAAGGGGATAACAATAATAATAACGGCAGTAGGTTTAGCAGCATCCAAAAAAACTGATTTGTTTTTCGTTCTTTGTCTTCTCAGCCACCGAAAATGTCATACAAAAAAAAAGAATCTTGAAGCTTGTAGTAAGGTTTATACTCTAGTATGTCATTAGATCGGATCGCGGTAGTAAATAATATGCTAATATGAAATGTAGTAGTACTTTCAGTTTGGTTGGTTTTGAGGCGTGTTGTGTTCCTCACAAGATTGTCTTTTTTCTTCTTATTTTTTTTTCTTGTATGTAAATACTCGGAAAACCTATTTTTGTGTTTTTGGAACGTCGGCCTTTGTCTTGCGCTTTTGTTGAAGAAAATGTCGTTGGGTACGTTCGGTACTTGAGATTATAACGCTGACGCGGTTGGTGCTGATGCTGTAGTTTTGATTGCTGAGGAGTCATTAGTCAAGTTATTAGACTAGCTGCATGAGTTATTAGAGTATACACGCTCGGATATAACTGGCTTGACTTGGCGTTTATATTTTTTGTGCTCTGCTGGAAAACGAGAAGAGGAGATAAAGCTCTCTTCTTCCTCCATTTCCAGTTGAGTTTTTTCCAGCAGATCATCATGCTATGATGATGATGATCATCGTCTTTGTCAACTCAAGTGGCTCATGAATTTCTCAAAAAGCCCACAACGACCGCAGTCGTCGTCGTCAGCATCAGTGGCAGTATCAGCGAGTACAGTAATAATGAAGAAGAGCAATAAAGGGAGTAGGATGTGGTCATAAAATAAAGACGGAGAAAAGTAAACCGTTCCATTTTCTGGATCGAACGAGATGAGTTTGTTTTTTGCCCCTTTTCTCCGTTGTTGTATGTAACTGCCACTGCTGCCCTACTTTAATTTTATTTACTCTTGACTTTTTTATTATTGATGCTGCTTGTCTGCTTTATGTAAGAGCGTCAGCGGTGGTGGTGGTGGCGTTGGCAGTATCACTAAAATGGAAAGAGAAAGGGATCAGGTCAGATGGAGGGAAAGAGAGAGAAAAGGGAAAAAAAGTAAATTAAACTTTTGTTTGTTTCCTCCAGCAAGCAAATTGTCTGTCTATTAGAGAGAGAGACAGAGAGAGAAAAGTCTTGATCTGGAATTTGGGAAGGATGATACGAGAAAGGAAGGAAGGAATAAGGACGCAACAACTGTTTGTTTGTATCATTCGAAGAAACAGAGAGAAGATCCGTGGGTAAATAAAATGGAGTGGATTCCTCCAAATCTCTCTTACATCCTCCTCCGTCACTCACTCTCACTTTCCTCCGCATCTCTCTTTCCTCCCAAAATTCCTTCCTGGAATTTTTCTACTTCTCTGCGTCTTCTCCGTCTTATTATTATTTTCCCCCTTTCTTGTTTATTTGCCTATCTGCTTTACTTTTACTCTGCACAAATTACCAATCCAATATACCGACTCCACGAACGAGTATCATTATTATTACCTGTTTGGATGAACATACTCTCAGGCACACACAGAGAGAAAGGAAACAAATAATTCATCTGAAAACTTTTTCTTCTTTTTCTCCTCCTCCTCATTCTTTTTCATTCCTTTCTTTCCAAAAAAAAGTCCTTCAAGTCTCCTTCAATCTCCGCATGTCAAATCATTATTATTGCATCCAGTCATTCATTCATATTTGATTTCACATATCGACATATTTTTTTTATATTTCTCGGAAATTTTCTCTCGCGAGCGAGCTTGGATCAATCGTCTTCCGAGAATCTTTTCAAGGTTGGCCATTGATCTCGCATCATCTCATCTCATCGTCGTCGGCGTCGTAATGAATGATCATGATCATCATAAACCACTTGCGCCTTTTTTCTTTCTTCCGCTTATCAGAGCACCGTGATCAGTACTGGCGCCTGCCACCACAAGACAATGCATAATTATTGTAAAGTTCAAGTTTAATCTCTCTATTCATCTGTCTGCGTTTGCTAGTATTTTTATCACAGACGCCGAAATAGGTTCTTATATTTATTTCGCTCGCGCACGTTCCGATATATATTAGTTAAGTTAACTAATTGTTTGGTGTCAATGGACAGGAGTTGAAAGTAGTGACGTGTGAAGCACGTTGACGAACAGGAAAAAATAACCAACCAACGACAAACCATGGAGACGACTAGACGGAAAGTGCAAAAAAATGTGACTTAGAAATGAAAGGAAAGGGAATAATAAGCAAAAATAAAAATAAAATGATTTAGCAAAGCGGATGACGACGGAGACGATAATAAAACAAGATAAAAATAATAAAATTATATGCGAACATGATTTGCGAAAGGCATGGCAACAAAGTACTAAACTAACTACTCAGATTATATTCATGTGTGGTATGTATGGTGGTCGTTGCTGAGTATTTAATTGCTGTTATTATTTTGCTAACTTCTAGTAATAAAAAACTATGTATACTTGCTCTCATGCCAGCTACTAGTGTTTTTAGTATTAGGTGGAAATTATGCACTAATAAAAATTTATATACTTTGCTTTCAAGTACTAACCTTGGCAAGATGAACTGGTGCAGAAGAAGATAGGATGATGTCGTGTGTAAAAGTATGATTTATATGCATGTATACATATACCTAAACTACAACTATATTTTTGCGAAATAATGTATGGTGGGAGGCATATATTATTACGACGAGGATTTCCGTAATAAATAACAATAATTAAAATATTAGTTTACACAAGTATTGGGTTTTGGAAATGAGATGCGGGGACGTGATGCGAGCAAAATAATAATAGGCATTTACGATACAAATTTACATTTATGATTCATGGAGATTGCGTATATGCCTATATACTTATATGAGTGTGTGGTGAGTGGTGACAGGATGTCAAAAGCAAGATGAGTTTTGTAACACCGACAGAAGGTCAGCAGAATGCAATTGCGTAATGAATGAGTATAGTTACTAGGGAAGAAGAAGGCTGGGAAAAATAGGGTGACAAGTTTCAATGACAACAATGCAACAACTTCCGTTAGTACTTGCCCGACTTAGAAAAAAAAAGTTTTTTTAGTATGGGTGGCAGTGTTGCTAAATAATTAAAGAGCAGAGAAAAATTACTTGTGTGTATATGTTTATTTTGCAAAGCAAAATTCGTGTGACCTTCTACTGCCAATGATGGTGGTGGCGGTGCGGCGGTGGCAACATGACACCACAGACGCCAGATTGTGTAAGGAGGATGGCAGATTTTTGCAGAAATAAAGTGCCACCTCAGCCACACTCAGCATTCTTTCCCAACTAACGTTACATATGTATTTAGTGTGATCATAATAATATGTTATGCAATTAAATTTGTAAGGGGAGGAAAAACAAGTTCATGATCAGGACAGAAAGAAAGATGACCAAAAGGGCAGGAGGATCTATATGGCAGAATAAATAACAAGTACATACAACAAATACGTAAATTGCGCATATTGTACCACACACACATACACGCATAATAATAATAATAATAATAAATGCAATTTCTTTTTCAGGGCTATTATTTCCCTTGTCTAATTTTGCTAATGCGACCGCTGACCAACAAAACTGAACCACACACATACACACACCGTCGTAATAACAATAATAATAATAGTAATATATAGACAGCGTGTATAATAAACCCATTTCTTCATCATGGTAATGGTCAACCATAGACCATAAGTGACGATCATGCAATCTCATGTTCGTATAGAGAAAATTGCAGTTCACTTCTTCTTGTTGGCAAAAAAAAAGCTGTTCAATTCCCTGGGCCATACCTTCAATCTCTCGTGGGATTTTTTTTATGATAAGTGATGGGGTACGTGAGTGACGGTCATAGGAACTTGTGTGTGGAGGAAAGGAAGGAGAAAAACAAAATGGATGGGAAACGGTGGAATGGCACGAAATAAAACGGAAGGGGCGATCATGTCATAATGTTGATGATGCATTCGGAAAGATTGGTAGTATGAGACATGCATGTTTTTATGAGGGAAAATTGTTAGGTATGTTTTTTCATGAGATAGGTTAGTTAGTTAAGGTCAAAGGGTTAATTTATTTTGGCATGCATGCATGTATGTATAGTGACCTAGAGAGTCCAGCTGCAGTTGATTACGTTATGATGATGGCGAGGTTTCTAGCAAGAAATATTGATCCAAGTAATTAGAAATAGCTCACAGCTTTATAGACAGATTGCCAAATGAGCGAACAAAAACTTGACTTGGTGTGACGCGACACGTTTTTGTCTGGATCTCTGGACACACTCTAATTTTTGTAGCGGAGGTGAAGGCAGAAAGGAAAAAAAAAACTTTAGCTTCAAATAAATAAATCAGCTTTCTTTTCTGTTGTTTTAATGGCATATGGCGCGGCGCAAATGGAAGGGAAAAAAGTTTGCTGTATTTTTGCAAGTGCAAGTTCAAGTGGCTGTGTGCCTGCTTGCAGTGCAGATTATTTTTTTGATGTATTTTATGGCGTGGGCGATTACACTTTACTTTATTTTTTTTTTGCAAACGCTGGTGAGTAGGAAAATTGAATGAAAGATCAAGTACACTTACGTCACGACACGCGTACCTATCCAGCAAATAACACGTAAACGTAAACTCCTAAAAGCTTATATTTTTTTCCAATTGAAACGTCTTGAAAGGAGAAAAAAATTGGAGAGACAAAAATGATCTGCAATCTTCATCATCATCGTAGTTCGTAAGCGCATTCCCCACAGACATTTGGACGGATTGACATTGCAAATTTCAATTTTCGCTCTTATGACTTGGAATAAATGATATATGGCGTCATGTTCCAAAGTAAACAGAGAAATAAGCCATTGGAGCATTACTCCAAGAGCGCGCGCAGTGACCTTCCAATTTCCCAGTACAAGAAAACTCCAGGCCAAGTGGCGATAATATGATGAATGATGATGCAACGAACAAAAGAGGATTTTTATTTTGTCATGGACATTTGGACAGTGATCTGTGGTGAACGTGAGTAAGGTGGACAAGGACATGACATGATGATAATGAGATGAGTTGAGCAAACTCACTACTACTACTACTTATTATTGTTATTTATTTACTTGCTCTCTACTCCAAACTCTTCGAAACTCCTGCAGAGTGAAAGATTGAGCAAGAAAATTGTAGTATTGTCCAGCATTCTTCTTCTTGTGTGTCCTGTCGTGTCATTCACTCTCTTTCTGATTAACTTGCCATATCTTTCCGCATGTATATGCATCTATGTTCCATAATAACATATTATGATTCAATTCAATGGAAATGCAGATTCGGAACAAAGTGTGGTGGCATTTTGTCGTATAAAAGTGGCGAGTGTCACGTTGCTTGAACCGACAACGCCACGCCACACAAACCATCCCCAGGACCACTTTATTGTAATCCTCTTAGAATCTCGCGTAAGCCGCTCTTCTTATGTGTGTAGTTTTGAAGTATATTTTATTATATGAACATGCAAAAAAGAAAATAACAAGCGGAATATAATAACAACGCGTGCAAGGCAACAACAACAGACAACAAGCAACCAAGCTTTTGGCTTACATTTTTCCTGGAAAGCCTGTCGTCGTCGTTGCTGTTGTTGTTGTGGAGAGATGTATGGAAAGAAGAAGAAGAAGAAGGCGAAGAAAGTAAATTTTGTATAAAGTAAAAGTTAACAAGAAGAAAGAAAAGACAAGTGGATTCACTATATACAAGTGTTGTAGGAGCAGCAGTAGCTGATGTAGTAATTATTACACACGAACGACACACAACACTTTTGCTTAATAAACTTTCTTGGGGAATGAGTTCGTTCAACTTGATTACAAGAGAAGCATGTTGGCATTTACCCCTTCTTGCTCTTCTCGTCTTCCATAATGAACAACGGCAAATGTCACACAAGACATAAGACAAAGGACAAAAAAGACGCTTGTTTTTGCAGCTGTGGAGTTTACGACTTACGACTAACTGATGAATTGATACTTGTTACAAAAACAAGGAGTCTGAAATGAAATGGCAGAGAGAAGCTACTTAAATCATTAATTAGAATGTGCTCTGGTAAATTGGTCATTGGGGAATGTCGAGACATTTTTAGGGGATTTTTTTTATGTTGGAACGGTTGTAACTGGATTTTTTTTATTCTTGGTTGTGTCGGGAAATTGAAGGTGAGATGGGGATCATTAAGTGGTAGTCAAGTGGCTAAGCTTGTGACCACTATGCTGACCACCAGATGTATAGATATGTTTGCTTATCTGTTTAACAGGTGGAAATGGTAAATAGGGGATTTTGTCCAGAAAAATAAGTATAGACTGTTTTCTTCGGTTAAGTGGTTGGTTTAATTGGACTCGGTTAAGTCCAAGGTACGGGATACAGAGTATACATAAGTCATTGTGATGAAGAACTCTATAAGGCGACTTGTCTGACAACCTATTTTTTCCGGCTGAAACTAAATCGTTCCGGGGGAGGAGATTTGAAGGACATGCTTTCTTATAAAGCTTGTATAATTTTAATTGGAGTCTATTTTTAGCGAGAAGGGTGACAGAGGATGAAAAAAAGTAAATAGAGAAGTCAGATTGACTTGACATGTTGATCGGATCAGTGTTAGCGTGTCAATTTGCATAATGCCTCGGTGGATAATCGACCGGCCATTAATTGTACAGAGAATTAACTTGTCATTCAGTCAATAGTTACAGCAGCAAACAGTTCCAGCACAAATCCCGAAAAAATAAATCAACTCATCGTTCATGTAAAGTTGTATGCCCTTTGCATCTTGCAAACAAAAAAGAGTTAAAAAGTTGTTAAAATTTTCCTATGACCAGAACCAGATATCCGTGATCCCGTTGTAATTGTCAAGGTTGGTCAAGGTCAATCGAAAGACGCTCATGTTTTTTTTCTTCTTCTAGTATTAGCACCTGAAATGCTAACGGGTCATCAGGTCACCCATTAAACTGACTTTGACCACATTTTTTAAAAATCAGGAAAATCCAACATGTTTCACTCATGTCATGTGACCATGAGTCAATAGTGGTGTTCAGAAAACAGGTAGTAAAGTTTAGAGATAATAGACCAAAACATTGAAAAAAAATCCATTAACAAACCATTTAAGGAAATATACCTACATTAATTTTTAACTAACTTCAACTTTGGACAAAAATGGGGTTTTCTATGCTTTGCTAATGACCAGTCTATCAATAGACTTATGTACGTGTGAACTTGTATGCACATTTTGTATTTACAGCAGCGGACACACATCATCTTCTTTCCTTTTTCATCCTCTTAACTGCGACATTATAGCAAGTTAGGTAGTTATCTAATTAGGAAAAGGATAAAGATGTTTGCATGTGCTTCCAAATAATAATGCAATAGCGTGTTTCTGTTAAATGACTACATAGGTATTACTCATACATGCTGTTTTTACCAAACAGACATTATATTCAATTTTGCTTTCCAGTTCATCATAAACACTGTCGTTACCATTCTTTTGGGATAATTACTTGACGTGCTAATTATAACAATTTGTAATTAGCATCTGGAGTAGTAAAACTGCAAAAAAGAAGATGGTATATGTGCACAAGTTTGCGTGGTGATAGCATCAGATCATCATGTTATTATAACCAACAGATTTTACTCTGTTGCTGTTCGTTATACTGAAGTTGAATGGCTTTGCACTGCACTCCAATCTTCATATCCCAAATGTACAGTTCCAAGTAATACTGTTGGAAGTTCCAACTTGGAGCTCTCTGGTAACAATAAACCTTGCGGGATATTGATTTCACAATTCATGAGCTCTTGTGTGTAGGCTTTGACGTATGACAGCAGCAGCAGCAGACCAAAGAGAGAAACGGAAAGCTAACTAAGTGCTCTTACGAAATCCAAAAGATTTTGTCATTTAAATGGCTTGGTAAGGTAAACCAAAAGGACATTTCGGTTAGGTAAAAAAAAGATATGGAAACTCTTGTCATGTCATCATCATCAATGGCACAGTTATCACCGGAATTTTAACGAGATGTGTGCATCTGTCCATGTTATAACGATCCGCCTGCAAAACTGCTAAAATAAACTTTGCAGAGTTCCATGCATGGACGCACTTCTGACGCACACCTTCCTACGCATCTGTGCGTGCTCAGAAATGGCAACGAACTCTTATTTGCTCTTGATTGGAGTATTTTCCCGATTGACATTGCAATCCAAGGCGAAAGCCAACAGATTTTGGATTAGCGCAAGTTGTCTATCATTTAATAAGAAGATCGACCACTATAACGACCTGTTAACGAAATATATTCTTTCCTAAGTGCTATTTTTGCACTAATTTGGTACGCAAATATCCGCCCACGCAGAGCACCGGCCGCGCACGCCTTCACACTTTCCCACAAACTTTAATTGAATTTAAGAAAGCATTCCAGAATCCAAGAGACTTCTTTTTTAAGAAATGGCTCATGTTACAAAAATTATCACATGATTACAAGCTCAAAGGAACGTGACAAGACACCTTTTTTTCTTCCAGGATTTAACAAAATAAAAAAATAAAATTACATATTCAACGAAAAAAAAATCATTTGTTCATCATAATCATAAATAATTTGTTTATCGGCTAAGAAAGAAAAAGCATAATAATAATATATTATGCAGAGGAGGGAGATCCTTCATCCTGTTGCTGCTGCCGACAGCCGGCACTCTCTTTTTTAACTCTCCAGAAAGAATATACTCTCAAGCCATATAAATTATTCATGCTAATGACATTGATTGTGATCTATCGGAGAAGAAGGCTACGTGACAGAAGCTCGTAGAGTGACACGGAACGTTGCTCCGCCAATCCAAAACCATCATATTATATTTTTTACTTCATTTTATTGAACCTACTGGATAAGATCCTCGTTCATGGTTCCATAACCAACTTATATTTGTACAAAAAAAACTGCATTCATTCACAAATCATAAATCTCATACTCATGTCATAATCGTCTTTTTCTTTGCTCCTAGCACAACTGCGCTCATAACAGAAAAGATTTCTTTTAAAAAAATGTCTTTTAAATGGAGTGACGTGAACTCATAATCAGAGAAAAAGATGATGATAACTTGTTTACATAATATGTGCTCTGAAGCCGGAGCAATGTTATCATTATGATGACACCTGAGATGACTTTAATTACTTTTTTTTTCTCTCTCCTTTTTCCGGTCTGCACTGCTCGCAGCCAAACACTACACAGCATTTGCTGCGCCTTTTTGTACCCAATCTACTGTTTGGATTTCATCACACGCCTTCCAACAAATCATCATCATCATCACAGCACTTTTTTGACAAGAGATACTACGCCATGCCATATACATCTATAAACACACCGCTTGTCTAAATATTTGCTCATATACTTTTATTTCTACCTGCAAAAAAAAGAGAACCTGGCAGTAATTATTTTTCTCCGCTGGCGATTCCGGGTAAAATGTATACATGCATGAGAAGAGGAATGGATGGATAGATGGATGGATAGAGATACGACAACAGTGAAAAAAAGTAGGCTTTTTTTGTTGCTGTTGTCGTGTCATTATATCCAGTCGTTTTTGTTTGATGTTGAACTTTATTTTCACCAGAAATTTGTTACGGGATGCGGAAATTGAAGGGGGAAAAAGATAAAAAAAGGACGACACAGAGAGAGATAATTGCTGGACTAGGTATTTAGGATTTTAGTGCTACTTCCTGGACAAAAAATAAACTGCATGAGACACAAAATTGAGGAGAAAACAGGAATAAAGAGAGAGAGAAAGGAGGAGGAGGAGAAAGCAGCTTTGGACAAGCTTTTAGGAGAGAGAGAGAGTTGAAAACAGAAATCCCATTTCCGCATGCAGAGTCATGATGATGACAAGCAGGACGGCTGCTAATGTCAAGATTATATACATAAAAAGCTGTTGTGGTGATGCTGATGATGGTATTGATGATGGTGGCAGTGGCAGTAGGATAATATGGAGTTGTTGTGTTGTGCAACCCGTTTTTCCTGTGCAATTTGTCGTAGATTATTTACAACAGCCCACATTAGCTATATCTACATACATGCATTATTCAGAATAGACAAAAGGGGAAATTTTAATGCCACCTCACCAACAACCACCGCATTTAGTTCCTGTGTGTGTTCGTATTAAGGCCGGTTGTTTTTATGATGACGATATAATGACGCGCGAATAACACTGCTAATTACCTTTTATTTTACTCGACGAGTAAAAAATCAACAATGCTTTATTTTGTACCTGTTATTTTCTGCATTTTTTTTTGTCGTTCTACATATGCCGCAGGCGTTAAATCACCGGAACAGCACACAAATACTGTAGTAAAATCGACCATGAAACGAATACAGTCAAGTAGCGAAAGTGTAAAAACGTAGGGAGCCTACTCGCCCACGCATGACATACCGGCATATAAATATTTTGAACAGATCATCTTTATCACTGTCACCGCAGGGACCGCAAACAATAATAAAATCCATCGTCTGTCTGCCCACACCACAAAAAAAATGTCTCAAAAATCCTTTTTTGTTTCTCTCTCTCACACACACACACACTTTCCAATTGCCAGTGAAAGTCAGTTGAGACCAATCCGAGAAAAAAAAATTCCGGCTGGCTACCACACCGCTCCAATCTGGTCAAATCCGGTAAAGTGCATGTATTTACTTAAGCTGCAGGAGTACAATGAGCAGCTTTTTTACACGTGTGAGGAGGAGGATTAAAAAGCTCCACACGTCCTCCACTACTCCTTCCTCCAAAACCATATAAAGCTTACTTAGCACTAGCGTACATTACTTTATTGATCAAATTTTACACGTCTTCTTGGCTTTCTCCATTTACCAGTATGTCAGGAGAGAAAACTCAAGCAAGAGAGCAAGTAAGCTCCAAGTCAAGCATATATAGCAAAGACGGGAGAGAAAGAGAGCAGTACATCCATCGAAGGTCATTGAATTAGCATTGCGTTCTTGCCACTTTTGGCGTTTTGAACAATATTTTTTTGCCACCCGATTTTCGCAACCTGCTTATTTCTCCGCTCTCTGTCCTCATTACACCATTATGATTGCTCAGTGGCCGTTTGCACCGTAATAATGATAATCATGGTCGTCATGAGAAAATGAGAGATTGCAGAAATGGCAAAATATGGAGGGTGTAGTGTATAGTATGTGGGTAGCAGGCAAACGCAACGAGCTCCTCTCGCTTTCTCTCTCTCTCTCTCTCTCTGATTATGATTCCCTTTGATGCTAATAACGCCTCCGAGTATTTCCCAGGAATTCAGCGTGACTGCCAGCGAAAAAAGGCTTTGAAGCTTCTGCTGCTGCCGGTGATGATAATGATGCTAATGGAATGCTAATGCTAGTAATAATAATAAGAGTATTAGTAGATGTTATAAGGAGTGAGTGTGTGTATGTGTGCAGAGGCTGCTTTCTGGCTCCAGAAAATTCACTTTCCACTTTACTCCGCCATTTCCTCACCGCAAAATTCCTCTCCTCTCTGCCTCCACCACCAACAAAACATATTTATTAGAGACGGTGGCGGCGCTCGAGACAAGGAGCAGCAATCAATTAGTGTAGCCTTGACTGGAGCACACTTCTTGTCATCATTATCACCGCACAGTTTCCAGAGTTTGCAAGTGGAAAGTGAAAATACCGGAATTTTGTCCAGAATGGGACAAAAGAAAGGCGATAGCGTTAACAAAAAAAATGTCGCCATCCGGTTCATAATAATTTTGTCCAGTGGTTTGTGGTGGTGAAGCAGCATCACTATTTTTTTCAACCAGCTTGTGCTATATAATTTGCAATCCGATTAGGTCTGTCATCTTGATCATGTTTGTTTGAATGTTTTGGAAAATGGGGAAAAGGAGACAGCGACTTTTGGAATCGACAGCAGATGCGAAGAATTATAAGAGCATATCGCACTCACATCTCACACAAGACCCAATTCTTTTTTTCTCCATTTCTTTGCAATAAACGCCATCATTTTATATTTTAGAAAATAAAAGAGTCTTTCTTTTTTTGTATATATTTTCTTCGCCCTTTTCTTCTACCTTTCCATGGAATCCTCTTGAAAAACATTTTATTGGATCTTCATAATTGTCATATCGTCATCATCATCAGCATCGTATAACACGCTTATACACAAGTCAAGGCCAAAATATGGACTGAATCGCACACACGCTGCTTTTATATATATTATATTTATATATTTATTTGAAAGCAACAGCTTGATTGAGAAATCGACCATTTTTTCCTTCTTACATTCATTTTTTTTCATCTACCTTTCCCAATTTCCCAACTCTTTTGAGTTATCGATAAAATGGAATGCGAGTGCTCCTGCTGCCGACAACAAGATCAGCGTATTTTTTTGTCAACCCACACACACAAGAAGAAGAGAGAATTGAGAAAGAGTTTTTTGTTACTACATCATCATCTTCATATACATATGTCTTGTATGTGTATGTAAAATATCATGTTTTTTATACCTATTTATATTTATTTTCAAGGTGACTTACTGGAACGGAGCTAGCAAGAAGATGAAGAAAGAAGAAGAGTGAAAAAAATAACAAGTTTTTTTTTTCTTTTTCTCTTTTACGTAAAAAAAATATGAAATCCTACGCTGCTTCTGCTGTTGCTGCTGCTTACAGAACGGATTTTGTGAAAGGCGGATGAAAAAGCAACAAGAGATGTGTGGAAGATGTGATCACGTTCACGTTGTGTTTCCCAGGCTGGAAGAATGATTATGATAACAGCTCAAGTACAAATAATGTGGGGATAACGAGCTTGAATTGGAGGAAGAGTGGTGGTAGTGGTGGCGGTTTGGAGGGAGAGATGGAGAGATGGAGGAGGTGGAAAATCTGAGCGTTATCTCATCGAAAGAGAGGAATATGGATAAAAGGAGAGAAAATTTGATTACCGGCTCCCTATTCATAATGTGCTCTATTATATTAATGTATGGGTTATGCAACAACAATAACAAAATGCTAGGATATATATAATATATTATTATGCATCTAATTTTTTTGTGTGAAAGCAGCCTATATTTAGTAGACTGAACAGAAATAAGGTTGTTGATCAGAACAGGATGATTATGCAACGGAAATGAATAAAAAGGAGGAAAAATGGTTTCTCTTTTAAAAAACGTGTTTTAATTTAATCCTGCTGCTTATTTTCCCCACAAAACAAGGTGAATGATTTTTATACGACAAAAGAATGATGAATGGGCAGGAAACGTGGTAAAATTATCAACTTTACAGTCATTCATTTGACGACAACGTTGATTGAGAAAAAAGGATGATGATGACAAGTGACAAAAGAGAGTAAAGAGAAATAAGGTTGTGGGCGATGGACAAAGAACTTGACTGGCGGAGGAAGATGACGGCCAGAAATGGTGATGACATGTCATTTACCTTAAACCTATTCAAAAAAAGTCATATATCGCGTCATAGAAGAAAAACACAGGGGCTGTTGCTGGAGAATAATTTAATGCCATTTAAATAAGGCCTGTCATTTGATCTGCACACACGCCACGTCTAGTTATTTTATTTATTTTTGTTTACAGTTATTAATTTTGACAGGTCACTGATCTTGCCTTGTCAAGTATGTTATTTTGCGCAAAGGATTTTGCATCATCAGAGCAGTTTCCTCCTCACTTGCCAAAGAAGGCGAAAAGCGTCAGAGATTCATTCAAGATTTTTTTTATAGCCGACATCACAACCACAACACACACACGCTTCATGGAATTTTTGCAGAAAGAAAAGATCAGAACTGCAGGCGGATGAACAAAGATAACTGTTTGTGTTGTAGAGAGCTTTGGCAAAAAGAAAAACAGATTTCGTCGGAATTATAATAAATACATACACTCTGTCTCTGAAAATGTCTTTAAGACAGAAAGGAAAAGCCACGTGATGAGGATCGTGATCAGAAAGGGAGAAAAGGATTAAAGTTGACAGAGTTGAGTTGACAAGCGGATTACTTGAAAGAGAAAGAGAAACGTGGCGAAAAAACAGGATGATTGACAGATTCGCTGTCTTGTCAAAATCATACATATTTTTTTATGATCGGTTATCTGTTTATTGCAAACTGTTGCAATGATATAAGAAATTTCCATAATCCTCCTCGCAATTTTTATTATTATTTTTTGCAGGCTAATTTTAAATTGATATATGTGCTGGTTAGAGGCATTAGGAGCGATTAAATAGCTAAAAATAGTTGCTCGATTAGGTAACTTTGACACTTGCTTGTGGGCGACTTAGCGTTTCATTTTATCCGGGAGTTTAGATGACATGCAGGCTAATTTAAAATTAAAATCCTAGACTGCCAGATCAATGCATAAATTAAATGTCTAAAAATAACTCATTTAATAAAAAAATAACCGTAAAGAAACATGACATGGATTTTGCCCCTGTGCCCTTTATATTCTCCAGACAACTCTGCAGTCAACAAGGGACTTACAGGTAAAATGTTAATGAAAATTGTACAACTACATAATAAACAACTAATATTAACTTTTTTAAGAGGATTTAGTACTTAATTGGGATTGACATTTAAGGAGAATCATAACAAGTTTTCTCGAGAAGGAGAGAGAGAAAAAGAAGAAGAAGACGCTAATTGGATTTTAGCTGGATGGAAAATGTCGTGGCAAAAGCCTTTACTCATGTCATCATGCCACATTTTAGAACGAAAAACGAACAAGTAATCAGAAGAAAGCTTGTGCTTTCGCGGTACTCATTCCTTCACATTTCTACACAACTTCTTCTTTTTAAAAGATTACACACATATTGGGTCGGAGGGGGGGGGGGGAAGAAGCCATTTCAAGTTGACTCTCTGCCAAAGTTTTGGCAAACACGGCATTTTTTTGGGTTAACAATTTCGGTATTAAATAATGCGACCAGGCGACAATGCATGATGAAGAAAATCTAAGAAACAAGTAAGCCGTCTTCCTCTTTTGCATGCATGATTGCGTGCGTGTTGAGGAATGTACTCTGCTGTACTGGAACTCTGGAACATATTTCTCCAGGACTCCATCATGCTACTTACTATACTCCTCTCTCTCCTTCTCCATAGAGATTTATTTATTTGGCGTTGGCCTATAACCTGCTTATGTAATAGACAGGCAATTTATCTTTATTTGTTCACGTGTAAATAAGAAACTATAATGCAATATAATATGTAGTCAAGGTACTCCATTGTCAGACATTTTGTTTGGCTGGCATGTCAACGCGGCTCAAAAAAAACAAACCGGAATAAAAAAAAAGTCAAGGCAACTAAACTGCTTACTTGCTTTGCTGCACTGACTCAAACTCACTCTCCTCGGCTTTTTTTTTTGCTCAAGGCCGTAAAAACTGAAAAGACATAATCATAAATAATTCGAGAAGTAGAGGAGAATATATTTTAACATGATGGTATGTATGGTGAATGGTGTGTCGTGTCGTGTAACAAAGGGATAACGGTTTTTTTGTGGAAAAAACAAGGCACAGGACACGACACGACTCACAACACGACAACAACGACAACCAAAACTCTTTCTCTCTCTCTTCTCCACAAGAAACTAAAAAAGTATTCAATCTTTACGGGAAATCTCTCTGGGGTATTTGCAAAGTCGACTCAAGAAGAAAGAATGGAAGAAAGAAAAGTTACCCACTTTCTTTACACTTTACTTCTTACTTGCTTTTATATTTATGTACTCTCTGTATACTTTGTAGAGAGGAGAGAAAACAGCAACACTTTAATTTCTCCTTTAACCTTGTCCACCTCCCTCTGTGTGTGTGTGTGTGTATGGCTTACACAAAAGGAGTATATCAAATATTGTTGTATGGATTTATTTTTTGTGTTCCTGCCTGAATCACTGACTGACTGAACAAAGGAGAAAGCTGAGAGGATAAAAGAGAGGTGGGGTAATGCAATAGTGTAAACATCAAAAGGATCAAAAACAATAAGCAGCAGTAGCAGCGGAAGGAACAAGTAATAATGTAACCTATACCGTTATTATATTACCCGTTGCAAAAAAAAATAATATTTTTTTTTCGTTAAAGGACACAAAAAATATATATAATATAACTTGCTTTTGATCTTGATGATGAAGGCGAACGTGAAAGGTGGATTTGCTGGATTCGTGGAGATGGAATATATAATAATAGCAGGAGCAACTGATGCAGGAAGTCAGATTTCATATTAAAAAAAAGTGCACGTGCAGTCAAGTTGAGAGCAACGTGCATACAAATGGATGTGGAGTCGCTTCCGTGAGACTTTTCCAGAGCTTCTGCTTCGTTTTCTGTTTTCCTTCCGCGAAAACTAATATGCAACACGAAGATGATGATGACATGATGACATTAATACTATTTATTACTGAAATGTAAATAGATATAGAGTAGCGGAAGCTGAGAACGAGGGCGAGGTGGATCAACTTGTTATTATGGCTTTGATTTATATTTGTCTGTCCTTCCGTTTGCTATAAAGTCATTAGAAATCACTCTGATAATAGCTTATTACAAAAAATACATCCATATTAAATCTATGCTTTGTCTTAACAAAGTGCTATTGGTCTAGCAACTTGATTGAATCTGTTTTTTGGACTGACCCATTTAAACAAATTTTCAGAAGCCCTTCACTTTACAATTTCATAAGAAAACAGACAAGCGGATCATATTACATTTACACGGTACCTATAACTGCTTGTTAGTTTAGATTAATAATAGCAATGCGTTTCAAATTCACTTCAATTCTCAAGAAGACAAATATTATTCAGAATTCAGACATGAAATTTGTAATAGGCTCTCTTGGCAGTTGGTACGCAGTAATAAGTGCTTGAGTGAGTCCATATTTTTTTCGCATGAAATACTTGATTCCTTCTCAGTTGTCAGTCAAGCCAAACCTGACCTGCGACTGGGAATAATATGACACAGATTACTCGGTAGAATGATTTGATATAAATATTAATATACATGCCTGCTTGGAGATGGATGAGAGTGCAAAAACCTTTTTCTGGAGAAGAGTGCGTGGAGAACAGATCAGAGATTATCAGTCATGTTCTCTCAGTGAGTCAGATCTTGACCTGCCTGGAATTGAGATTGAGATGCGCCAAAGGAAAGTGAGTCTCATTTTTGCTTTTTCATTCATGAGAGCAAAAAACACGATGCATGATGACGACCACCACCACCGTGGGTTATCTTCTCATCCTTCTTATCTTTCTAATCCAGTAATCCCCTTTACAAATAAATACATACTAATAATCATAATAATAATTCTGAATGAACGGATGCCGACGACGTTGTCGACGTAACAAAAAAAAACGCAGAAAACATTACTGCTGCTTGCTATCTACAAATGACAAATGAAGCCGGCTTGACTGTCTACCTACTTACGTGACATATTTTTGCATTTAAAGCTCCTAGCGCCATCTCTCCATCGCACAGAGTGCTATTGCTGTACTTATTACGCAATTAAAATAAGTTCCCAATTATATTAAAAGTTAATTACAGAGAAAAAATCTAACAAAATAGAGTGAACCATATTGCATGATACTTGCTTTAATAAAATGTAATAAACCACTTACTGTAATGTGAGCGTGATAAACTAAGGGATAGTATGCTATTTAACACGCGTATGATTTTCTGCACAGTTGGCAACACAAAACGGTATTGAATTGATGAAATATGAGAAAACGATACATTTAATGATGACACATTGGAATGTAATGTCAGCTTAATTAAAAATGACAATGACCATCATAAAGTGTAAAAAAACAATAGCTTACAGCAGCAGTTCATGCAAACCGTCCTTGAAACTATCATAAATTGACACATAAAAACGAGTGAAATTGACATATTATAGAAAGGGGCGTAGTCTAAATCAATTCTCGACGCCGGAATGACAAAAGTCATGAGTGACCGTTAAGAAAAAGACTGCTAAATCAGGTGAACTCACACTTAACTCAATTCCCAAGATACGCGTACAATTATAAGTGTTTTGAAACTAATTTGATTTATATGCTATTTTACAGTTTTAAGGCAACATGTACGCCACTCTGGATATCGACGATAACCCATTCGACCTGGAGACGCCACCGAGCGGCATAGTCTGCGCCACCAATACGGACCACTGTGCCCCAAGAAATGTGGCCCTTCGCGTGTCCAAGATGCCGACTCCGCAACTGACCCTGTTCCACTCAAAAATCTTCTCAATGGACACCGGCGAAAAATTGTACAAGCTTGCCGTTACCCTCGGTCTACCACGGGACACCAAGTTTGTCTGTGACGGATTCACGGGAGCTCCTCTCATCCGGTTCAAGGGTCCTTTGTTCACCCCAATCAAGTCAAAGTTCAACATGATCGCCGAGAAGATTCCGCAGGAAATTCTGGGACGATGTGACATGAGGGTCGGGCTATTCGAAGTGCGTCTCAGCGTTGAATTCGAGGACACTCTACTAATTGGACTGAAGCACAAGATATTTCTTGTCGGCTCCCGTTGGCGTCGCCATTTCGACATTTTGTACGGCGATTCGCAAACTGGGATTCGCATTGCCAAAATTTTTCGACCACATCCTTGCAGCGTGGACAGGGACAGCTTTCATATTCACGTCGCCCAGGGAATCGATATGGCAATCATTGCAGCCATGTTTCTGGCTGTCGACACGTATTTATTCAACTTTTGGCTTTAAACTAATATGAAGCATGAATAAAGACAAAACCGGATAGAGAAAATAAAGTCATGTCATCTCTTCGTCTTCTTTTTTTTTATCTCAACTTGTCCCATTTATTCTTCGATTTATTTTTTCCTTCCTTACGGCTAAACCTTGAGTACATAATATTCACATAATATATATAATATATCATCATTATCTTTATATATATATCATTATGTCTTATCAATTTACCTTTTAGCATTATTTTTATTATTATTATTATTACATTTTTATTTTCTCATCCTCGTCTCCTGTCTTGTTAATAAACAACTTATATTAATATACGTTACATAGCATCATCATCAATTATTTTTTATCCTGGTATAACAAGTTAGTAGAATAATAATAATATAATAATGACATTCATTTCTCTCTTACTTTCTTTCTTCTCATGCTAGTTGCGAGACAATTACAAACAATATCATACCATAGTAGTAGTAATAATAATAATAATAATTAGAGCTTATCTTACACATAGCCTTATCATTTATATCATCTTGTTGATCATTTTTACGGGCTCATCCAGTAAACAAGTGGTACAAGTATTGCAGTGGAAGCGACATATTTTTTTTTTCTTTTCCAAAAACAACACCATACAAATTCTTAGACAAATAAGTTATATTATATATATACCTATTTACCTACCTACCTAGCTACCTAATTTAAAAATCTTAATTCGAATTGAAGCTTAATTTATCATTAGTGTATGTATGTATTAATTAGTTTTTTTAATTAGTTATATATAATTTACAAGAACATTCACAGTTTTTTTTATACTTCACCTGCTCGCGTTTGTAGGATGAAGTAGTAGAAGTAATTTCATTTCTTCGTGTTTGCTGCGCAGTACAAAGAAGTGTACAAGTTATTTTTTTGTCTTGAGAATTTTACATTTATCATTTTTTTATTACTTATTTTAGTAGTAATTTTATTTATTTTTTTATCATTAGTTAGTACTGCCATTATCATCACTATTACCATTACCAATTATCATTATTAGTTTGATTATCACTGGACAATTATGTGTATGTAATTTATAATTGGAGTCTGTTGGAAAAATGCGAAAAAAAAATTGAAACCATGTAAAATTAAACGAGGATCATTGACAAATAAATGGAACAGGTTTCTAGAAATTTTTTTTACGAAATTGAGTACGAAACACAAAAAAAACAAACAACAATAATCATTTAATTGTGACAGCAATTATAAATGCAGTTTTTTAAAAACTAACCAATGATAAAAAAGGAACTCAAGATAAAAATAATTGCAATAATAAAAACGTTTGATGATGATGTGGTTTTTTATATAAATTAAACTGTGATGTTATTTTTTTTATCAGTCCTGTTACAAAAAAAAAAGAAAAAAAAACTTATTCAACAAACTTAACAGAAAAGCGATATTTAAACAACAACAATAATTATAATCATAATTTAACTAACTACTGAATTGCTATATATATAGTTTTTTATGAGCTTCGTCGTGTCTTAAACAAAAAAAAAACATCAAAATAAGAATAACATTTTATTATTTATTTTTTCTTTCTATAATTTTTTCTCACAATATCAGTCATTTCCTTTCTTCCTGCTGCTGCGGCAAACAACGCTAAAAAACAATAGTAATAATCATATTTAGTAGTAGCAATAATTATAATAATTGCAGTATAAGTAGTTTTAAAGTAGTACACTAAACTATTCTAAGGATCCTGATTAGCTTTTATCTTAATTATTATTTTTTACTTTTCAAAGTTTCACCACCGTCATCAATAATCACGAAACCATTTTCTCAATTACCGTCGCGAGGAGAAAGATGCACAACCTTACTTTTTAACACACGCACTCATTCCATTTAAGAAGACGTTAATAATCTACCATTCTATCAAAAATCTCCTTTTCCGGAAACGGAAACAGCAAAAAAAAATGAATTTTTTTTAAACGGACACTACGGTTTTTTTTATCGATGATGCGCGCTGCAAAAAATTAAAGTGGTTTGGAAAAAAATGCATTCATTCAATCCAATCATTCATCTGACACACAAACACTCTCAACACGATCACTTTTTTCAATCCAGATTCTCGCAAAGGTAGTTACAATAATTAGTAATAATAATAATAATAATATAGTTTTTTTCTTCTTTCAATCCTTAAGTTCTAAAAAATCATTCGTCTTTTGCTCTTCTTGTTTTGTAGTAATTTCTCTAGAGCTACGCCTAATTAAATTCTAACCCTAATTTAATTAAGCACGCAGTCTAAATAATCTAAACTGGAAATTCTACTAAACTGCTGCCGTGTGTTAATTTAAAAAAAACTGATTCAGGAGCCAATAGCCAAAAAAACTTCAGGTGAGAAATAAGTTAAATTTTCTATCATTAAAATGTACTATTCTACCTTTACTAAATTTAATTGGGCAATTTAATTCGATATGACAGAAGACAACGTTGCTACAAGCTATTCATTGATTTTTTTTTGTCTAGTGCACTAAATTCTCTTCTAAGCTACACGTTAATTTTTTTAAACTGATCTTTTTTTTTCTGTCTAGCGTTATGTTACGTACGTATTTAACTGTTAATATCATCCCTACTTAATGTAATCATAATTAACGATAAGAATAGAGAATCAATAAATTGTTTGATTTTTACTAAATTTGTTTTTGTTACACGTTGCGTCGTTGTTACCGCTGCTGCCACTAAAATTAACAATAGTAGTAATATAATAAGTAAGTATAAACCTATACACGCGAGAGAGACTGAATGAATGATTTTTAATCATATAACAAGCTTAGTAATATATTGTAGTGCTTCCATGTACTAAACTAATCATAAAATCATTAATTAATAATGAGGTTTTAAAAATCAGTGCGAGACAATTAAATGGGAAAAGAGCAAAAACAAAAAAAAACACCAACAACTTAAAAGATCGACGAGACAAATTATAAATTTTTTTCTATCCGCTACTACAGTTGAGTGTATGTATCTGTGTGTGCAAACTTGTGTGTTAAATACTTACTTAGTTATCAATTATAAATCACCTACTCATCTTTCCATTTCTATCAGGGTAAAAAAAGCAATTTTCTTCAAACAGCTAGCCTTTAAAAAAAACTTATCATTTTTACTTATGATTTATTTCAACAGGTAATTCAATAAACTTTAATTATTCCTATTTACTTGTTGTATTACTTAACTTGCTATATCCTGATTGCGTGTGTGTGGTTGTTGGTGGTTGTTTGTTCAAAAAGTTAAAACGTAAAAAAGAGATGCGTTTACATGGAACCTAATCTGTACTTTCTTTTCCTCGTAATCATCAACTCCTTCTCCTCCCATCCGACATATCATTCACATTACATTTACAACTTTAATTACTCAACTAATTAGTAGTTAGCTAGCTAGATTGTTTTTGAGTTGTGTGTGTGTGTGTATACACTTGCAACAGAACAGCAATTGAGCACGGCAGCACGCTATATTGCTGTCAGACGCGCGTCCCAGGGGGTGGGGATAAAAATAAAAGGGCTGATCCCCATACGTCCCCAATAAATTTAATTAGATTTTTGAAAAAAAACATCACACCATATTAAATTGGGATACATCCCCCTGGTATTGTTCCCCCTAGGCGCGCCCCTGATATAAGTTTTTGTTGTTTAAGTTAAAAAATCAAATTTCTTCTTTTTTTTCTTCCTCCTCAGAATAATAGCCTTAAATGTAAACTCTTGTTTGCTCTGTATTTACAACGTACGAATATACAGAATATCTTTTTAAAAATCATTCTATCTAATCTTCTTAGCTAGCAAATCCATACATTTATTTTATTTCTTCACAAAAAATTTATAAATTATATTGCATAGTTTATAATTAATACGCATATCATTTTTTTTGTTTATACTTAACTGTTGTTAGGTAATCATGGTTTTGCTACAAACTAGCAACTTATCTACCTACATACACAAATAATAGGTATTTATAATATAAATATCAGCTTAGCTGGAAAAAAGTAACACAATTTAAATTTACGATTTTCTTTTTCGTATTAAATTAACCTTTTCCAATCATTCTCCTTGTCTATCTATCTATATCTCATGTATAAACCTTACATGTAACCGTAAATACGTACAGGGAGAGAAACAAAGTGTTGTCCCTTCTTATCTTATTTTTTTTTTATCTAGCTTATCAGCTAACTTGGTATTTTTATACTTAAATGTTTACACGGAGGATCTCTTGTCGAAAAGAACAACCCAAAAATCGGAAGCTCTTCCTAAAAAAATCCCATTATTTTTTATGTCTTTCGAGAAATGCGCCGAAGCAGCAGGTTTCATGTTTCATCATCTTCATCTCCAAATATATTTTTTTAGCGTATTTATACAAATACTTATTTAAAGTTAGCTAATTATTTTATATACTTAACCATATAAATATTTTTTTGTAGATACATTTCTGAAATCCTAAATTAACTTTTTTTGTTTCTTTCTGGAAAAAAACACAAAAAAAAACCTCTTTACTTCTTTTTTTCTTTTTGTTAAAAATCCACATATTTTTTTTTTTAAATGTAAGTATATTTATCATTAATAACGTTTTATCATTATGTTTATTATTACAAATGTTGGCAAACAGTTGTTCTTTTTGTTTTATTTTTTTGGTTGTTGGTGTTATTTTGAGAAAAAATGTTGTTTTTATAAAATTCCAATTTTTTTTTTGAAATTGAGGATTCCCTAAAAAAACCTAAGTTTTATCACCTAAGTGTTCTTATTTCAATCATTTATTAAATATTTTTCTTAGAATTACATTTTTTTTGCGGTTATATCATCAGTGTACTCTCCTTCTTCTTTGTTGGATACTCCCACACAACCACTCATGCTCTCACTCACCCAACCCATGCGTGCGCTCACACGCATGCCTAAAAAAATCTATTCCACCTTATCATCATCCTCTTCTCTCCCAAACGCTTATCTATATAAAATCAGGGATTCATTTTAGTTATTTTTTTATTCCATACTCAAGTACACACCTTATCAACTTTTTTTTTGTTTTATTTAGTCTCCGATTTCCACAGAGAATATTTATAGAAAACCTTTCTTTTTTTGTGTTTCTATATGAAACGAAATAAAAAAATGTTTCCTCTTCTTCTTCATCTCCCTAAAAAAACATCTTGTTTCCTTTTTTCCTCTCTCTCGCCTGTTTTTATACAAACTTTTTTTATACATATTTTTTGTTGTGTTGCGCGACTCGTCGTATTTGTATGTATATTTTTGTCGTAGTAACAATAACCATAACAACTGGATAATAATTTTTTTTTTCTTTTACGATGAATGAATGACTGGAATTATCAGTCTAAGCCTCCATTTCAAAAATTGGATTTTGAAGAAGAACAAAATATATTATAATAATAATATGAATAATAATAAAAAGTCGTTGTGTTGTTGTTTGTTGTTGTTTCTTTTGCTCCGCAAAATTTGCAAAACGCTGGGATAGGACAAGTTTATATATATATTTTAGTGATACGAACATATTTAGTTATAATATTTTTTTCTTCTCAACTCACTCATGCTTTTACCCTCATCCCCTGGACAGGAAAGGATGATCATCGCCCCAAAAAAGAGATAACAACATAGCTTCTTATAGAATCACCTTTCCCATCTCCTCTCTACTTGCTTATTATACACAACAACTCTCTCTCTGTCTGTACACACAGGTAGGTAAATTTGATAACTTATCATATTTCTGTAGTGGCAATTTAACCTTTTCTTCTCACAAAAAAAAAACTCAAAAATCTTGAATTGGGAATACCAAAAAACAAGGCTAAAGAACAAAAATTTGTTTTTGTTGGCTTATTATAATAATAATTGTTAAAACTATATAATTATATATATATATTTTATATATATATTCATGATTCCATATTTCAGCAGATAATCCGGTGGTGGTAGTTGTGGTAGTGATCCGATCCTGTTTTTTATTTGTTCTTCTTTTTTTTTCTCTAAAAAAATGAGCGAATCTACACCTGGAACTGTTGCATGGGATACGCTGCAGCAGCCATCATTCCTGCGGCTGCCGCGGCCGTTGGCTGTTGAATGGCTGCAGCTGCAGCAGCGGCTGCGTTTTGAGCTGCAGTCGCGCCGCTCATCTGTTGAGTCGCTGCGGCGGCCGCAGCGGCTCCACCGGTCATTCCTTGGCCCCACGAGGTCATTCCTTGCATAGCTCCAACATTTCTACACGACAGCACACAAAAAATCAGCAAATTAATCATTTAAAATCAAGGTGTTCATTTTTATAGAGTATAAAATGTAAACTGTATTTAGATATATATAATAATAATTAATGATAAGAATAAAAAAAATAATAAAAAAACAGCAACTCAGGATGCCTATCGCTATCAGCTATCTAGGTATGTTTCGACTGTTGAATATTGTCATTTTGATTGATTCATTGATTAATTTTTTTTTCTTTTCTTTTTGAGATAATTTTTTTTTTCATTTCATTTCAATTTTGATTGGAATGAATATTCAAACAGTCGATAAGTTTCTTTTTTTTGTGTTCCCCGTCGTGGTGCTACTATCTTTTATCTCATTCTCTATCTCATCATACCCCATGTAACCCTGCTGATATCCAAAATTGCCATATGAGTACCCTTGCATTCCTTGAAGAAATTGGTTTTGCATCTGCGCCGCGCTCGCCGCCGCCGCTGTTGTTGGATAACCTGCCGCCGCTGCTTGAGGATACCAGTAGCCCATTTGTTGGCCATAAGCATAAGGATATTGGGCGCCTGCAACGGATCCGTAACCGTATTGTTGCTACACAAATGCAAAAAGACAAAGAAAAAAACCCACAAACTTTAATTGAGGATATCCTTATAATTTCAATTAATGAGAAAATAAATGAATGATTAAATTAAATTGAGTTTGATTTTTGTTCTCTTTTATTTGAGAGCGGTCAAGAAGAAGAAGTAGTAGAACAAGTTGAGGAAGAAGAAGAAGTAAAGAGGGGTAAAAATTACAGTGGAAACTTGGCTTGACACATTGGCCGGATCTCCAGCCTCCTTTCCCCACGAGCACTTGACCGTCTGCCCATTGATTTCCGTGTTGTGAACCGCAACAATGGCGTGTGTGGCTGACTCCTTCGTGGCGAATCTGGAAATTAATAACAGAATAGCAACCAATTAGCATAAAGTCTAATATAATCGGTCGCGTTACAGTGTAATTACATGTTATTATGTAGATGTATGTAATAAAAGCGAGTTTTACCTGATGAAAGCATATCCTTTGTCTTTGAACACTCGCACTTCCTGGATTTGGCCAAAGGGTGAAAAGGTCTTCTGCATCAGCTCCTCGGACAATCCATTCGTTATGCCGCCGCAGTAAACGGTGCAGTTTGTTGGACTCGACTGATTATACACTTCGTCAAATGTTAGCTGTTTGCTATTACCAGCAGCCACTGCAAATATTACACACAAGAAAAATGTCATTTAAAAAAAAAAAAAAATATAACTAACCTCACAACTCTCATTTAAACAAAACTGCATACAATAAAGCTTCCTCATTTTTCATATCTTCCAGAAAAAAGAAAGCCTCCACATCACATCACAACTCTCATGCTCATCATTTTGGATGAGATTTTAATGCAAAAGGCAAGATCACCACCCTCCACCTCCATATCTCTCCTCCTCCATATTATATTCCACTCCAAGCGCACAAATAATATACATACATGGAAAGCATCATAGCAGTAGTTACAATAATCATAAAACATTAAGTCATCCCCGTTGTCGTATAAGTAGTGTAATAAAAATTCTGGGAAAACGGAAGCTCTCTCTCCTCTCACAAAACTTGGAGGGGAGCAATGGGAAAAGACGCAGAAATGCTTTCTTTCTTTCTTTTCCTCCATTTCTCAAGTGCCTGCTTCTGGTGATGGTGACGGTGGTGGTGGAAAGTGGAAAGGAAGCAAGATTCACAAATCTCAACGTGTCCTGTCGTCCTCTCAACATTTTCAGTTTCGTTTTCTTTCTTTCTTTTACATCAAAAAAAACACAGAGAAAGCTACCGACACCAGGACCGCCACCAACGCCATTTCAAGATGAAGCCATCATCCATATTATTACCATTATTATTATTATCATCGTCGTCATCATCATCTTCACGGGAAGAAGAAGAAGGAGAAAGTGTCTCGCTTTCCTCCCATTTTTTTCCTTCTCCCTCTCCCTCCTTCCCTCCATCTCACTCTCTCTACCTACCTCCTTACATTACATTTATTTTGTGTCGCTGTCGGCCAGCTTATATTTTTTTCAAGTAGGTACTTACACTTCCTTCAAAGTAACCTGAAGCTCATCCTCATCTCTTTTACACATCCCCCCATTGTGCTCGAGAAAATAAAAGCGGAAGTCTCATCGCCAAAAGTAGGCAAACAAAAGGAGAAAATGCTTTCGCTACTTTTTTTCTGAACATTTTACTCCATTTTTTTGCGCTCTCAATAATGGCTTAATCATTTCTCATGACATGATCATCTTCTTCTCTTCTTCATTATTACGATTATGTTTGTTACTCCAAAAAAGAAGCAGAGAAGAGATTATGCATTTTGGACACCTTCAAAATATTATAAAAACCACCACCATCCCAACTCCCTTTCTTCAATAATACCCTTTATGAGTGCGAGCGGTGTCATCCACTCCAGGACTCCTCCACCACCACACTCCATTATTATTCCCTCCAAAAGAAAAAAATCTTATACTTATTATCTTGTGTACAAGCTCAAGAGGGCAAAACAGGATGTGATGTGTTTATAGACCCTGAGGAAATACTACGCACTCTCAGCGCAAGATTATCATCAAGATGATGACAATGTTGTTTTTGTTTTTTTTCCTCCCTTTTCCCTCCATCTGCATCCTCCCCCTCTTTCCTCTCAGAAGGTCTTCCCCTTTTTACTCCACTTCACTCCACTTTCTTTCTACTCCTCTCACCCTTTTTTATGATAATGCCCTGTAGGTACTGCCGGAGCAGAGAGGAGACCGAGACAAGAAGTAGGTAATAACAATAGCAATATTTAAAAAATATACAGCTATATAGTCGGAAGAAGTGTATTCCAGAGAAAGCAAGAGTGAAACAGGAGCGGTGGAGGCAACAGGGAAGAAAAAAAGTTGAGTGAGCTGAGAGAGAGCTGAAAAGCACCAGGGGAAAACCCGTTAAAACCTACCAGTTTCGGGTGGAGAGAAAATATATGCAGGTCCTGCTGAGTTTTTAGAGAAGATGAGGAAGGAAAAGGGAGCAAAAACGGAATAATATTTAAATGTAAGTAAGTAAAAGTAGGGAAAGGCGAGAAGAAACATTGTAACGCAGCAGCACTGCTGGACATTATGCAAATAATAATAATAATAATAATGCGGAGTAAGAAAACAGATCGATTCTCTCTCTCTCTCTCTCTCTCTCTGGCTGCTGTACTTGCAGCACTTTCACCGCCACCAACATCAAACCCATTTGCATTTCACTACTACTACATATTATATACTCCTTTCTCAAAGAGAGAGAGAGAGAGAGAGAGAATGGCAATTAATATGCAAAACAAGCTTGCATTTCATTGTAAAAAACACCACCGTCACAAAACAGAGCAATAATCATAAATAGTATCTCTCTCCCTTCCACCACCATCACCAAGTCAAGTCCTTCTTGTTGTTGTTATCGCGTCCTCCCCGTCGCCATCACCACCACCACCACCGACCATCGTCATCATCATCATCGTCATGGCATAATCAACAGACCATTTTTTTTGGTCAGCAGTATAAAAAAAATTATACTACATTTAGGTACATACATAATATTATAATGTTACAAGCTGCAGGCAAAAAAAACGGTTCTCTATGAGTCCCCATTATTATTATACTGCCTGGCCTGATTTGCACGTAATGTCGTTTTCTCTTTGGCAAAATCACTTGCTTATGAGAACGAAACGATGATGACGATGATGATGATGATTAAGATATGAGGTGACCATGTCCGCCAGTTCATTGTGCATACCACCAGCAAGTTTCGTTTGTTTATCGACTCAACAGGAGCAGCAGCAGCAGAAGCAGTGGAACAAGTGGAGTGAAGAGAGAAAGTTTTTTTTCGTCAAAAGTCTTTGTTTCTTCTTTAAGCTTGGTTGGGTGCTGGCGCTGCTGCTGCTGAAGGTGATCGATCATCGTCATCATCATCAACAACAACAAACAACATCATTGCCATGATCATGGTTTGATTGGCAACAAGAGGGAGTACGATGTAGTGGGAGCAGTTGCGGAGCGAGTAAAATGAAAAGTGCAACTCTGGATACTAGAGAGAGAGAGAGAGAGAGAGAGAGAGAAAGTTAGAGAGAGAGTGAGAACGAGCGAAAAGCCTATAATGACCGTACTAAAATAACAAATGAAACTAGTGTCGTTGATGATGGTAATCTACCATGTTTAGCTATAGTGCTATAGCTGATGATGATGACATTGTTGGAGCTTCGTTTCCACTCATTTCCGGTTGTGCTCCTGCTGGTGGTGTCGTCGTCGACGAAGACGACAACGACGACGACGCTGATAAAACAACAAGAAAAATGATCGATCTAACTGCGCATTGCATTGGAAATGGAGAAATTATGGCTTTTCTCTCCTACAACAGCTCCAACAAAATCTCAGAGGCGACGACGACCATACCATTTTCGAGACAGAGAGAGAAAATGTCATTTTCCATTCCACCACCATTGGAACATTGGTAGTAGTGGGATAGCAGGTGGTGGTGGTGGTGGCGTTGGGGGTGTAGGTCTCTTATCAAAACAAGTAATCCATGTAGTCCATGCAAAAGCGAATGTGAATGCCGTTATTTTATAACCGTTTTTTGTTTCGCTGCTGCTGCTGCTGTTGTGCCATGATATGCTATATCACTCTGACTCACTGATATCCCGAAAGAATGGAGATATTATGTAGATTGCCGTATGTGTTGTCTTATTTTTTTGATGAGATGACGACAATCAGCACCAACAGCAGCAGCAGAAAGCAAGTCAAGACAAAAAGACACAGAGAGAGCTAGCAAAGCAAACGCTGTGCTATAATAGTAATATCTCGCTACTATCATTATTTTTATCACCAAAAAAAAGACTACAAAGTAGAGTCGGAATACGACATGTGTACATATTTTGCAGTGGTGTTGTTTTCGTGGCGGCGGCGGTGTGGCATATTTTTTGCTCCTATATACGCTCCTCTAAACGAACCAATAATATTTGCATTTTGCCCATTTTCTCTTTCGACACATCACAATACTGCACTGCAAAATGCTCCTATTAAAAAATTTCCCCTTATTTCTCTCTCAAAATTGTACAATCTGCATGTATGCATGCATGTCGTCGTCGTCGTTGTCGACGGGGATAACAGATGCGGCTGAGGAGCTAACATGAAGAAGAAAAAATATATATTGTTGTAGATCTATCTGCATACATACTAACCCTTTACCCACGCAGTAATAAAACGGGAATAATATGCAGTGAGTGTGAGTGTGTGAATATGTGACAATTTTCCCATAGATCCCATAATAGTATGTAGGAATGGAATAGGTATCGTCGTTGTCGTAATAATAATAATATTAACATGAAATGTAATTTGAAATGAAAACGGGAAAGAGTATGCAGCAGCAGCAGTTATTTTCGGTTATTATTCTAGTATCTATTTTGTCCCTGCCGACAAGCAAGTGAAAACGACACAAAAAAAATTTCAACCCTTTTTGTATTTTCCGTTTGTGCCTCAAATCCAAATTCCATTTACTTTCGCTCCCGAATATTTTACCCTGCTCATATTTTCCGGGAATACCGAGAAGAATTTCCATGACTCGGTGTGTGACTCACCATCTATTTTTGAACAGGTCATAATTCATCATCCCATTTTTTCGCACTTTCAGAACAAAAAAAAACTATATACATGTATTCAAAGGAAAATATTCTCTTTCATTTTTTCCCTTGAACAAAAATTGCCAAGTCAATTGCCCAACTTTCTTTCCTTCTGCCACTTTCGCTGTTGCCGTCGTCGTCGCCGCTGCTTCTGGCAGAATACATAAAAGGGTAAAAAAAGTACATCTTTGTCTTTCTCTCTCTCTCTCTCTCTAACAATTTTATTCACTATATACTACCTACTTGTTTTTTCCCCTTTTTTTCTTTTTAAATAAATAAATAAACAAAATAGGCAAAAAAATAAACAAGAACAACAACAACAAAACAGCATCATCATCCAGGGTTGAAGATGATGCTGATGATGATGACGACGATGATGTTGATAGCATCATTTTTTTCTGCTTGTGTGGCTTCTTTTAAATATGCAAAACCCTCGTTTCCCTTTGCTCTTTAACTCTTACGACAACGACGACAACAACTGCGACTACCAAAAAAAAACTACTACCAGCATTTTCTCCAAGTTTCCATTTCATTTTATTTTTATACACAATTTATATATATATTTTTTTTCGTCTCTCTATTCCGCTGCTCCACTTTATTTGCTCCCAGCAGCCACCACACACACACACATAACCACCACCACCGAGAGAGAGAGGAAATGCTGGAGAAAGCTGCTTTGGAGCACACAGATGACGACTTTGGTGGTGGCAGCGGAGGCGATGATGATGGGAGGAACAAGGGAGAGAAACAGTTGTTTTTTTCTTCTTCGTCTTCAAGAATATATAAAAAACTGTCTGGGAAAAAGAGAAAACATTTTGTTTTGTAAGGCAATATTAGCAGTTGCAGCAGGAGCAGAGTTTATAGTAGCGACGGACGAGGTTATCATCAAAAAAACTAAAGTAACAACAGCAGCAGCAACAACAACAACACATCTGCTGGAAAAATAAAACGGATACAAGTCTCGTCTTCGTCGTAGTCGTAAAAACGGCAATGCAGTAGTATTGAAGAGAATGATAATATGAGCGGAGAGAGAATGAGAGAAAAAGAGAAAGCTATGATGATGATGACGAGGATAAAAAAAGCCTGATTGTCATGATCAAAATGGTCATGATATCATAACAATCCCTCTCTCTCTCTCAACTTGTTGTTGTTGTTGTTGTTGTGAAAATAAAATAAAAAACTGGGAGAGAATTTTCGCAGCAGTCAAAGTCGACAAGAGTTGGAGGAGAAAGCATATACATTTCTATACAGCGTCGTTCGTTCCTTCGTTTCCGCTTTCCCTTCTTTCCCTCACTCAAGTCAAGTCAGTTTGAATGAATGAATAGAGCTGCTAATGTGAATGTTGTTGGTTTTTTGGTGTGCGGTGGTGGAGCATGCTGCTACAATGTGTTTCCTTGTAAAAGATACATGGATGGATAATATGGGTGGATCGTGAAGAAAATGGCAAGTAAGAGAAGTGAAACCGATAACCGCTGATGGTGATGATGTGATGATGATGCTAAACAAGGTTGTTGCAAAAAAATATATATACATGTATTTGTGGTGGTGGTGAAAAGTGAGGTGAAAGGAGAGAGAGAGAGAGAATGATGCAATTTTGAGGCAGCTCATTTCTCGTCAGCCGAAAAAGAGTGTGGAGATCATGGAGATGATCATGATCTGGTAGACTGATACCAGAGTGGAATATAAATGAGGAGAGGAGAAAATATAATTTTTTTTTCGTCTTGTTCGTCTTCAAAAGCTATATGGATGGTGTGAACTTTTTTGAAAACTAACCTTCGTTTTTCGGTGGTGGAGGTTTTCTAGTTGCCCAGTTGGTTCGGATACTTCGGTTTCCTAGCCACTGACCGTTCATCGCTGCTATCGCGGCTTCAGCCTCCTGCGCAAATTATAACAAAACACAATGGAACCATTTTTTAAAAAATGTAGCAAAACAAACACATTAAAATGCTGTAGAGCAGTAATATAAAAAGGAATTTTATATAAAGTAGAGGGATAATTTTTATAATGAATATTTAAAAAATATAATCTTCTGTCCATTTTTTTTATTATTGTTACTTAAGTACTAAAGTATTATTATGAGTATTATTATTATTAAGTAATTATTGCTATGTTGATATAAAAAGTTTATATAAATGAATGAATGAATGAATGAAGTATAAATTCTTTATGGGATGCAACTAGTTTATATATAATTATATATTATGAATGATGCTGTATAGTATTTATAAAAAAATAGATCTGTAAAATATTTAGAACGAGAGAGAAGAGAGAGAAAGAGAAGTAGAATAGAGAATAATGATAATAATAATAAAAAGTGTTGAGTAGTAATTATAATTGATAAAAAATGCAATCAAATTTTTATAAAAAGTAGAGTCGTATGTATAATAATCATAATAATTAGTCCTGCACATTATGTAAATAATAATATCAAGAAAAACTGACTGACTTGAACAAAATATAATATTCCTACTAATTATATAATATAATAATAATTAGCGAATGGCTCTGCTTTCTCTGGTCATTGTTTTTTCTTTAATTTTAATTGTTTAACTCGTTTTTGGTCTGATTTGATTGTTTTTGTGTTGTTTGTTGTTGTTGTGTGCGTGTGGTGAGATGGTGACACTTACCGATTTTTTGACAAATGAAACGAATCCATATCCCTTGGATTTAAGGGTTTGTGGATCTCTAACCACCCGACAGTCTCTGAAATAAATGTAAAGAGAAGAAAAAACAATAATGCAATAATGTAATCAAGGAAGAAAAAGTGAACGAACACAAACGAAAATAAACCCTTTTTTTTGCTTCCTTTTTTTTAGTTTAGTTTTTTTTTATAAAAAAACGTACCACAACCAAACAAAAACTTAAAACTGAGAAAATAAAGTATATATACTATTTTTTTATACAAGAGAACAAGAAAACGATACAAACTAAAAAAAATGTATACATTTTTTATACAAGAAGTAGAAGAAGAAGAAGCGTTTTCAAAAAACAAGTTTATTTTCTGTACATTTTTTTTTCATATATAAGTATATTAGGTAGGATGATGGCCACTACTACTTGTTCTGGACGCGAAAAAGTTTAAAAATTAAATGAGAGAGGAGGAAAAAATTGAGTTTTGAAAAAAGTGAGAGAGAGAAATAGAGAGAGAGAGAGAGAGATGTAGAAGAATAAATAAAATGGAGAGAGAGAGAGAGAGAATATTATAGTTTTAAAAAATAAAACGGAATACCAAATTTTTCCCGACTGGTCTATTCTGGACTAACAGTGAAAACCGTTACCTTTTTTTATATACACGCATACATACAGATATACATATATTTTATCCCTGTGCCCGCAGAAGGAGTACCTTTTTTTATACTAACTAAAAAGCAAGTTTTGTTGTTGTTGGTTTTATTTTGTAAGCAAGTTTTTAAGCAAAAAGCGGTAGCAGGAGTATAGCAGTTGGGGTAGTAGATTTTTTTCACTCGCAAATTGAAATTTTTCCTCTGTTGCTCCTATTCCAAGCTACTATATTTTTTAGCAGTGCTAAAAGCATCGGAAATAATATAAAGTTATTGAGTGAGCGACATGGGACCACGGCTACCAGCATATAGCAGAGTCGGCACAGAAGAAGAAAAAAAACTACTAAATTTTTTTACAAACAAGAAGGGCAAGTAAAAAAAGTAAAAAGTAAAGCAGGCAGAGAGGCAAACAGAAAGAGAGAGAGAGAAAGAGAGAGTGAAAGAAGAAGAAGATAGTCTCTTGTTCTGGCATTAAAACTTAACGGGCAAGAGGCAAAAAGCAGATTCAATTCACTTTGAACTTTTTTTCTCTCTCTCTCTCTTTCTGTGTACCAGTACTTATTTATTTACTGGGCTATAAAAGCACGACGAGTGGAAGACGACGACGAGGACGACAATTTCCACTTGAATTTATTTATTACCTTGCTTGCTTGTACACATTTATATTTTTTTTTCTTGTGCGCCTTTCCATTTCAACTAACACGACGACCTTACACGACCAAACAACACACAGGATCAAGATAATCGTGATCATGACAATATTTTTTAGAGAGGAGGAAGACGAGAGAGGTGGAGGTATGGAGGTATGGAGGTGGTGGTGGATGGATGGATGGAAAGCAAGAACACATTTTTGCTTGCTTTCCACCACCATAACATGCGAGGAGACGAGGTGGAGGAATGATGATGGCGATGGCGACAAGGTTCATTGATGGAAACCCTAATGGCTTTCTACTTCTCCATTTCTTTTCATTTTGTCGCTCTTTCCCTTTTTCCCCGAATCTGTTACAAGATATTTTTCTCTCCCCAGAGGAGTGATGGACTGGTTTTTCGGGAGAGAGACGAAGAAGGAGTGGAGGAAGACGAGAGAGAGAGTAGTTGTAGAAATGGAGTGAGTGAATAGATGGAGGATCCCTTTAGTAGGATTGACACGTGAAATGTGTATAATCTCATTTGAGAAAGGAACGGAGAGAGAGAGGAAAAAAAAGAGCAAAGTATGTAGTAGGCAACAGCATCAAGCACAACTTTAACTGGTGGCAGGGCCACTTGTTCTTCTTGGGAAAAAGGGCGAGAGAGAGAGGGAAAGTGGAAGAGAAAAGTAGGAGAAATGACAGGAAAGTAGAAGAAAATCCAAGTTGAACGGGTCCGCTCCCCTGATGACTGGCTGAATAAAGGAGGAGAAAGCTGCTATATTCCTATATTTCTGTGTTCAGGCTAAGATTTTTTTTAAACAAGGTAATCTCTTCTGATATGGACAGTGTTTTGAGTAAAAAATTATTCCAAAATGTGATTGTTCGATTAGTACTATTTTATTTACAAATTTGACGACGGAACATGTTCTCATTTCAAAAACAAATTTGACCACACATTCAATTTTCCAGCCGACTCTATCCAAATCTCAAATTGAGATTCTCAACCATCACCTTGAATGCTTCCCTATGAAAAATAAAATGTATACTGGTACTCGTTTTTCGACGAATATTGAGCGTCACGTAAAAAAAAACTAACTCTGACTGTGTGTGAGCTGAACGCTGAACAAGACGCGGGGAAAAGAGGAAAAAGGAAATACACACAGAGGTTTGTTCATGGCTGACGAGGAAACAGACAGTTTATTCCTTTTTTTCCTGCGGTGGAAGCGACGATGATGATGATGATGGCGGTGGTGGCTGTATGGTAACACTGGCGATTACCTTCAAGTGGTTAAAATGTCCCCACCACCACCGCCACCAACCACCATCACCGGACACACAACACGGAACAGGACACATTAACAGACTGCTCGCTACATTTACGAACGAGAAACAAGCAGGATGACGATGAATGACAATACTGTTGACAGAGACTAAGATGGCCAATGGGAATAAAAAATTCAGAGGAAGAAAAAAAATATAAATTGAAAGGTTTTTTGGGAGGTTCGCGTTTGCTGAGAAAAAGTAGTGGTCTCTGTCAAGCCATCATCACCTTCACCACTTCTCCTAGCAAACCAACCAACCGCCACCATCATCATCTCATGATGAAAGTAGAATGTATATATATGGTGTGGTCACTACAGTGGTCACTCTCAGCAAAAAAAAGGAGAGAGAAATTTCCCTGTTTCCAAAAAAAAATATTTCTAGACTTTTAGCAGAAAAAAAATTAGTAGACAAGCTTGAAAAGGGAAATGCATATAGGTAGTACCCACACCACCACCCATGTAACCCGCATGATCATTTTTTTTTGCTTCCTTTGATGATGATAATGATGGCCTGTGTCCCTCTCTCTATACTTTAGTTTCCCATTCAAAAGCATTCCTTTCATTTTCGCTGCTGTAGCGCAAGCAATTATTCCGGCACGGCATCCATTTTCTCTGTCTGTCCGTCCATAAAGCACAAACACACACACAAAAAGCTGAGCACAATTGTCAAATGCAGACAGAAAAAAAGGGACATAAAAAGCAGGAGCAGCAGAGGAGACGAGGAGCTTACTATTTTCCCAGGCATTTCTTTTGACTAGAACTACTACATACAAGGCTAATAATATTATGAATAACAACACAATAATAATAAGTGACGTTGTTTGTTTGGAGGAGAAAGAGAGAGAGATGTGCATAAAAGCGAGATGATGATACTCTGCATATTTTTCATGGTGGTCTTGGTCGGTTTTGGCCTGGCCTTTGACTTTTTAGTAAAAAAAATATTATTTTTTTAGAGAAAAAAGAGCAAGCATAATAGAGAGAGAGATGGAAAGAGAGAGCATTTCTGTTCTGTCTGTGCGGCATGCGTGGAGGATGCAATATGATATGCATAAATAAATATTATGCGGAGTGAAATGTGATGGAGGGAAGAAGGAGGCATGGAGGGAGGGATGGAGGAAAAAAAAGGATAAAAAGAGAGGCGCACATTCATACATGCTACTACTGCTACAGCACAAGAAAATGAATACATAAAACGGAATGATGGAATGTGGAATATAAACTGGGAGAGAAGAAAGGGAAAAAAAGTATTTTTTTGTTGCTTTTGTTCTTTCTCTCTGTATGTTTGTTTGCGTTGCATACAGATACATATCCATGATGATGGTTGGGGAAGAATTTGGAGGAAAGCGAGAGAGAGATTGTACAGGAATCTGTGGAGGGACAGAGGGAGGCAATGTGGATTTTTTTATGCAGGTTACTGGTATGCCGTGTAGCGAAAATGTAAAATATTATATATAATACGTAATAATAAAAAATATATATATACATTTTCTGCGCTTTCTTGGGTCTCCCCAGAGGAAAAAACAGAGAAGAAGCTTTTTTATTTCTGGAGGAAAATAAAGCGTTACCTAGCAACATCATCATCAACATCATAAGGAGGGTAGGATACGGAATCATCACTCCAGTGATGGAAACCCACAAAAAAAAGAAGGAACGAGAGGAGGAGACCTTGGGTGTACGTCCCTGAAGAGCAGGCTACTTGAAAATTTAGTATGATAAGCGGAAGCAGAATAAGCACACGATGTCGGTGATGATAAGGAGAAAATGAAGAAGGAAGAAGATGATGATGGGCTCTAGTATGTAGAAAAGTAGAAAAGCAGTAGAGTCGACTTGATGGAGGTAGTGGTTTGGTTTGGTTTTTACTTCCGCCGATACACACCGTCATCATCAAACACACAACCAAGAAGACGAAAATGAAAATGAACAAGACAGAAAGAGGAAATATACCTACTTTGCAACACGATACTACGATCCTACTCTCTGGAAATAATGACGGTTTTTGTTGTAATGTACCGCTTTTGTGAGAGAGGAACAAGGTGTTGGCAATATTATTCTTTAAGGTTTTACTATCTCTCTATCTCCATCTCTATTTGTTACTACATGCAGCTCGGCTGAGAAAATTATTTGCAGTTGAACGCGTCCATAGTCTGGCTGCGTGTGCATTAAATCTACTTCCAACAAGGCAACACACACACATCTCTCTCCACAAAATAATAGGAGCAGCTTATATATAATATGTTTTCCCTTTTTCTTTTAATTTTCATCTGCGGTGTGGAGAGAGAATCCAGAGTTGGAGGGGATTGGAGGAGATGAGCGCATCATGCATGCATGCATGTGTAACAAAGGTTGAACGTGATCATTAGCCGACCGACCACTACCTCCACTCCACTCCGCCACCATCCATCCATCGCCAGACCAGCACAGCCTTTTGTCTTTTTCTACAAAATCTAAATGTAAAAGCTTACACACGTTTTCTTGTTAACATGACAAGCAAAAAGGGAATCAGGATCACACAAGCTGATCATCAGCTTCGTCCTCGTCGTCGTCATCATCATCATCATCAAGATGAGCCATCATCACCATCACCACCCGAGAGAGAGAGTGGTGTAAAGTAGGAACAAGGAGGAGAATTATCTGGTGGTATTTTCGGGAGCACAAGGTTCAATTAGCAATTTTCAGTGGGATTCTCGCTCCCCTGCTCTTTGATTAAATCATTTTGCGTAAATGACCGCCACTGCTATTCCTATTCCTCCATGCCATCATCACCTCACAAACTCGCAACGCAACATGCTAAAAAGGTGATGAGGGCGAGAGGGTTATATTTTTTTTGGCCACAGAAAAGCGACCAATTCTACCTCTTCTACATCTTTATATATATATATTTTTTTACACAGCAAGTCATCATCCATCAGACTTCATTCATTCGCATTTCACATTCAACCTTTTCCACACACACAAAAAGAGCCAAGCCAAAATACCTTCATTACCTTTTCTCGCCTTAATTTTACCCGAGCTCCGGGTTAATGAGAACATATTATTTTTTTTGTTACTTATGTAATTCGCCTACCGTTAGAAATGTTCACCTTGTCTCACTCACTCAGTCAGAGTCAGTTTATATGCCATTTAATTTGTTTTTTTTTGTCTGTCGAATAAAATTATCTTGTAACATTATTTTTTTTATCCTCTAGCGAAATAATTAATAAATGACACCGGAAGGAGAAACAGAAAGCTTTTTACTCCTACCATCACAATTCACCACCATTACCACTCCTGCTGCTGCACTACTTACTATACTGAAAAGATGTAGAAAAGTTGCGCCGTGTGTGTCATCATCATCATGCTACATTATTCATCTCACCGGACGAAATGAATACTTTATTGGAAAAAGAAGAAGGCACACGCACGCCAGCAGCTCAGGATAATATATGATGATGGATGAGTCATCATGAAATTAATTATTACTACTTCTCAAGTTCCATAACACTTTTTTTTTCATCCCGTCTGTTATATATATTTTTTTTTTTCGTCGACTACTCATCATCCGCTTCAAAATCTTGGTAGTGGTGGCAATGGTTGTTTTGTATGTCTCCAGAGTATTTAAACGAATGACTGTATGTATACATATATATATAATCATATAATTTTTTATTCTCTCTCATGTTTTCACCGGAATACCGGAAAAATAGTTTCCTGTTGTGCATCCAAATTGGAGTCGTACAAGAGGAGAGAGAGAGAGAGAGAGGAAACCGCAGAATTCCTGTTTTTGTGGTTTTCACAGTAATCCTTTTACTCTCGCATAAATAACTAATACCGACTCTAAATTTTTTTTTGACTGTATAAAAGTAGCTGAATGAAAGTAGAGGCTTTTAGCAGCTTATCCAATTCTTACAGACAAACAAACTCGTCACAGCAAAAAGTAAACGACAACAGTATTAAATGGCTTTTGCTTTCTTCTACTCAGCAAATTCAGAAATATTAGTAGAGAGAATAATTATGAAAACCATGTCACGACGGCCTACGTACATGTACATATTAAGTAAGTATGCATGCATTTTGTCTCTCGAGGGAAGGACAACGCCCAACAAAAAACAAACTCTGACAAAAAATTATCGTGTCATTCCTCGCAATTATAATCGCCATTAAATGCCATGCCTATATATATTTGTAATAATAATGGCAGCTATAGAAATTTATATGCTATTTTTATTTTGTTTTTTTTTTTGTCTTCTGACGGCTCTTCGTCACACGCGCATCACCATAATGCCTACTCCTGCTGCTGTCACAGTGAAAATTATCATGAGGCATGTTCCAGCGTCACCACCAACCACCAAAAAACAACCATCATCATAATATCCATAATTATCATCCTGTCATATTTTATTTCCGGGCATGGAAATTCTTCCATCAGAATGGAGTAAGGCTGCTAAATAAGCAAGGCTAAGTAATTTTTAAGGCAACATATTATGAAGCTTATTTCTGTACATAATAGGTAGCTATATGGATTTTCTATCTGCGTCAAGTCAAATATTTACCAGAGAGGAAAATTAAAGCATTAGCAGTAAAAATTATTATACGACTTTACAACTGACAAGGAAATACACAACATGGTGCTACCTCCATTATTATTACACGTTACCCCGAGTGTGAGTGAGTAAGCGAGTTTTTTGGTAGTTTGCCAAAAAAAGCGAAGGAATCCAAGAGAGAGAAAAAGATGGAGAGGGAGAGAGTGGTTTTGAGAAGATGTGGTGGATTTCTACTATTACCACTTCTACTACAATACTTGGACTTTTGGCTCCAATTCCACAGTCAGAGAGTAGAGTGCCGATGGGGTAACTATTTTTTCTTGTCCAGAGGCAGTGACCAGAGGGAAGGGAGTGAGAGAGCGAGAGAGAGAGAGTGCTCAATGAAAACAAAGCGGCGGCACAAGCACAAAGCAGAACTGGTTTTATTAGACATTTGAGAATTCTTCTTGAAAGATGGATTGAAAAAGAGAAAGCAAGAAGGGAAAAGGAGAATCCCAGAAAAAAAGCTTATATAATAAAACCGAGTTACACTTGAAAGCTACAAGGGAGAGAGAGAGATGGAAAGAGAGAAAGCTTTGTTTTTTTCTTCACTCTCTCTCTCCCTTAACTTTTTAATATCAGCAGCAGCCACTTGAAAATTTTCTTACTGCGTCCTTCTCGTCACTTGTCTATACCCAATTTTATTGCTTGCTTTTCCTTTTCAAATATTAGCCAGAATAGTAGAGAAAGAGGAAATAGTAAAAAAGAAGAAGAGAGAACCAGTCGCAAGAAAATGAGAAGCGAGAAAATTGGAAAAAATGAGTAGTAGATAAAAGGGTGAATGTATATATTATTTTTCTTAAAGAAATTCGGATGTTACTCCGCATAACAGTTCCTTGTGAGTAATTTAGCAAAATTGCAGCGAGGGATTTTAATAGGAAATGGAAAGCGATTAAGCTCGTTAAAAAGTGAAAAATGACAAGGTAGAAAGATAGATAGAGTGAAAGAGAGAGAGAGAGAGAGAAAGAGAGAGAATAAATAATGATCAAAGAAAGATAAGTAGAGTAGGTGATTTTTTTTTTCTCTCAAAGAAAGAAAAGGAGGAAAAGACTTTTTAAAGTTGTTTTGTAAGAAAAAAAATAATTGACAAGTAGAGAGAGAGAGAGAGAGAGAGAGAGAGAAAGAATTTTGATAGAAAAAGACTTGAAATATATATATTATTATTATTTTGATGATTTTTTTTAAGAAAAGAGTTTTGAAAAGAGTTTCAAGAGAAGTATAAAAAAAAGATTTTGTATAAAAAAATATATATTCTGTTGTTGTTGGTGTTTGTGCTGCGCTGCAGTTGTTGATGGTCTCATTTTGCAGCGTCGGCAGCTGACACCACCACCATCAGCAGACAGACAGACAGACAGCCCAGCCAACAACAGGGAATATACTGTACTTACGAGATCTCTCCGAAGGGGGCGAACGCATCTCTCAACGCTTGCGTTTCGATCTCTGGACTTAGATCCCCAACAAATATATGATAATGCTCTGTAAACAAATCACAAAAAATATATATATTATTAGGTACATAATGTATAAAAAATTAGCATTCAAATTTTCACTTCAAATTAAATATACACTCCATTTTATTTTTTGCATGTTCGCTCGCTCGCGCTCCCACTTTAAAAAAATATACTCCAAAAAATATTTCTTAAAGCTTATTTCTTCCCGGAACTCTAAATTCCCATCATCTCCTCCCTCTCCCTCCATCAAGACGAAAATGTGTATATATACCCATCTACCTAGCCGACTTCTTCTTCTCCTTCTTCATCGTCTTTCGTAATCATCATCCTCAAGTCTCAACTTTTTTTTTCCTCACAAAATCTCTAAGAGGCTTACTTACTCACTCAATCTCAGTTTTTTTTCCACCAAACAGGACAGGAAAACAGGTTCAAGAAAATCGGAGCGACAACACTAGACAAGCCTGTCATTATTATTACCATCATCACCACTATTACCACCACCACTCCAGAAAAAATTATAATAATAGTAAACGAGAGAATTAATTTTTTTCCCCACTCCCTTCAAAAAAATCTTAAATAGCTGAAAATATATATAATATTTGTGTGTTTGAAACACGTAGTCGGAAAAAAACATGATCGGTTGCCAAGAAAAAAAAATTGCAACTGCACTTTACTTTCTACAGCGTAAAGAGAAAAAAAAACCAACAACAAGCTTTGGTTTCTTTTGGGGAAAAAATTGTATGTATTTTTTTTGTATATGTGTGTATGTGTGAGTGTGCCGGTTAAAAATAACGGTTCTCGTATAGATTGTTTGTGTGGATGTGCTTAAATATTTTGGAAATTCTCTGCACGTCTCGCCGTCGTCTTTCTTTGGAAAAAGCCAGCTCATTTATTCCTCGTGTGAGTGTGCATTCTACTTGGTATATATATTTTTTACTACACAACAACCAACAACAACGACGACGACGACGACAACGACATCATATAATGCTTGGCGGAATGGAGAAAAAATCAGCGTGACTTCCCATAAAATAACGAGAGGAGAGAGCAAAAGATAAAATGTAGATGCATGCATCAGTGCACTGGACTGGACGGGGAGACAACAACAACAGCAGCAGCAAAAACTGGCAAAACATCTACTGATGCTGCTGTACTGGAGAATAAAATAGTGGAGGAAAGTACGAGGGAGGGAAAAAATACCCGGGTATTTCCACACAACAAAAATAAAAATAATAAGCAGAAGTATAAAGGGAGAAAGAGAGTGTATTTGCTGCTGCTGCTGCTGAGCAGTACATATATTTTTATCTATGGTGGGGTGGTGGGTGTATCCACCTCAGAAATCATAGTATGCAGTTGTTGTTGTTGTATTTGGTGTTCGAGACGATGATCATGATGATGATGTTGCGGATGCCAAGAAATAAATAAAATAGAAGAAGACGAGGGAGTCGAGAAGAGAGAGAAAGCGAAAAAAAAAATCGGATGAGTTGAAAGTTTGGCACGAGTTGCATCGTTTTGTTGTCGTCGTCCTCATCATTTGCGCCTTTTATCTTTTTCTTTCGAGTCATTATGGCGACAACACAAGAGACGACTATGTGGCGTTGATGATGGTCTTTTTTTTTAGAAAAAAATAGAAGGTTAGCAAAAACAGCTTGTTATTAGCTTGCGTGCTTCTTTTAAAATAACAATAACAGTTTTAAACCACAATTAACTATTTTACGAGACGCTCATTGGACATGTATATATTTTGGGAGGGAAAAAAAAACCGGAGAAAAAAAAGAAAGATATGGAATGAGTTTAAAATGGAAACGGAGAGGAGAATCTACATATCCAGAAGCCATACATTTGAAAGAGGAAGAAAAATATTCTCTCTGCAGCCATTATACCCATCAGCAGAAAGAGAAGCGGATTCTTTGTGATGATAGGATAGGATCCGTTTTCTTCTTATATTTTTTTGTTGCTGGTGGGGCTGCAGTAGCAGTTAAACTGGTAGAGAGAAATAAGGAGAAAGAGAGAAATACGGAGAAAGTGAGCATTAGCCGAGGAGAAATACGATCATGTTCCTCTTTCTCCTTCTCCGTTCGCCGCGCGGTATCAGTATTACTTATGTTTTTTTATGAATTCAAAAAAGAAAAGCATCTTGTCTTCCTCTCACTTTGACTGGGAAAATGTGCATCCAATTTCAGAGAGAGAGAGAGAGAGAGAAATTGAAGGGTAAAATATCCTTTGTAGATTTTTTTTTCTCTCCTTCTTTAAAAATATATATATATACGCTTCTTCGTACATGACTAGCTACTTGGTTCGATTTTTTTATGGCAAGAAATAAAGTGCCTTCCTGCTCGTAAATCAAAAAAATGTACTTACGTGTAAAGCTATTAGATGGCTATTGCGAAATACGAGTAGTGAGTGAGAGAGAGAGAGAAAAAAAATGAACAAAAAAAGTACACATACAACATATTTAAAAGTTGCTAACAGCAACGCGGACTACTTACTGGACTCATGTGATGATGTAGTGTGTAATGTTATGTAGTTTTTTTTTGTCCAAGTATTTATGTCGGAACGATTGTGTTTAAAACGTTGCTTGTAACGCAATAAAGTTATGGGAACAATAAATAAATAGGAAAAGAGACACGCACAATTAATTATCGAATTACCTATTATAGTAATATTTAATCAAGAGTGAGCCGAGAGCTGACAACAGAACGCGTTTTTCGTAAAAGTCAAAAGAAAAATGAACGTGCTTGATGAACGGCTCACGTAACGTAGCCGAAAATGGGTACCATAAAATCCCAAATTGTAGCCGAAGCACTTAAAAATGCGATAGTTTGTATGTAAACGGAATTGATAAAAAAAAGATGCGGTTGGTTTATGAACATTTTCGGCTACTACGCGATACATTATGCCCTATCATGTATCTCATTAAATAAACCAAAGAAGAAGAAACCGACAAGGAGAGTCAGTGGACGACGCGAGGTGACGATGATGATAATGATTGATGCGTAAAAACATTTTTCGCCATCATTTTCACTACCTACCGCCGTTGCCACTATCACGTTATTAATTTACTATTTTCCCCGTCTTAACTTTTCTTGAGTGTAGCAACCAGCCAAGCCACTAACCTGACTGCTTTATATGCGGTAGTGTTTGTCTTTTCCGGAAAAAGTTTAGCGAGACGACAGGAAGGAAAAGTAAAAGAAGAAGAAAAATGGTAAATGTGGCCGCGGTGGTAACGATGAAACGACTAGGACATGGACGACAACGATGGTAATGAAATATGAGGCAATAAATCATTAACTCAAGTGGTAAGTAGGCACAAGGAAGAAGAATAAAAAAAAGAAGAGGAATCGATTACCCTTTTTTCACATGCTTGTCTCGCTGCTTTCGTTTTTGCCTATCGAGCAGCAGAAAAGAAAACAGGACAACGAGCCGCGTTTTTTTTTGTGCTTCTTTTTTTCCTTTAATAAAGTGTCTTTAAACATGTACGATAAATATGTACACAAGGAAATTAAAAAAAGGAATTCTGGGGAGGAATAACATCCCGGTTCCCTCCCCCTCCAAAAAAAAAAATGCGTTCCTTTTTTTCATGGCAACCAATCCGTCTTGATTTCGACAAGTTGAAAAAGAAGAAGAAAAACTTTTTTTCCTAGTCGGTACTATTATCTCACAGTATAATTACTCGTTTTACTCTGCATTCAACATTTAATTTAATTATATCACCTATTTTCCTCCCCCACCCCCACAAAAGAAGAAAAAGAATTACTCTTTTTCTGTCTCTCTCTCTTTCTGAAATGTCCTTTCCACCTATTCAAAAGAAACCTTTTTTTTTTCTATTTCCACGTAAAGCTCCTATCATCCTCTCCTTCGTCCTTTTCAACAAAACCAACCCTTTCGTTTTCTTCGTCAATTCTCCCTCCCGACACACACAAAAAAAGAAGTCTAAAATATATATACCTATCTTATTTTTTTTTATTCCCGGGAAAATTATACGTACGTTTTTTCACAAGGTAATTACTCAACTTTATTTTTTTTTCTCACAATGAAAAAGACTTGAAAGGAAATAAGCTTTCTCTCTCAATGAATGAATAAAAGCAACAAGAGGAGCAGTCGCACAAGACTTGATACTCGCCTCAGAATACAACACAAGGGCAAATGGCAAAAGAGCAGGAGAGAAAGAGAAGTAAAAAAGGGAAAAAAGTTTTTTCCTGGAAAAAAACTTTCTCTCTCTCTCTCTCTCTCTCCAGAGAAAAAGAGACACAGAGTTTGTGTGTTTGAGAGAGAGAGAGAGAGAGAATTGGACTCACAAAAAAAAAACTTCTCTCTCCATTTTTTTTCTTTGAAGTAAAAAAAACTAGCTTGTTTGCTCTTGTGCCGTCCCGAGAAAGAAAAAAGATAAAAGTTAAGGAGCTCGATTCGTCGTGCTATTCATCTGATATGGTATAGGAAAGAGAGAGAGAGAGGAAGAAAGTGATCATGATCATAAGAAGGAAGGAGGATGACGACGACAGGGACAAGATCAACAAGAAAGAAAAAAAAAAGAATCCGAACCAACACCGCCATCGATATAGAAAAAGGACTCAACAGGTAGGTGGAAATCAAAACCTGGTGACGGTGGCGGCGTCAAGGCAAGGGAAAAAAATATATATATATTTATGTACCTATGAAAAAAGGTGGTGGGAGATTGCGAGAGTAGAGAAGGTAAACGATTATTACTTTGGACGGTGTGGAGGCGACGATGGCGACGATGATGAGGATGATAATAATAATAGAAGTAATGGAATGTGGATAGCGGCGGAAAAGAAAAAAAAAACGAGAGAGAGATGATTTTGATATGGGGTCTCTGTGTGTTTGCGAGACCACCATAAATATGAGTCTGTCTGTCGGGATTACCGTTATTATGAGCGTGGATGGCGAAAAAAAAATTATGGCAATAACGGCACCAGTTGCTACTGTGATGCGCGTGAATGAGATGATGGCGATAATTTAAAAAAAATATATATGGATGGAGATATATATCTATTTGTAGATGAAAATAATGTTAACCTGCTTTGTTACCAGAGGAAGCCGAGGAGGAAGATGAGGAGTGCAGCTTTTCGAGGCTGATTTGTTGCTGGTTTTTATTAGAAATGGCAGCAGCCACGACAGAGGGAGGTGGTGGCGGTGGAGCCACGTTATTAGCGGCGTGAAGCAAGGGTAAATGTGGGGCAGGGGTGGCGACCGCGTGGGCAGTTGTGGGGAGCATGAGAGCTGACATGGTGGCCAACATTGTGGAGCCGCTTCCCGCAGGATGGGAACGAAGCAGAGGGGACGTCAACAGACCAGCGGCAGGCCCGGCTGACGGACAACAACAATTGGCTGGGAGATACACTTTGGCATGAAACGGGGAAATTTTGGGAAAAATAAAAAGGAAAAGAAAAAAAAGAGAGTCTCGGGAAAATGTAAAAGGAACGAAACTTTTCACCAGAAAATGAAAATCTTGGCAGAGCTTTCTCAAGAAAATAAAACACTGGCGACCCTCTGGTTTCTCTATTTATTCACTAACTGCCTGTAGGAATGGTCAGCAGGAGTGGTAGAGTCGAGTGGTGTGGTGGTTGTGGTGGTTGCGCGTCCGTCCACTGGGACAAAGAGTATAAAATAAGGAGGTGGAAGAGATTACCACCTCGACAGAAGAATCAAGAGTCTTGGAAAAGCACAAACACAACTTGTTTACTGCCACAAAAGAGCAAGAAGAGGAGAACAACAACAACAACAACAAGAGCACAATAAAAACTTGCTTGTTGGAGGTTTTCTCGAGGAGCGCAAATAATTAATGAAATATCCCTGGTTTTATTTTACGATGGCAAGCATGAAAACCATCACTGTATCATATAGTCTTATGTGTTGTTTTTCTCTTTTGGAAGAAAAAAAAATATAAAAAAATAAACAAGATGATGAAGTATGCTTTTTCCTTCCTTTCCAACCACCAAGAAAATATCTACTGAAATGTTGCTGTTTTATGTCAACTTTTCTGCAGCAACAGCAGCAGCAGCCGTAGAGAAAGCAGTCTACTCTCCAGGGAAACTATCAAGAGTGATGGTGGCGGTGAGGTGGTGGTGGTGGTTGGTCTGCTCACATAACCACACCACTTTGCACACTCATGAATAATAGAATGTCACGAAGAAACGATGAGCGGAACAAGCTCCAACAAGAGATATAAAGAGAAAGAGACACAGTCAACAGCACACGGAAAACACACACAGTAAAAAAAATATATATATATTTTTTTTCAGACAAAAAGCTTTCCAACTTTTTTTTTTCTTCTCTCTGAGAGTGAGTCAGTCAGTCAGAGCAGTAGTGAAAGTAAAGGAGCAAGGTAAACAAGTAAACAAGACAAATTGCCTTTTTATCTTGTTAACTTTTTTTTTCTTCTTCGTCTTCTCTCTCTCTTATTTTGTTCTTCCTACTGTCTTTTATATATAAGCACAGTTAGTGGTAAGTTGATGTGAGTTTTTTTTATAACACCCCCAGTTTACTTGCAAGCCTAGATGGCAGCACCCACGGACTCGGTCAACAAAACAAGAAGTTTGTTTTTTGAAATATAGATTAGCTAGAGCTACTTAATTTCTCGCTCATTTACTTTTTTTTCGCTAAAAATAGTGCTGATTTTCAACAGGTTATCAACAAACCAGACAGAGTAAGAACAACAGATCTTGACGGTCAGTCACAAAAGAACAAAAAAAAACTGTGTCCTTAAGAAATACAGTATTTTTTTTCTTTCTTTTCTCAAATGACAGCAGACAGCGTTTCTCAACACTTCTCTTTTTTCCCAGCACCTACTTTTTTTATTTTTTTTTACTTGAATAGCAATTCTCAGTTTTCAAAGGAAACTTGGTGTGTATGTGTGTACATATACTTTCCTTTCAAAAAAAAAATATTATGATTTTTTTTTTCGTTCGCTGGCAAAAAACTCTCACTTTGCTTTCTATAATGCTTCTCTAGCTCTAGCTACCACCGCTCGGGAGAAAGACAGAGTGAAAACTGTGCCTGTCTACTCGTTTGCTTGCTTGTGTGTATCCATCCATTTTCCCTGCTAGCCTTTCTCTTTCTCTGGCTCTCTGTTTTTTCCTTCCCCTTCTCCAAAATACCAGCAGCTCTCTCACTGTCTGAAAATGCGGCTTTTTCCCTCTACCGTATGGCTGTAATAACAACAAGTGGAAAAAACAGTGCTCTGCTCCCGTTCCATTTGTTCCCCACGTACAACACATTTTCTTTCTTTCTCTCTCCTTCCCTGGCCTCTCAAAATATATATATTTTTTTCATACTAGCTTTTATTTTACAGAAGAACAGAGAGAGTGAGAGAGAGAGACGGAAAGGCATTTTCTCTTTTGCTTTTTGCTGCTGCTGCTGATGTTGGCTATGATGTGGGATGATGATGATGATGATTCAACACTGCTCGATACAAGCCGAGGTGGAACGGGGCATACCGACACCAAAAAAAATATAACATAATGTACGTGAACACCACCGCTACCAGCAACCACCACCACCACCACTGCAGTACAAAAATGTAGGAGAGCAGTAAGTTGAGCAGCTCAGCAAAAGCAACAGACAAGCAAAAATTACACATACACATATTTTTTTTTTCTGTTTGCATTTTTTTCCCTGTCTTTTATGATGAGAGGAGGAGGAGAATGGATGGATAATGGTGATGGCAGTAGCGGTGGTGGAAGGAGAGAGAGACAAGGTGACATTAGATTTGTTTTAAACCACCTGGTAATTAATATGCTGGGATGCAACACTACCACTGCTAGAGTTGACATTTTACGCGTGTCACTCAATACGCGACTCTGGTTCTCGATAAAAAAATATATATAAATTGTTGACATGTAGTATGTAAGTATGCAATAAGTAGGTAGGTTGTGAAATGGAGGAGTGAAAAGAAAAGAGCAGCAGGTGTATAATATGCAGTTGTCGTATGGCATGTAGAAAAGGAAAATTGTATCAAATATTCATGGATGGAGGAAAATATAGGCACGCAAAAAATATTGGAGGATAACGAGGAGGGAAGCGTGGAGGAAAAAATATGACAGAGGGTGGCATGGTAATAGTGGTGGCGGTATAGAAAATGTCTAAAATGAAGAGAGAGAAGGAGGAATGGAGGGAAAAATGGAAATGAGCTGGAGAACACACACACTCACATAAAAGCAGCAAAAGTTTTAATTTCAACTTGTCCATTTCACAGAGTAGACTACAACAACGCAACATGCCCATCTGCCGGAGGCTATTTACCAAAAAAATTTTTTGGTTTTCCCGTCATTATCATCATATCGCTTTCTCATATTGCGAGAGAGTGTGTGTGTGTGTCGGCGGTCGCGAGTAAACTTGAATTATAGCGCAGCAGCAGCAACAGCGGTTAAAATAATACAAAAATACTTTTGTATGTTTCAAATGCGGTTAAAGTAGAACAATTTTTGAAACTTGACGGCTGCTCTAGCTTTGATGCAGATTTGATAGGGAGCGGCTATAATTCGAGATGTTACGGTACTATTATTAATATTATTAAAATTATTATGCATGATCATCACCACTAGCAGCGGCAGCAGCCTAACATACGATGATACGACGGGAAAGAGAAAAGAGGGAAGGATTGTTTCAATTTTGTTTCAAGATATTTCCAGCGAGAAAGGCTTCCCACTGACAAATGATCTGTGTCAAAAATAGAGAGAGCGACTCATCTCATCTCTCTCTCTCTCTTTTGAGGAAAATGGCTTGCAGCTAAAATCGAAAAAATGAACAGCCAGCCAAAAAATGTATTCAGAGCATCTGTATAAAATTTTATTTTTTTTAGAGAGAGATAGCAAGAGATGAGCAGGAGCGAAAATAAGTCGACATATTGCACAAAGATGAAAACAGAAGTTTTTTAGAGGCTGGAGAGAACTAAGTTGGAAAAAAAATATATAGTATCTGCTTTCACTTTTCACTAGAAAAAAAATACAAAAATATTCTCTATTCTGTTACAACTACTACTACTGCATAATAGCATTGTTTCCCTGGAGAGCGAGGAAGAAGAAGAAGAAGAAAAAAAAACGGGTAAAAATGTAAATGTGCACACGTTTTTTCCCATGAAAAAAGGCAATGGAATGGAAAGGATCATCATGATCATGATAAACCGAGTGAAGTGAATAAGGCTTGTAAAGAGAGAGAGAGAAAGGACAAAACAGCAATTCAGCAGAGCAGCATGGTGATGATCATCATCATGATTGGGATGACAAGACAAGTGACAATGTGACAAGAATAATTTCTGCCCAAGCAAATAAGTAAATACATTGTGGAGCATGTTATTTTGTGAAAGGGGGGAAATGTGAGAAAATAAATAAATGTTATTGGGAATTCTCAGAGTGGATCAACCAGTTGAATTTTTTTTTCTTCTTCTATTTTCCCTTCCCATGATTTTCGTCAAGTCATCGAAAAAAATAAAATAAAATAAAATTTGCCGAGAATCGTGCGTGCGGAGAGAAACAGGCAATTGAAATAATAATGTATGCTGTTTCGTGAGAAGAATGACCACAGAAACGAGCGGTGATGGGTGGTGGTGGTGGTGGCGATCAACAAATTTTTTTTTAGTCGAGTTGACAAATATCATGTGCTACTACATATATGAGGACGACACACGACGCATAAGGACATGGCATACATGGCACACAGAAAAAAATATACGCAGTTGGAATTGACAAGAGAGAGCGAGAGAGAGAAAATAAAAATTGGTGGTTCGGCGGAATTCCAGTGAAAATTGTTGCTTATTTCGCCGTTCTAATTTCTCTTGCGTGATCACATTTTTTTTCGTGGAGAGAGAACGAGAGAGAGATAGGCGCTTAGGCAAAATAAAAATTGGAGACACATAACCAGCTATAGCGGTATAACAAGTAATAATAATCATTTTCTCGAGTAATGTAAGAAGCAACAGTATCTCAAGAGGAGGAGAGGAAGAGAGTAATGAAAAGTTGGACGAAATAAATAAATCGATACGGCGGCGGCCTGCATAAAGTAACGGCTAGAGGATTTAAGGACAACGACGATACGCTCTAAATCCACAAAATAATAATAATAAATAAAAGTGCACGTTTCTCTCTCTCTCTCTCTCTCTCTTGCTACTTGATTGTTACTATTATTATTCGGTTTTCTTCCTCCTCGCCATTATTTTCCACTCACTTAACAAACCACTAACTAACTAACTAACAAGTAGTAAGCGTACGAGACTGGGGCTGTTCATCTAAACTTGAATTGCCACCATGTTTATTCATATTCAGTCTCTCCGGCTTACTTGCGGGCAAATTAATGAACGTTTCCCTTCGCATGTTGCATGCAAACGGGGGAAAATGAGCAAGCGTCAAGTTATATATATATTTTTTTTCTCAAAAGAAGCGGAAATGGTTGCATGCATGCAATTTCGGCAGAGAATAAAGAATAAAAAAAAGCATACCAACTTATGTATATATACTTTTTTGTGTGCATGGTAGTCATAGCAGCAACAGCAACAAAGCTTTCAATTTTCACACACCGGAGCAGGGAGTAAAAGTGAGTGAATGATAAACTACCCATGTTGCTGGGTTTTTAGGAGGAAGTAGGGAAGAAAAAAAAAGAATCAAAAAGACGGAAGTAAATAGCATGCATTGCACACGACGACGGTATAAATATAATCCGATGAGTTCTACTTTTTCCTTACATCAGCAGCATCATGTAAGTATGTGGCCAATAATACAAAAAAAAGTAGAGTGAAGAAAAAAAATTGTAATGCGATTTTATCTTCACTTTCACTCCTCTTATTCTCATCTCATGATCATGTTCATCATCATCAACAGCATCACGGCGATGATGACGATGATCTTGTTGGGAAATGGGACGGAGGATCATGACCTGACAATCAACATGCTCATATGATACCAACTACTAGCACGATGATGAAGAAAATGATGAGACGAAACGATAAAAAAGGAAATAAAGTTGGAAGAAGGAGAAGATGAAGAACCTATCTATTAGCTATATGTAGCAACACACGTGTAAGACGATAATAATCATAAATAACAAAGCCAGGCTAACTGGCAATCTCGGTAAAAGTAGATTGGCAGATGAAGAAGAATGCCATACAGTACCTAGCAACTACACAGGTAAGTTGTTGGCTAAGTAACTTTTATTGTTTTTTATTATTATCCCATTACTCGTGAACAGGAGTGTGTGTGAAGGGAAAAAAGTGTCAACTTTCACAACAAGACACCATTTACAAAGGCTTGTTCTATTGCGCCACTTGTATAATAAGCGAAGAAAAGAAAATTACATATACTTTTTATTATTATTATTATTATTATTATCCCGCGTACCAAAAGTACACTGTGTGACGGTGTTGATGATGAAAAGCGTGGAGATTTTTTGTTCTTTATTGTAGCAACGACTACGACAACTAGTCTCAAAAATTGTTTCTAGAGCAACTCTCTCTCTATTAATTACCCAATCACAATCCGTCCGTGTTTATACACATACTCTACTGACTATAGCATATTAAAATATCCACAAGTTTTATTACTACTACTGCATACACATATGCGTGCGTGTGTACGACCCCGTCTTTTTGGTTGTATCGGCTAAGTGAACCGAGTAGTAAATAATATTATATGGACACACAATATATAAACTGACCAGAGACCGTGTAGAGCAGGTAGAGTGGAGAACTGGACGCGAATGACGATGAAGAGATAACAGGATTTTAATGGCAGTAATGCATGTTGCCTTGTGTCCACTACTTACTTAAATACTTCGTGCATGCATGTTATTATGTAAATGAGGAATGTGAAAGAGAAAATGAGGAAAATGGTTGTTTGGTAGACGAGAGAAAAAAAAATGTTTTCTTGAGCGTTACTAATCAAATAATAATACGTAATAAATAAACAAGCACAGCAGCAGCAGTAGGAACAGCACAAGCACAAGCAAAAACAGTTTTTTATATACTTGTTGGCTTGGCTTTTGAAAACACTGGCATTGTTACATGTATGTTTTATGACAACATACTATAAGTACATACACGATGTCGACTAGTTTGTCCTTTAGTGTCCCTGTTGCTGCCAGAAGCGAGAGTAGGAAAAAAAAATACAAGATAATGATCGCCACAGGTAATTTATGCCATTTTTTGCTGCATACACCACGACGCCAAAGTCCACTACGCTTACCATGTGCTGGGCTCGTGCAAGCCTGCTACAAGCACCATTACCAAAAATATATATACCTACTTTCATATATATACAGCTTGATTGACTGACGACGACGGTGGAAAAGGAGAGTAAAAAAATAGAATGGACATTGTTGTAAAGAATAATAATAATAATAATAACAACAACAAAAGGTCAAGCAACAGTAGTGGTAGTAGCATATAGTGCAGTGGGCAATATAATAGCTTATTAGGTAGCAGGAGCAGCAGCAGCCGGGGAAATAATAGAGTGGAAGGAACTGGTTGCTGCTGCTGCAATTCTACTCTCAGGTCGTTGTCGTTCCTTTCTCTCTTTCTAAACATTATATAAATTTTTTGCTGCTGCTGGTGACGTGGCTTCCGGTGTAAATAGGTGTGTGTGGATTTTGCTCTCAGGTTTTTTTTTCAGACATTTTTGTCCAGTTTAGATTGCAGAGAGAGGAAAGAAAATGTGTAGTGTACTGACTTTTGTTTAGTGATGATGATGATTGCTAAAGATTAGCGGTTTTTCTCATGCTACCAAGAGAGTTGAGAGTCCACACACAACACTCACAGTAGTCTGCTGAGAATGATGACAATGACGATGATCATGATGAAATGAATGAGTAATCAAGCCAGAGAGTCAGAAAAAAGAGTAGAGTGCGCAGTAAATAGCGCGGCAGCTGCGGCCGCTCTGCTGCTGTTGCTCTTTTTCATATTACCTATTATTAAATTTGGTTTAGGACGAGGAGAGGGAGAAAGGAAAAACAAAAAAGCATTTGAGATCGCTGCCACTTGCCAAGTCCGCCACCACCGACGCCGCCATCACCACCACCTGAAGAAAATGGGATTAGCAAAATGCGGAGCGAGAGAGAGAGGGGCCATGTTAGCAGAATAAATCCACATGATTATAATTATTATTATGCATGGTTATTATTATATCGGTATGGTTGCTAGAGTTTTTTGTATGGGTTGGTAGGTAGGTATAAAGTTGCTGCGGACACTTTTTCTCAGAAGGAAATAAAAAAGGGCAAGCCCAGCAGTAGGGATTGGCATTGAATGGCATACACACAACAGGAGCAAATAATATTGCAATAGGGGAAATGGAACGTTTTTTTGCTGTTGTCTGTCCTTTTCCCCCAAAAAACCAAGTAATTTCATATATGGATACATTTTTTGTTCTCGTTCTCGCTACTTTTCCAAATGGAGGATGTTTGCACATATTTCGTAATTTTTTAATGTGCGTTGAGGAAATAGGAGAGAGAGAGAGCCATGCCAGGAGGAGGACGACGAAAGTTACATTAACAGCTTATTACTATTACGATGCTTGGCTAATGGGAATATATACATAATTTTTTTTTGCTGGAGAGAGGATCGTATTATCACACGAGCATAATAAAGTCCACAGAAATAAATAATAATAATAATGGAATGTCTCCGAGAAAATGGGATCTGGCAGCAGGAGGAGTACTTTCCTAAAAAAATATGATATTGTTTGCCGAGCATTGCATAATGATAATAATAATTACAGCAAGCAGGAGCAGGAGCAGCAGCACAGCAGGTCTAGACACACAGGACCCCTGAAGGGGTAGAGGTGGTGGCAGTGGTGGTGGTGATGGTGAGGAGGACCTGGCTTGGCTTTGATCTCTGAGAGTAGTTCTTTGGAAATCTACCAAACCAACCTGCCTACCTGCTCCATTGCAACATCCACAAACATCATCATCTCTCATCCTCCACACAACAAGCTTATTTGTTTGCAGCAACAACAACAACAACAACCTCTCACGATAATCATCATCGTAGAGGAAAAGCAACAAGAGAGAGAGAGGAGATGTATGTATGTGTACAAGAGAGAGGTGAAAGTAGTGGAGAGGAGGATGAGGATGATATGATGCCCAGAAGGGAGGTAGGCAGGAGAAAACAAATAAAAAAGCAGCTGCTGCGAAACACGAAGAAAAATATATACCTACCTACAATATTATATGGAAGAGAAAGACAAGGGATGTCGTCCTTTTCTTCTCTCTTCACGTGAAATATATAAATGTGTGTATTTTGGGATAAGACAAAGAGATCATGACAATAATAACGGGCATGTTCTCAAAAATATAAGCAGACATGGAAAATCTTTCTTTCTCAAGGAATCTAATAAATGGCTAAACAGAAGAATGTCTTTTTTGAGGGATGATTCCGGGAAAAGGAATAAGACGAAACAATTTTTTTGGAAGAATATTCGTGAAGAAGCAAGGCACGCAAGTAATAATAGATATATTTTGCCAGAGGCTCTCTTTTAATTCGCTACCTAATCATCTCGCATCATCTCTCTCCTGATGCTCTCCCTACCTCTTGCTCACATATCACATATTTTGTACTTGGTTGAGAAAAGCGGAGAAATGGATTTATTATTTTGTTTAATAAATAGAATATTATTATTTTTTCTGCGGGAAAAATCAGATGGGAGCACAGCTGCCAGACATGCACGGATTTCGTTTGGTAGGATTGTGCAACCCTGTTATGTTTTCTATGTATTTTGGGATGTAGAAGGAAGAAACTAACTGTGTTATAAGCTACTTGTACACTATTTTTTCCTGTTATGTGAAATGAAGAAATTGTGAAATCCTTGATGGTCATGTTGAAATACAAGAGGGCAAGAGAGAGAGAGAGAAAAACAAGTTTTAATGGAGAAATCACCTCATCATATCACATCTCATTCCATTTTTGCTGGACAACACACCGGAAAGCAGTGGAAACACCATTCGTGGTGCTTGTACCTAGTCGCATTAATAATAAACGTAAAAACAACTCGAGTCTGCAAGGCACTCTTTAAACGTAGCAGAACACATACACAGGTTATTTTTTTTTGTCAACAAGTTGATGCCACCGGCCTGCTGGACAATGGTCATCTAATCTCCCCTCTTTTTTGCCCGTGCTGCCCACCCACCCTCATGATAAATAATAATAAGAGGATCATGTTGCCCCTCCAGCATTCCTCCACCAGAAACATGATACCACTCACTGATCTTCTCTCTCTCTCTCTCTCACCGTCAATTTAAATTTACTCTTGTTATTATTCTCATTACTATTAACCTTTTTCCCGTATATTATCAGTATAATCGCTTCCTGCTACATATTGCTGACCAATAATGACCAGCATCAGCATAATCATCGTTTCCCATTTTGTTTGCTGCCCAGAGATAAATACATAGCATTAGGCTCCCGTTTTTGTTCCTACTTATCTACCCGCATGATCATCTCATCTCTCTGTGCGCTCATTCCTCCAGGAGGGAAGGGAAAATATAATGACGGAAAATTACAACCGTGACAAGATACGACTTGCAACATGACATGTGACATGACAGGAACAAAAACCTGGCTATTGTCTCCTCCGGGCTTGTTCTGGTCATTAAACTCCTACCCCACACACACACACACACAACCACTATGTACATTTACATTACATTCTCTCTTTCTGTCTGTTTGCTCGTTGCTGGATAATTGCAACTTAATTAGCTGTGGTGAGTGATGGACGTGCGGAAGAAGGGTTGCGGGTTTTGCAAGGGCATATATATTGATACGGGTCCATATATACTCATATATACTTTATACTAATACGAATCCCCTTGAAAATTATGTTAAAACGGGTCATCATTATCGAATTTTTTGCAAAATGTCGGGGGGAAATATGGAAAGGAAGTTAAGTTGCGGCAAGGATCAGGATCCCCTGTTTTGTGATCCCACTTAAAAGTCAATCAAAAGCCACTCGCACTTGAGTTTGTTAGCTCTCTCTCTCTCTTTATGCGCGCCTTACATTCATTCAACAAAATTTTAGTATTCACGAGAAAACTTTTGAGGAAACGGGAGAGAGATGATGATGCCATGCCACGCCGCGACTCTCGCGACCGCAGAACAAGTGTGGTGGCACTTGTGTGTGAATTGAGAATCAAGGTGACAAAGTGACAATAATGGCGACAGATGACAAGGATGATGATGAGGATAAAGGCTCCGTTTTTTGCATGGCTCTCTCTCTCAAAACTCGACTGCCATTGCGAAAGCCATTGCATTTGTTGTTGGAGGAGAAGGGCGACGGGAAACAGGGAAAAGCTCTTTTCACCACCGACGACGTGACTCTCCTCGTAAACAATTGAGCCACTTGACAAAATGGATGCTCATCTTCTTCTTTATGACGATAACGGTGGTGACGATGATGATGAAGACATATATGCATGGTTTTGTTTACACGGGAAATGGATGAAGAGCTGGTGGCAGAAGAGTGGTAGTGGATTTGAATAATAAGTAATCCTGTTTCCTGTCTCCTTTACTCCAAATATTGCTCAGTATTTAAACTCGACGAGAGAGGGAATAAAATATTCAGTGGAAAATGTTCAACTGCCACCGCAAAAATCACCACTACTTGACTTGGAGTGGGGAACCAGAATTTTGTCTTGTAAAGCGCTACACATTTTTTTCGCGATAATAACATTGAGTTAGAGCGCGAGCGACCATGCAAAAATATATATGATGCAGTTTGTATGAGGTTTTAAAAATATATTAATAGGAAAAAGAAAATTGTTCAACTTACTACTTGTATCCGGCTTAGACTGACTATTTGGCGACGTTGCCCAGTTAACTTTCATTTCCTGCACAAATACAAAAAAATCATTATTATTACTGGTTTTCCAAACTCGTATCAAAGGCCAAATGGCAGCATTAATATTTTAAAGCGAAAGCAAAAGCAGACATGTATGTATTTTTTTTGCAAGCTTGAAAAAAAATAAATCAGGGCGAGAGAGCTTCAGGTCGTTGTAACATTTAATTCAGGTTGAGTGACAGGGAAAAAAAGAGAAATGGATCGGCGGAAGAGAGAGAGAGTATTTTCGAACTGGTGGTTGGTGGCAACAAAAAAAACCTCGGAAAGTAAAGTAAAGTGAAAGTGAACCGAGGAGGGAAAAAGGGAACAAAAAAGTAGAGGATCGGAGAGAGTGTGCTTATTTTATGTACTTGCTCTTGTGTGTGTATGTGGCCAACAAAACTTGTGTGTGGATGATCATCTTGAGGACACAGAGGAACAGAGGCAATCTGAGAAGCGTTCCCGAGGGCCTGTATTTTCCTTTTCCAATAAAAAGCCCAATGCCTCAAAAACTCACTCCACTCCTTCCCTCCCACACACACAAACTCCAGCTACTATTTTGTCGGACAAAAAGAGCGAGCAAAATTTTCAGAGAAATTCATCTCACTTTCAATTCATTTTCCATAAGATGGATTTCCCATTTACAAAATATTCCAATTCCCATTTAAATAAAATGTGAAAAGGGATGAGCCAATTGATGACCCATAGGATTTTCCCCCACTCTAACTACTGACCTCTCATTTGGCCAACATGAACCAAATGTTGTTCAATCATCCCTCGTTTCATTTGTGGATAATTTATTATGAGAAAGTGTGCGTCTGTGTTTGATGGGTTGGATGTAAAAAATTATTGTAAAAAAATATCCTTCAAATTCAAGTACTCTCTTTTTCCTCTTTACAACACGATTAACCTTTAAACTTGCCCGTCTTTTCAGGAATGAAATGCTTCTGTGTCCTGTGTACAAAATAAAAAACATACTCAAAGCAAAAAAGTTGAGAGGGAGAAAGATATCATGGAAAACTGGCTGTTTTTGCCTTGTTTATGAGGATGAAACAGATTCAGCTATTAGAACACACACTCAAAATTATTCCGTGCACAAAGTGAATTGAAAGAGCAACTCCATCCGTCTTGTCTCCCAGCCATCCTCTTTGATTTTCCCCTCCACCGTCAAAATCATCATCAGGGGCTCGCCTCCGTCTACAAACTCGGGGAGCGTTTTCTGAAGCAACATTTTACCATTCAGGATGAAATACTGAGAGACGGGAAGATCCCCACTCCTCTCTCTCTCCCGCGCAGTACGCGCCCCTGATAATCCTCCTCATAATTTTTTCATACATTTTCCAAATATTATGCTTTCTAACAACCAGATAGAGAGACAGAGATACACATACACACACACACACATGGAGAGAGATAAAGGCTTCTGATTTTCACCGGAAAAGTTGCAAACTTTCTGCCTCTCTCTCTCTCTCTCTCTTTCCCCGTTCCACTTCACTTTTTCTACTTGTTCTTCTCTCTCTTGTTCCACCCCAGTGCATAATATCTTCTCTGGAGACAGAGTCACAGAGAGACGGTGGTGGTGCTTATATGGCAGTAGTATCATCCTTTATGACATAAGCCTTTACCACTCTCTCTCTCTCTCATACTCCCTTACTCACTACTTCTACTTCCTCCCGTTTCCCATCACACTCATCATCATATTTGCTGATGCTCTGTTGCTTTTCTGACTTTTTCATAAATAATTAAACAAAATTTGCTTTACAACCCAAGTACTCTACTTGCGTCTCCATTTCTCTCTCTCTCTCTTTCATTTTATGATGATGCGCTCTTAACTGCTTAAATATTTTCCCTGAATGACAACAACTCTTCTCTCTGATATCTGATGCTTCCACACACACACACACAGAATATTATTATTATTCCTGTTTACTGGTGGCTTGTATCATAATCATCATCGTCGTCATCATCCTCGCAAACAAAAACTGGTTGAATGACTTTTCCTCTCTTGTTTTTCAGCGTCGAAGAGAGAGTCAAGTCAAGTACTCCAAAAAGTCTATTTCCTCATGTGTGTACTTTTCAAACAGAAAATGTCGCTCTCTCTGAGAACCCAAAAACATAGATATATAAATTCCCCATTCCCTTCTTCTCCAGCAGAGCAGCATAATGTCGTTCTAACATGATATTATCATTTAGAAGGACACCCCACACAAGAAAAACACCAACCAACCAAGCATTACATTCTACTAGCATTGCAACGCATTACTGCTCCTCTCTCTCTCTCTCTCCGCGACATTATTTTCACAGAGCAGAAGAGAAAAAAGGGCAAATAAATATAAATAACAGCATCATGGAATGTAGAGAAGGATGCTGCTGCACATTTTCTACTGGCAATAACCATATATTTTTGTAAATCTCTTGGACACAATCTCGGCTCAAGCAGTTGTCCATTTTGTAGCTTTAGAAGAAGAAGAAGAAAAAAGACAAAAAAAATATATATTTATTATGGCAAGCCATCGCAGGGTGCACCCGGAGGAACACTGTAAAAGGGTTCAGATGAAAAGTCTATAAAAAAATTTGTGTCCATGTCTAACTGAAAGAGTCGGAATTTATTCCCCCAGTCTCTCTCCCCAGGTACGGCACTGATATATAAAATATATTTTTTGTCTGTGTGCCAAAAACTTTTGCTTTTTTTAAACGGGCTACAACAAACAACAGCAGCAGCAGCAATAGTGTAAAAAAATGGTACAGAGAGAAAGAGGGAGAAAGAGAAAGTAAACTTTGTTTTGTGTGTGGGTGAGTTTTTTGGGTGCGTGCGGCGTTGTGTGCAACAAGAGAGAGGAGAGGAATAAATATTGTGAAAAAAAAATGAATAAAAGTTTAGTTATTTTTTTTTTCTTCTTCCTTTGTTGTCAGAAAGATAGAGAGTGAAGCAACAATGTAAAGTGTACTTTATTTCTGTAGACGACAAGGGAAGGCGGTCCCTAACCCGCTGAGCTGAATAATGTAACGGCCATCATGTCTTGTTGTATATTGCACAAACACGACAACAGCAAATAATAATATAACTAACTGCTTTTCCTAACTTTTCATTCTATTCCCTTCGCAAGAGAGAGAGAGAGAGAGAGAGAGAGAGAGAGAAAAGTAAGTAAATAAATAAATAATTATGACGACAAAAGTAGCCCCACCCACTCCACTACTCTTGAATTCCTTTTTGCGTGCGTGTCACACAAACAACACAACAAAAATGCACACACAGGTAATTGACCAAAACACTATTAGCGAAATGACCATTTATGTGTGTGTGTGTGTACATGCATGCTTGAGTGATTGGACACGACCGACGTGGACACAACTTAAAAATTTGACAGAAAATACATAAAAAAGGTCCCTGAAAGTTTTATACTATGGCGCGAGGGTCACAACAAGTGGCAATTTTCATGATGACCTCCTCCCTCCACATATATTATTTTTCGGACGCCCACCCACACCTTCATCATCCCCGAAAAAACGGTATAAAGCACATAAAATACTTTTTTTTAAATCTTTTCCGCAACAAAAGAAAAAATTTTCACTTGTTTCCGCTTAAATAATCCCCAAAAATCCGGGTAAAAGTCAGCTTCAAAAAAGCTAAATGGCTGTTGTGTATGTTGTGTAGTGGAAAGGAAGATGACCACAATAAATGAAATATAATGGGAATGGGAAAAGAAAAATTATTGTGTGAAGAAAAGGAACTCAAGTCAAAAGAAGGGAGCATCATCATCTCCAGCAACCGCAATTCTGAAAAATAAGAGGTGGTATGATGATGTATTAGGGCGCAGAAAGCATATTATTTCTTGCGTGGACAATGATGAACGGCTTAACTGGAAAATAACGGAGCAAAATGTGTTTTTTCTTGACCAAGAGCCCAGCATACGGTGAGAGGTTCAAGATGAGAGCAAAAAGGTTATCGAGAAAATGACCACCACGCCACCACAACAACACATCATCATCTTATGTTCATCTTGAGCTGCTGTTGAAAAATTGAGTTTCTCAAGAGATGAAATAAAGTATACCTCAAAATGTTAACATACGTAGCGAAATGGAATGTATGTATATATATTTTCTTAAAAACTTTTTTTTTCTTCTTCGTTTGCCCAAGCAAATGAGAAAAAGCAAAAGTTTTCTAATTGAATTCCAAATTTTGTTTCCCTAGTGGTCTCCGCATCCCTCACACACAAGAGACAAACTTTTTTTTTCTTTCTTTTCGTCTTCTTTTTTATTTTGCTCCATCCATCCACACAAGAGAAGGGTCGCTGGAGCATTATTATTATTAGCATTGGAAACAACATGATGTGATGTGATGAATTAATTATATTTAATTTCACTTGAAACTTTTTTTTTTACAAAAAAAAAAGAAAAGAAAATTTCAATCTCTTTATATCCTATCAGACCAACAAATCTGCAAAATCTTCCCTGTAAAAGTATTTAGGATTACCCAACTTGGAAATCTCGGAAATTTCTGTTTTTTTAAAACGCAATCCACATTCCATCCATATAATCCCGGAACAGGTTGTTACATTGTTTCCAAACCAAAAAAAAAAGATATGCCAGCTTTTCATATGCCAACTTGAACTCTTTTAAACTTTTTTTTTCGCAATCTTTCGTAAAAACAACAGATTTTCTTTTTCTTTTTTTTTCTTCTTTTTTTTGCGTTTCACAAACTCAAACTGAAAGAGTGAATGAAACTGTTCACGAGTGAAATTTAATTCCCAGCAGCAGTCCACCACCGCCAACGCGGCCAAAATATATATATAAAAAAGCATCTTGCAGAAGCAGCAGCAGGATCCCTTCTTGTGTTCTGCCGCTGCCGCTGCTTCGTCTTTTTTTTATATCTGCAAAGCCGACCAAAATAATAAAAAAAGGGAACTCCAATCTAAGAAAATTCCATTTTTTTTCTTCTTCTGCCCTCTCTCTTCATACAATTTCGCTCTCACACAAGCAGCAGTAGTGCTAGTAATTCACATGAGAAGACGAAGAAGAAGAAGATGCACTCATTCGTAAAAGAGAGAGAAACAAGCCGAGAAATAATACCCATTTATTATTTTCTATTATGTATGTACTGGAAGAGCGAATCAAAGCAAAAAAAAGGAAGAAAAAAAAATAAATGCGAGTGACTATTCATTTTGTTCCGAGAGAGAGAGAGAGAGAAAAGAAATACTTTTTTTTTTAAAAATACTAGAAACAAGTTTCACTTTGAAACATGAACTGAGAAAAGAAGAATAGAAAAAATATATATATAAAAAAAGACGATTTTTGCATCGCTGGATCCTCAGTCGTTTTTCGTAGTCTTGTCAGGCTTCTCATCATTCTCCCTTTTTATTTTCTGGGCTTTAAAAAAATATATATCTAGGCCGGCGTTTGGCTCTCGCTGGCTGACTGACTGAATGGCTGTTGCGCATTTTTTTTGCCTTTCTTTTTCTTCCTTTCTTTTCGGGCAGCAGCAAAAGCAACATCACCACCACCGCAAAAACTCAAACTTTATCCCAGCTCCCAAATTACAAATCCTGCTTTGTACAAAATTTCGCAAACTTTTCAGAATGTCGTCATAAATTAGAGAATTTACGGTAATTCATCTTTTTGCCCAGCTTATGAAAAAAAAAATATATTCCTTTTCTTTAAAAAAAAATACTAAATAAAAGTAATCCAAGTAGAATAAAAAAAATGACTCAGAGTATCTTCTCTTCTGCTGACTACGGAGAATAATAAAAAATATTGGAAAATTGAAAGCCGCCACTACTATAGAATCTCACTCACAGTCAGCTTACAATATTTTTTTAATATGATTATTATTATTATTATTATTATTATTAAAAGCAGGAAGGAAGCCTACACAATACAAAAAAAAACTTGTAATATATTTTTTTTTTCATAAAAAACACACCAAAAAATAGCCCTTCTTTTTTTCCTTCCTGCATATTTCCCAAGACTCTTGATCAAATCCACCCTGCACATCCAAAACAACACAAGAGGCAGTTTCTTTGCTCATGCATTTAGTTTTTTAAAAAAATTTCCATCAAAAATACCCTTCCATGCATGCCAAGCCATGAAGACCAAGAAGACAAAAAGAATCAAGCAGAAAAAATAAACGCAAGTCCTGTGGAAAAAAAGTGGAACGTACATATACACGTTGTACGTGCGTACTCGTTTTTACATTATACATTTTTTTTATTTCTTCTTGTATCAGATAACCGCCCACATAGTCTCCAAGCTAATTTCACTTGATTGTTGCTGTTTCTTTTCTGCTGCTGTGCAGTGATGGCTCTGTATGTATGGAAGGATGGAAAAAATTGTAATGTTTATTCTATCCGTGTACCATGGCCTTCCATCCATCCACCACCACCAGACAAATTACATTTTTTTCCGCTATCATCCCGAAAAAAAGCAGCGCTGCTGCAACAGCAGCGGTGGTGGTGGCAGCGACAAGAAAATAGATAAGATTACTTGCTCGTCTACGATTAAGAGAGAGAGAGAGAGAGAGATTCCATGATTACTCAAGTATTAAACTACACTGAATAGGATAACAAGGAGCGGAATACAGAAAAAAAAATCGGACGTAAAAAAACAGTCATGGAAATTCTTCTCCACTTGAGCAAACTACTTCCCGGAACATGTACATGTATGTATGTATGTATAAGCTAGTCAATAAAAAAAACCGGGTTCTGTTTCTGAAACAATTTTTTTTTCTTGCTTCTTCACATTTTCTACCCATCGTTACATGATACGCAGCGCAGATCAAGAAAATTACGCAAGAAAAGCCCCGAAAAAAATGTAGAAACGCGGTGGAGGAGATGAGGAGGAGGATTTAAGCAAGTCACGAAATCTCTTCTTGTGCCGCTGCTTCTTCTCTCTCTCTCTCTCTCTCTCCAAAAAATACATATAATCTGCTGCAACGTTGATTGCGTACATCTCTCTAGTAGTAGGGTAGTAAGTTGTGGACGAAAGAGTGGCCGTGTGTGTGCAATGATGCTGCTGTGTTGATGCAATACAACAAGATATTATTCTGAGAGGAGAAGGAAGAAAAAACGGTAAAGTTTACTAGATGCCTCCTTTTTCGTTCTTAATGCTGCATAACTCATTGGTATTCATCTCACTAGTGAAATGGTTAAGGTGGCCGCTCATCATGATCATCCGTTAAAAAAGCTGTCTCTCTCTCTCTCTCTCCCGCTTTCTTCTTCTTTCTTTCTTTCTCTATCTATCTTTCTATCTGCTCCTTTTCTTTCTTTTTCTTGGCCACGCTTCTCTGACTGCTTAATTAGTGGAACGCATAATTAAGTTATGGGGCTAAATGATGGATAAATGACGACGAGGGACTCTTAAATTTTCCCTTTTTCTCTCTCTCTCGCTAGCTCGCTCCCTATTATTATTATTATTATCATTATGCCTGTCTTAATTCTCCTTTGCAGAGAAAATGAGAGAGAGAGAGAGAGAGAGATTATTAGAGTCGGCCTAACACACACACCACGACCAAGGGAAAAAGTGAAAAAGGAGAAAGTTTTTGCAACGCCTTTTATTTTCTATACTGCTCTCGGCCGGAAAAACACGCACGCACCAACAGAGCAGAGCAAGGAGCAGCAGAAGAGAAGAAAATGTTCAAAGACACCGGGAAATATATAAAAAGGAATGAGCAAGCTACTAGTAAGCAAGCAAGCAAGTAAGCAGGATGTGGATCCCGATGATAATTATAATGATCGTGATGGAAGATTATCTGGGAAATCCCTGAGAGAGTATCTCCCATTCTATCTCCGTTTCGCCTTATTTTCTTGCCAAAAACATTTAGGAACCTTTATATAAGCCGGAAACGTGGTGGTGGTTGTTGTAGTAGTTGGGTTGCCATGGCAACTTAATTCTTTTCCCTACCACCCCCTCACTGATTTACTCTGCTGCCATAATACTAAATATATATTTTTTAACTGGTGGAATGCCCGGCATTATACGTGACTCAATGAAAACAAAAAGAAAATACCGGAGAACAAAAAAGCGGACTGAATTTTTTTTCAATTTTTTTTCTGAGGAGACGAAAGTATGGACCAAGATTGAATAATAATGAGACGAAATAAAGAAGCAATGTTGTGGTTTTTGGTTGGCTGTCCTCCTGTTGAAAGTTAAAGTGGACACGGAGAGAGAGAGAGAATGGATAAGAATCTGGCGAGGAAAATTTATTATTATAATTCTTTTCTTTCACTACTCGACATGATTTTATAATGTAGTGTGTGTGTACTTGTAGTAGTAGTAGTATGTCGTGTGTGTGTGGTAGAAGAAAATGCCCGGATTTTTTTTTATATATATTAAACTCCTTTTGCTCCACTCACTCTCTTGTCCAAAAAAAATAATAATAATAAATAGCAAAGCTATATATATGCGAGGCCATTCCGCCAAAGCCAGCCTAGCACGTCACGCAATGGCTCGGTTAAAATGAAGAAATTAGAATGTACTCTGTAGCGTTTTTTATGGCGACCACATTTCCTTTTCTTCTTTTACTCCATGTACTTGCAAGAAAGAATGACATGGTCGACTTGACTATTCCATCAAGAAAACTAAAATCCCTGCGTTCGTCCGTGCATGCAAATTTTCCAAGACAAGCGAAAATAATAAAAGGAGAAATAGCGACGGCAACAGCAGCAGCAGCAGCAATCAAGATAAAGTAGACGACATTATACCCAACAGGGTAGAGAGAGAGAGAGAGTGGCAGAGAAACAAGAGGGAATATATATTTTTTTGTCTGCTGCTAATGCTTTCTCCATTGTTTCGGGTTGCTCTTGTTCCGTGTTTTCATACTCTCTCCACTACTCTGTACCCCTTTTCCACAAAATTTTACATATCATGTTGTTATGAGGCTTGACTCGGACTGAATGAGTGAATGAATGGAGGAAAAAGCGAGACAATTTTCGTCCGCCGCCACCACCTCCTCCTCCTCCTCCTCTTCTCCTCCATCATCCCATTAATAATAAAAAGGGAGACGAATAACCTAGTAGAACAACAGGGACAACAATGAGATGCTTTGGTATAATAAGATGTGATATGATGATTGTGTGTGTGTGTTTTGTACAAATCAACAGTGTTCGTCGTCCTGAGTGTGAGCGTTTTCCACCGCCACGCCGCCACCACCACATCCACCACCACAAAAAAGATTTATCTGTTTGGTTTTCAGCTTGTACCTACACACGAGCCTCTCTCTCTCTCTCCTGCCTGCCGCTCTGTTGGTAATGAGAAGAGCGGAAAAAGGAAGAAAACAAGAGATTTTAATCTCGCTGTCTGTCTGATTCTCTCTCATGGAGAGAGAGAGAGAGAGAAAGAATAGATGACATATCATTTTCTTCCTACACCATACCATACAAACCACCTCCACTCCTCCATAGCACCTCCAAACAGAGAGGAAGAATAAGAGAAGCAACAAGAAAAGGAGGCACACCAGAGAATTTCATTTGGTTATAATGGCAGGTGGCCGTTATACAGGGCGAGAGTATTGGGTAATAAGAAAAATCACCGCGACAGCAACAGCAGCCATATCACCACCACCGCCGCCACCACCGCATCACCAAACTATGCCATAAAAACAAGAACTCGGAGGGAACAAGGTGGAAAGAGACGGAGAGAGAGAGGAGTCAAGTGAGCATAACAATTTATTGCTGTTTTCTGCGAGAAGAGACAAACTTTCTTGCTTTTATTTACCATCACTATCAGCATCATCACCACCACACCACCTCTAGGTATTATGCAAGGTGCAGTAACAGCAGAAGCTTCATATATCCCCCAGAATATTAGGAGCATCATCTTCACTTTCACCATCCTCATCATCATCATCTTCTTCATCCTTTTTCCTCTGCATCTATTTTTTTTCTCCTCTTCATTTTCTCTTCTAGAAAGAGAGAGAGAGAGAGAGAGAGAGCGAGAGAGAAAAAAAGCCAAGAAAAAAGTGAGAGGACAGGTTGATAGTTCATATATCTTGTCTTGTCTGCTGCCTGCTGCTCCTGCACTGGGGTCTCTTTCCACCATATAATGTTCATCAGGTGGTGGTGGAGGTGGCACTACTACAAGCAATAAACGAAGAAAAATGCGGAAAAAAAACTTTTTACTTTGCCATCATCATCATCATCAGCAGCAGCAACACAACATGGCCACTGCCATGGTGCCACCACACACACACAACCACTTACAGTGGAACACTGTAGCAAAAAAGTGCACACAAAAACCACGACAGACACACAGCACTGCGACAATTTTTTCTCATTTTTTTCCCTACTTCCTTCCAAAGAGGTTGTCAGCGACTTGATAGGTAGTCCCAGTGGTGTACCGAGCTCCCCTCAAGTAATCAAAGAAGAACATGTGCATGTGGCGGTGGTGATGGCCATGATGACGACCAAGACGAGTACGGTGCTCGTGTGGTGGTGGTGGATGAAAAATAAAGCAAGAATTTTTTTAGATGGCCTATCTCTCTCTCTCTCTCTCTCCAGACATCCATCCATCTTGAAGAAATCAAAAAATAACTTTTGTCGCAAAATCATCATCATGATCGTCGTCCGTCACCCTGACAGATATTGAATTTTTCCCTACAGTTTTTTTCCAATTAATCATTGATGTGTATCGTTCGTGTGTGTGTGTGGGTGGTGGTGATGAAAAGTCAGGGAAGCGCGAGAGAGAGGCTAATGGGTTTGCTATGTATTTATTTTAGTTTGGATGATATTTTGCGAGATGAGAATGGCTTTCGTGTCGTCCGTTTTGTTTGTTCGTGTGAAGAGGAGGAAAAGGAGAGAAACAAGTTATGTAAGAAAGGGAATGAAATATAATTTAATTAAAACGTTCAATCTTGTTGAAAGCTAGAAAAGAGAGAGAGAGAAAGATAGAGTCAGTTGGAGAGTAATTTTCTGGGATCAGAAGAGCAATGCGCAAAAAAAACACAATTTTGTTGAAAAGTACATTTTTTTATTGTGGAATAACAGCACAATTTTCTGCTGATGATGATGAACTCTGTTTTTTTGCTGTTACGGCGTATTAAATAAATGGGAAAGTAAATAAATAAATAAAATGGAGCAAAGGGGGAAAATAAGGATGAAGGAGTGCCAATAAAAAAAGAGGAAACAGTGAAATTGAATTTTTTTTGCAGCAGAATTGTATAGTCCCTACTTCTTGTTTCTTAAGCTCTTGTCTCAGTTTTTTTTCGTTTTCTTGGAATTACTATTATTATTCGTTGATTTAAGTAGTTTTTTCTTTTTTATTTCGGAGTGAACAGAATGGGAAAAAGAACGGAAACGGAGGCGAATGAAAAGGCGGAAAGTGAAATAATATGTAGACAATATAAGACGGGATGGGATGAGGCCAAAAGAGTGTATAGGATAATTACTATACTGGATTCATTTCTCGTTTTGATTTCATCATCTTTCTTCTTCTCCGAAATAAGTAAGTAGATGTAAGAGGGTCAAAAGGCGAAATTAATTCAGTATTTTTTACTGCTTTTTACTACTACCTTCTGTATACTTTCAGGTGCGATTTCAAAAGATTTTTTTCAACTGGCAACTGGCTTGGCTACTCGGAATACTTTTTTTTGCTGCTACTTTCCTTTCATTATTTTCCACAAGAAAAACGGACTGAAAATCCTTGACTTGAATTTCTTTTTATATTTTTGTGTGTGAGCGTTTCATGTTTTCAATTTATTTAATACAGCTAGATTACTAAAAAGTAGAGTGCACACTTGAGAGGAGAAAAAAGGAAGAAATAAAACAGGTGAAATGAAATTTTAAGAAAATTACATACATTTTCTCTGGAAAAAAAAGTAGTAATTTTTTTTTAACAGACTCCCTCCTGAGCAACAACTTTAGGTAAAAATTAAAAATTAAAAAAAAAAACAGCCGGCTACTTTTCACTACATTCCACTTAAAAACTATGGACAATAAATGCTCAAGTTTATGTGAGTACATCCCCAAGTAGAATATTACGTACAACATCAACTCAACTGTATAGCATCAAATTAAACAAATAAAAATATATAAAATGGGAGCAACAGCGCAATAACGGGGAAAACAGAAATAATACGCCAGGTAAAATTAGGGAGGATACATAAAAAAACAACAAGACAACAGGTTTTAAAAGGGCTCTAGCAACCTTTCTTTCTCCCCATCCCTCTGCGTGGGGAAACGAAGTTAAAGAAAATTGAAATATATTTTTTTAGAGAGAGAGAGCAAGTAAAAGAGAATATAAAATAAGATGTAGTTATAAAACAGGTACAAAAAATGTAAAAAGACATGCGTGTGTGTTTCTCTACACGACTCAGACGACGGGCATCCAAAATAGCTTGTACATAATCAACTTATTCCTCACTTGACTACTCTGTTCTAAAATGTTCCAGGGAAGAATTTTTGGACAGTCTGTTTAACTATATAGGTATATATATATTTTGGCTCTGTTGCTAGCTGTTACTGCTCTGCGTATAGCGTAGTAAAAAGTTGTAGTGTGTGTGTGTGTGTGTAACGTATACAAACTAGTAAAATAGTTTAGATGGGCTAACATATGCTTTAATGACTGGCATCATCATGTCATGATGATGAGAATGAGATGAAACCTATTCCACCATTTTTTACTACATCATTTGGACTAGTGAACTCTGTGCTGGTATGAGCAGAAGAGAAGGAGAAAATGCGAGCAGCTAAAGTTTTTGATATGACCTGTCTATGGATACTACCACTTCTGCTGGTTTATACGACCTTACTGACTTTTCTCGCAGAGAGAAAGAGGGAGAGAGAGAGAGAGGGAGAGAGGAAATTGTATGCAGATATTATTATAGCTGGAAGATACTAGAGTTGGTTTTTCTTCTCTCCTCTTCTCTCTCTCCCAACAAGACCAGAGGGTGTAAATTTTTAATGACTCGTTTGTGTCTACAGGAAAATAGCCGGAGAAAGGGAACCAAGGAAGGAACGAAAATGACGAGAGGACGCGGGAGCAGAGCAGTATAAGCAGTCTGCTTAGTAGTAAGCAGGCGAAAGCATTAAGAGCGAAAATTTTCGAGAGAAAAGAAAACTGAGTTGACTGATGATTCCAAGGAGGATGATGATGATGATGAGGATGGCGATGGTGGTGCGGCAGTTAAGAACTGGCTGGTTATAATATACACACGAAAAGCTTTGTGAAAAAAACGAAGACGACGACGACGGTGAAGACGAAGAAGGAGGAAGAAGATGAGAGGAAAAACGGAGCTAGGACTAGTAGAAGTTGAGTGGAGGGTAGTTTTTAGAGGAGAAGAATAACAAGTTTTTTTTGCTGGTGTTGTCTTGCGTTTTTGATGGAAAGAGTCAGGGGAACAAGAAAAAAAGGAGAAAGAGAGAGAGAGAGAGAAGGATAACAGCAGTAAAAAAGGACATTAGAAGGAGAAGCAGGGAGAGAGAAAGGAAGAGAGAGAGATGCTTACTAGAAGATAGAAAACGCGCTCTCTCCTTCTCCATTTCCACCACCACTACACCACTATCCGACGAACACATGCATATAAAGAGAAATAAAAGGAGGGAGAGAGAGAAGTGGCACAAGTAGCCTGGTAGGCTCCGATGGCAATTTCCTCTTCCTTCATTCATTCATCCTAGTCGACGTCTTCCTCGCGCCGTCGACGGCGGCATCATCGTCATCGCCATCATATCATCCGTCCTTTTTTTCTCCACCAACTCCACGCTCCTCCAAAAAGAAAGTGAGGAAAAACGGGGGAAAATCCCGTTCTAGCGCAAAAGAACGAACGGAACAAGAGTGTGTGTGGAGAGAGTAAAAGTAGCAACAGCTTTTATTATTATGAGTCGTCTCAAACAAGAAGGTAAAACTATTTAGTGACAGAAATGCCAAAAATATACGCATTTCCACCTTGACTGGCACTTTGAAAAGTTTCCTAGTCAGTAATAATTTTTTTTATAAAAGAAATGTGTTCTTCTACCCTTGAATTGACGTACCAATACCATCACTCAATGCTCTTACAAGAAAGAACTGAATGCAGAGATGTATTTTTTTTGCGCCGTTTTGAATTTCATCATGTCGGGTCAGGATCTTTGTGCTCCTCTGGGCATTTCATGCCATCATCATCATCGTCATCTTTTTTTTCCACAGCAGTCATGTAATTCCCCCAACGAGATGATGTAAAACGTAAAAAGCTTTTTTTTTTCATCCTCCTCCTCGTCCCAATAAAATAACGCGACTACTTCCACTTCTGCATCATGCTTTCTCCTTCCATGAATATGCAGGAGAAGCAGAAAGGAGAGAGCCCATGCATTTTTTATCACGTTGCGTTATATTTCCCAAGAAAAGCAACCCGATACGGCATTATGCATGTGAAACAAGATGAAAAGTTGGAGGGACAGGTATAAACCATGTCGATGTCGTCCCCAGCCCATCTGCCCATTTCACCATCGCATCGACGACGAAAAACCACTGCGGCACCATCATCACCATCATCATCATCCTCACCACCGCTGCCACAACAAGTTTGACAATAAAACCGGTGACGATGGAGACGTCGTCAACAGGAAGACGAGAAAAAAATATATTACGATGCAATGCATAGAAAACAAAGTGGCGAGAAGCAACAGAGTCAAACGGCAGCAAGAAATAACCGCAAACTTTATGAGGACAGATTTGACCCGCAAAGTGCTTTATTGCCTGGCGAAATGGTCGGAGATGAGGAGAAATATATTTTTTTCTGAGTAGAGAGCTATTTTAAGCGACATTATTAGGCAGAACAGCAGCAGCAGTGGCAACGACAACAAAAAAGTCAAGTGGCTTTGTAGGATGATGACTTGGCTGGAGTGTTTATGGAAGAGTTGAGTAAGGATTTTAGAGGAGGACTCGGATAAAATCTATTTGCTCTGCTTTGACTCTCTCAATCTCTCTCTCTCTCGGCATCATCATTCCATTTTGGTGTCGCTCCTCATTAGTAATTAGTTCATTATCGTTATTTATTTAGCAAAGAGAAAATTTCAACAGCAGCAACAGCGAGATGATGATGATCAACAACAAAGAGAATTTTAATTACGAGTCATTCTCTCATTATCATTATTACGAGCTACTCATTAAATATTTGAGTGAGTGAGAAACATGTAGAGAGAGGAGGAAAAAGATGAAAGGAAAGGTCACGACGACACAACTTTATCCCAGCAGCTTTCTTAAGAGATAATTTGGACAAGTATATATAGTAGCAGAGCTGTATAGTAACTGAAGTAGTAGCAAAATTATTGCGTGGCCTCATTTCGAAATAATGAGGATGAACATCGGGAGAGCAGAGAGAGAGAGAGATGATTATGATAATTATTCATTAAGCAAACATTATAAATTATAATGAACTTAAGAAAACTGCTCATTTCTTCAACAAGAATTTTGCTTCAAATGTAAATTTTTTCTTCTTCTTCTTTCCAAAAACCCATTTCCATTCTCATCATTGGTGGTCTGGTGGTAGAGAAGAAAAAAATTCAAAATAAAGTCTAAAGAATTCCGAGAAAAAAAAAAGAGTTGGAGGCAACAACGCAGTTTGTAGAAGTAGTTTGGGAGTAGAAGAAGCAGCAGCAGCAGAAGCACATCAGAACCACAAAAACTTGAACATACCTAATCTTTTCCCATTCCACCTCTCTTCTCCCCCTCCCCTCCACCCACCACCACCACCATGCAAATTGTATTGTTTCCAGCGAGAAATTCCGAAAAACAAGAGAGAAAATAGCCATCTTTTATTATTCTCCTTTCTTTCTCTTTCTTTCTTCTTCTTCGTCTTCTGAAGAAGAAGCAGAGGCAGCAGCAGAGGAAGGAAAGGGGAAAATATAAAATGAATTACTAGACAAAAACTCTTTCTTCTTCATCATCACATTTTCCTTTTTATTCCCAGTTTCCCTTGCCCAAAAAAAAACCAAAGACCACTGCCGCCGCCACCACCACAACAACTACTGCTGCTGCCATGAGAATGAACAAGAACAAGTAGGCACAGTAACGCGTGTTGGATTTTCTTTCTTCTTCTTCTTCTCTTCTTCGTTTTCTTCTTCCTCTTTATATATATTTTTCCTCATGACGATCATCACGAGGAAGGATGATAATGAAGGCTTGGTTTGGTGGTGACGTGCCGTTAGTATTTTCTTCTTGTTTCTCCAGGAATTCTGGAAAAGAGCACGCAGATACAAGAATAATGAGAGGAGATGGTTCTAGACAAAAAAAGGATGAGAAGACGAAGAAGAAGAAGAAAGGGAATATTTTCTGCTCAAATATTAACGAGAGGATGATGGTATTATTATAATGGGAAAATCGTAAAGGCATCCCATCATGATCCTCATATAAAAAATATTATAAAGTGAGGAGAAAAGAAGAAAGGAAAATTATTTGAGAGTACAGCGACTATAAATAAGCAGCTGGACTACTTGGACTAGAACGTTATTTGGCATGAGGATATTCGGACAGACGGACAAAACTGGAAAATATATATGTGACTATTTGCCTTGTTGTTGTTCACTGGAAATAGTTATTTTTTGGAGGAAAGTCGTTGTAACGTAATAAAGTTGTTTAGAGAAAAGGAGGAAAATCGCGTTGAGAAAATGAGGACGGGGGAAAGACTAGTTTGGTATTTTGGGTAAACAAAGGATTATAACGGGAACAAAAACAAGAAGAATGATAGATAACAAGAGAAAGATGAGGCTGAGGCGATGATTATGATGATGATAATAATAATGATGAAGCAGTAGTAGTGAGAGAGAGTGTGTCGGGCCTAATTACTCGTGAAAAAGATCACAAAGTGAGATGAAAGGGAAAGCTGAGTGGAAAAAGAAAAAAGAAGACGAAGAGGAGAGGAGAAAAGGCGACAATCTCATAATTATTGCATGCTAGAGGATGATGATGAAGAAAAGTGAGAAGAGTTTATATTTTTTTAAAGGCGAAAGGCGATACGATCATCAACATCATTTAACATGAACAGTTAACAGAGAGTTGCAAAAAAAGCATTAGAGTAGCAGCAGTAGCTCTTTATTTTATTGTTGCTCTGACATCATTACATTTTTTCAGCTGCTGTGAAAATATATAAAAACTTGAACAACAACAAGGACAACGAGTTATAACAGCACAAACTTTTTTTTTGAAGAGGAAGAAAATACAAGAAAATCAACAAGATAAAGCAGCAACCTCATCAATTTTCTCGCTTGTCACCATCCTCCTCTTCATCGTCGTAATCGTCGTCAGTTTAACGCAAGATGGTAAAAATGAGAGCGTTCACATGAGAGCGTATACAACACAGCTTCCCACTTTTCGCCACCCAAATGCACACAGGAGAATAATTTATTGGCAACAGTTTTTTTTAGGTGACTGGCCCCCATTTCCTACACAACAACATGACATTTATATATAAATTTTTGCGGAGGAAAAAAAACGTAACATTTTATTACGCTGCTGCGTAGTAAGTACATAGTATGTATTTATAGTCAGAGTTTTTCTGATGATGATCGTTTTTTCTGCAAACTGCATGATAACTAGTGTTTTGTGTGTGCTCCTCTCAATAGAGTGAAAATTATATCCCTTCTCTCTCGTTTTCAATAAAAAACATCATCAAGTAGCATGAAGGAAAAAAAAAGGAAAAGGCGAGAAAAATAAACTGCTTTTCTGCTGCTGCTGATGTTGTTGCCTTTCTATTCTTTGAACTCTTCATGTCGACAAAAGCGATTGAGAATAACAAACGGGAACAGAGCAGCAGCAGCGCATTTCATGTATGTATTTTTTTAAGTTGTTGCTTCATCCTTATTTATTGGCAGTACGGACAACCACCCCAGCTTTCTTTTTTTTTGCAAAGAAAAGGGTAGTGGTGGCGGCAGCGGAATTTGATGATGATGATGCCATGTTCGGCGTCGTTTGTCGCATACTCTTACACAACTCATAGATGATGCCGTGAAAAATCTTTTAAAAGACCGGTGCACTCAAATCCTTAAAATATGCAGTCTATACAGCCTGAAGAGCCCGTGCATTATTTGAGAATTTGAGGGTGCTGTATCGTTTTAAAGCAGCTTTCCCCGAAAAAAAAATATATTACATGAAAGCTGCTTCCCCAACTACTTACATTGGTGCAAGTTCCGGCTCCATTTTTTAAAGCAGAAAAAATTGAAAATGAATATTTGAAAAAAAAGTCTCTCTTTCTCTCTCTCAGCTCAAGAGTAGAAAGCGGATGGAGTTGATGATGATGATGGCGATAATGTTCTTTTTCTCTCTAATGGAATACATTTTAGAGAGATGAGGAGACAGAATATAAAAAAAACTGTTTCGTAACACCAGCAAAAAAGCAACACCACCACACTCACACCATCAACCAAACCAACCAGAGAGAGAGTGAATGAATAAGATGCTCTAAAAAACAAGTATAGTGATTTGCTTCTTCTGCTGTTGACACGTCTGCCGCTAGACTAGACGCTCTTCTTCGCCTTGTTCCGCGTCTCCTCCAGAGAACAAGTTTAAGCATGAATTTATGAGGAACGCTGCCCGAAATCTTATGAAATGGTAATAAATATATTTAATAAAAACTGTTTAGCAAAATGAAATAGGCTGGTTTTTTTTGGGAGATGCTGTAGCGGTGCTGCTACTCGTGAAGATGATATTTCAAAATAAAACCGTGTCATCTTCCTCACCCAATCCAACTGCACGTAGTAAAGTAACCATCGCGCATCATCGCGCGTACCTACATTTTTTTTTTGTGGATACGACACGACTTTAAGTCATCGTTGTCATCGTCATCATGTCACGGAAATCACAAAGATATTTTTTTCCCCACTTCGCCTTCCAGTCAAGGAGACAGAAAATGGAGGCGTGCATGGAACACTGGGCAAAATCCTGGTGACGACAACGACGACGACGATGCAACGATGAAGACGACATGATCATTTCATTCCTCTCGTCCTTTTTCCTTCCTTCCTTCCGTCTTAATGTCAGATTTGGAGTTGATTTTAAAAAAAATGTATATATACACTTATATAAATACCTTTCATCGCTTCCGTTATATTTTATATTTTTACAGCTCGTCAATATTCAGTTGGTGTAGTGCTGCTGCCTACACAAAATATTCATTCATATTCTCCTGGAGAATTTCACACCACCACCATCAAATCAGCATAAGCAGCAGTATTTTTTTTTTGGAAGAGTCACTTATATTTTTTTATCACGTGACAAGAAGAACAAGTTAGTTTTTGAATAAATATATATGCTTTTTTCCTTAATTTTTAATGTAGCAGGAAGAGAAAGAGTCATCTTCATAAAATGGTACATGTGTTTACGTATCAACTGTTATTTATATTTTTTGTCTGGTTATTTCTGCGCTTTTTTTCGGGAGTGTCTGGCTGCCGTCGAAATGCAAACATTTGCCTGTCACTCTCCTCATTTCCTTTCAGTTTTTATTGAAAGCGAGTGGTGAAAATACACACACACACACACATACATACAGAGAGACATGATCGGCAGTAGCAGAAATATCATCTGCTTTCACTCAAATTTTTATACAAAAATGCGTATATACCAAAATGGTGTAGATAAGTAGCGCTGTTGGATTTCCCCTCATGACAACCGACAACAGCGTTTCCTTCGCTACTCAAAAAAAACAGCGGAAATCAAAAGCAAATATTTTTTTTTTCTCCAAGACCTGAGCATATATTAAATGAGGAGCAAAAAAGCTGATGTAATATATCCAATCCATCTAACGTGATATTCATTTTTCAGCTACCTTGCATGGAAAAAATAAAGTTTCTTTTTCCGAAAATGAAAATATTGCTGACGGCAAAAAAAAAAACTGTGAGTAAAAATACACTCCAAAAAAACCTGCTACACCAACAACAACACTCCCACCACATCAAATTATATACCTACATATTTTTTCTTCTCCGTGATGATGTGATCACGATCATCATCATCTTTTCGTCTGTCTCCACTAGTTTTTCCATCAAAGTGGAGCAAAGTAATTGAAATGCACTCGGGCATATATATATTCCTTGCTACTAACTACACAAGATCAACAACACTTTTGTGAAAAGTGCCTTGTGTCTGATGTGTAGTGTGTACCACCATCTCTCACACACGCCGCCCCACATTATTCCAGTATGCATATCATGAATAATAAATATTAAATGAGGAACAACAATAATAATACTGTGTACACATACACGTTACGTATAACACACACAGCACTAATGTATGCTTGTTTATGAAAAAAAGGGTTGACGTGATGATGATCGTCGTCGTCGTCGTCGTCCTGATCACGATCTTCATGCATCCCAGCGAATCATCTTCATGGGCGTCATTTCCACTCGAGTAGATAAGTAGGGATTGAAAAAATACAAAATAAAATGAAAAGGAAAGAAAGAAAAACATAATATCTTCTTTCTTTTCTTTTTTCCTTTCTTCCTTTTTTTGAAAAAAAAAATGAGAACACAAGATTGTTAGTCTTTTTTTTTCATTCTCTCTCTTCTCTTCCTTTTTTCCACTTGAATGAGAATTCCCTACCGATCCACCTGACTCTATTTTTTTTCATCTGCCTACCTTTTCAAAAGAAATATTATTCTAATATGCCGATGATCGACATAATGATATCGAAATGATGATATGATGATCAACAAGATGCTCATCAAATCATGCAAGCAAAGGTATATAGCGGCTCTGTTCGCTCAACCGAGAAAAATAATGTGATGGTAGGGTGGAAAAAAAATCATGCAATTTTTTTCTTCTTTTTTTGTGCCGTGGGCTAAAATAATAGTTACGGTTATCCCTATTATTATTTGAGCAACACGAGCGGTAATAATAACCGTAAAATACTTTTCAGAGTGGTTTTCGTGGTGAAAGTAGCGCAAAAGTACAGAGTACAAAAGGCGAATATGTACTTTGTATACAGACAGACAATCAGACAGACAGAGAGAGAAGCAAAATAAGCAATACTTACTATTCACGCTTCTTGAAGAAGAACAATAATATTTATTTTTAGGATGATAATGCGGAGTGAATGGGAATTGGGAAAAAATGATGTGTTTATTTTGCAGTGGATATATAATTTTCACCATTTTCCCCCACAAAATGCTCTTAAAAATAGCAGAGATTCCCAAGAAAAAGAAGAAGAAGAATGCTGCTGTTTAGATAAATATTGAAATTTAGAGACTCTGATTGGAAATTTATTGAGTGCGTGTTCCTGTCGTCGTCCTTGTGGTTTGGTTGCCAAGAAGACGAAGACGACGAGAAGAAGAAGAAGAAAGCAGATGTTATTTCAGACTAGTTATGTTGGTGGTGAGGAGAAAAGAAGGGAAAAAACAAGTTTGAACCCGAGACCACAAAACTAGAAGATGAAGAAGTAGAAGAAGAAGAAGAAGAAGAGAGAGTAAACAAGTTGAATACATCTATTAGGGCAATAAATATGAAAATTGTTGTTGCTGGTGAAAGGAGAAGAAACTGGAGAAAGTTGTTTATAGTCTACTTTATTTACTCCACCATGTATAGTTGTAGTAGTGGCCAAAGTCAGGAGAAGGGAGAAGAAGAAGAAGAGAAAATAAAACTGCTGCTCTTTTTTTTCTGTGCTGGCTGCTGATAGTGAGCTCTTCTCATGGTAATGTATGCAGATTTCGCGAGGGAAGGAGAAATAAGAGGAGCAATTTTCCTGTTCAGATGAGAAAAAATAAATAAATATTGGAGAAAGAAGAAAAAAAGTTTTGTTAGTGAAGTGCGAGCAATAAAAAAGATATTTATTTATTTTTCTTCTTCTCCTTCTGTATCCTTTACACTTGCAATGGACCGGGCGTGAAAAATGCTTTCAGGTCCGTATAAGCAGTTCCATTCCCCGGATATCTTTATACGGTACAAACCATATTGCGGAATATTTTCTCGGAATTCACACTAAACTAATTTCCATACAAGCTTTTATACTATTATATTTTCTAGCGTCATCATAAATTGTGCTTGTGTGTGTGTGTGGGCATATGAAAAGCAACAGTGGTGGAGGTGGCGGTGCGGTGGAAGAAAACAGATGCTCTGTGCCAATATATTTCACTATTTTTTAGATTATTAATATTAAATAGTACGCCTCCTCTCCACTTCTGACTTATTTTTCTCTACATCCTCGCGGCGCGTGTTTGTCTGTGGGTGGCACAATATCTATATTTTAGGCACTCGGAAAATTGGAATGGAAATGTAATGAAAGTGTCGTCAAAAGGTAACCAGCAGGACACCAACACAACTGCCTCCACCACCACCACCACCACGGTCCCCGCTACCATCAGCATTTCGCCAAAAAAAAAATAGTTCATTTTCAACATCCTCCTCCTCACTCTGGTCCTCATTCTTCTCATGATCAAGGCCACCATTTCATTTCCAACCAAAAAAAAGTATATATTTTTTCTCGGGTAATTTCACAACAAGGCTAAAAATGTACTTGCGTACATACTTGCACATGTAGTGCATATGCAATCCTCTGACGCTACTTTTAAATATTCTGTTTTTTTCCTCTCTCTCTCTCTATAAAAAAGAATTCCTCCTTTTTTATCCCAGAGAATTGCAAATGAACATTATTACTTTCGACTTTCCTTTTTCCCCCTTCATTCCATCCAACCACGCATTCCAATGGAATTGTTAAATTTTTTTTTTTCAAAATACCAAGTGGGTACGGATGGATGGGTAAAAAAAGGAGATGTTTTTTGTCGCATCATCTCCTGTCTTTGTGTTTGTGACGTTTTTATTCCGTCTCCGCACCCCGCATCGCCTCTCGCATCCCTCCTTTTTTCCTCCTCTCCTCCAACTTGTTCAATTGTAAAGCCTTCAATAATGATGATGATAATAATAGACGTAATGAGTGGCGCGCATTAAAATTCTAGAGAATAGTAGCTGGAAAGAGAGAGAGAGAGAGAGAGAGAAATGGTGATGCCATTAGAAAGAAACGAGAAGAATAAATGCCACTTTTAATTTCACACGAATCCATTAAGCACAATCAACCAGTCAGTCAGTCGACTATATAAAATTGAAGGAAAAAAAAAGTTGGTTGCCCTTCTTACACATCCTACACAATGCACACAAGCAAACTAGATAGAATGAACGAGATAGACAGACAGACATGACATACAGAAGAACATGATCATGATGCAAATGAGCGGATTTTTTTTTCTCTATTCTCCGCTCGTGTTATACAACGTTCCTTTTTTTTATTTTCTTCTTCGACTTATTTTCTTCTTCTTTCATTTTCATTGCACTGCACTCACTATCTCTCCTCGGCAATATTTATGCATATGTATGCAAATAGCCTGCTCTCGCATAATATCATCAGCACAGTCTCTTGTACAATTTCCGACGCTGATCAAAAACCATATTGCACTGCAACAGCAGCAGCAGCACAACCAAAAAAAAATGATGGGAAGAATAGAAATAAAAAAATCCAACTTGTTGTGTTGTATGTATGCGTTTTATTTTGGTTGGTTGCTACGAAGAAAAAAAAATACGTATAAATTTGGAAAGAAGATGTGTGTGTGTGTGCATAGGCGCAGGGATGAAGAAGAGAGCCAACTTTTCCCATTATGCTAATCAAGAAAAAAAGGATGAGGAACACAACGAATTCGAACAAGAAGGGCAGAGCAGCCGCAGCACACAAGCCAACATAAAAACTTATTTTAGTTGCTTTTGCTGCTTACTTGCTTTTCTTTCGTCTTTTCTTATTCTTTTTTTTACAAAAAAAATAGTCTTGTCTTATGGCCTTGTACATGGTGGTATATGCATGCATGTATTTTTATTTTTAGATGCCCCAAGATCCCCATTTCTCCCCGGAACTAAAAAAAATAACATGTGAGGAGAGGGGAGGATGACCAAGCTTTCTTGTGGATCATGATGCTCCTACCAATTCATATACCATCACTGCGGCAAAAAAAAAGAAAAAAAGAATCTAACTTTTTATGCAAGATTTTTCATTGTTTCTACGGCCACTATATACTATTATTATTATGGTTACTAGTTACTACTGCTGCTTCTACTACAACTTGTTTTACGTTCTTTTTTTACGAAGCAGTGAAGAAAATGCTAAAAGCCAACAAAACTGTTATGATTGCTGCTGCTGCTGCTAAACTGGTTTTTGAGGCCAGATGTAAGCAAAGCAGGTAGAGTGCATGGGCCAAAAGACTATCTTCTTCTTGAGTTCCTGACTGAATTTTAAAATGCGGTGAAAACAAACAAACGCAGTAGATAATAATAATAGTATGTAATTGGTAATTGCATTGATACAAGTTGAGGTAAAGAGTTTGGAATTGAGGCTCCGGTCAAAAATGGTGGTAATAACCGGTTATAACCGTGACGCAGTAAAAACTCGCCGTGGTTTTCTAATGCGGGGCAACGTGGCCACTTTATAATAATCATGGAGAGAGAGAAAGCAGATATATAAACAGATCACGAATTCAAATATTGTCGTCCTACAAAAACTTACAATAATTTCCGTGTAACCAGCAGAAAGAAGAGCAGAGAGGAAGAAGAAAAAAAACCGTTATTAGTATTACGAGAATATATGATGATGACGGTGATTGTATGTACGGCCGCGTTGTTTTGTGTTGTTTGCGGCGCGTGTACAAGACTTTTAATCAGCATCAATTCCAATTAGTGATTTGCCACGTAGCTATTTATTTGTTGTGAGGGAGCAACAAGAACGGGACAAAAACCCTTTTTAGAAAAACACAAGGAATTGTACTACAAAACGGGCATTATTCCATTTTGCTGTTGTTTTGGTGGTGGTGGTGGCGGTAGTGGTGCCGTGCCACAAGATGAAAATGGCGGTAGGACGACGAGGACGACGACGACGGCAGTCTTTCTTGTTTTCTACAGGATGTAGTAATAATAATGAAACCCATTCCGATTCTGATTACGTAACAAGTAGTCGTCGCAAGATTAGATCTCACTTTGTTGCTAATGCCACCATCCACCACCGCCGCCACCACTCTTTATTTCCACTTTCCCCACTGACAGAAACAAAAGAGAAAAGTGTAAAATCCAATTTAGTTCTGGCGACAGAGACAGAGAGAGAAAAACCTTTTTTTGGCGGAACATGGAAAACGAAAAAGGAGTCCAATCAGGGAAACGAGAAGAAATCGCTGCTGGTCCCTTTTTGGTCTCTTAGCAACCGTTAACGTAGAGTTAACTTTTAATTTATTTCTTATTTAAATTAAGAATAACCTATTAATTTATGTGCGCGCTTTTTTTGCGTAAGGAAAAAAATAATCCATAATCTAAAAAAACCTCATCCGGTTTATATTTTTTTCTTCAGAAAGTTCTTCTCCCCCGAGAAGTACACACACCTGCGTGCTACTACAACTATTCACTATGCATGTTACTCAAGCCATACATACATAAAATGTAAAAACTGCTGGATTTTCAAAATTTTAGATAAGAAATGTTTCTAGAAATCAAGAAAAAAAATTGTAGTAGCAAGTTTCTTTTTTTCTTTCTTTTATCTATCTCCCTGTCTGTCTGTCTGCTTGTCTCACGGTCAGAGTCGGGGGAAATATATGGGTCTGAAGTCTGAACGGACGCAGCTGTGTACCATTCCATGTATCTCTTTTCTCTCGTCTCATGTACAAAATTCAGTCAGATAAATTCATTCAAATGCTTACCATCGCCCACCTTCCTCCCATCATACCGGGAATAAAAGAAGAAAGCGCATTAAAAGCTCCAAGATAAAGTCATAAATTCACCGACTTGTTCCATTGTTATGATTCCTATTATTATTATTATTAGAATTATTAAGCGGATTCCTTTCTTTCCATTCATTCTTTGTATTCTGTCCGTCTCACCTGAGCCCATACACACACACAGGTACATAGATAGACGTTCCTTTCGAACAGCAGTAGACGCACAAAAAAAGATAAACGATTTATCAGGAAAATAAATAAAACTATACAAGAAAGCTGCTTTCTTTACCGTCTCCTTTTGTTTGCAACAAAGAGCAGAGTAGATTATTATTAACAATTGGCGTGCTCAATGCAATTATGAGGGAGCAGTTGTTTTTCCCAGAATATATATTTTTTTGGCATAAATGTAATTATCAAAAGCAATGAGATATAATGATAGAATAATAAAAAAAAACAGAAAAAATAGGGTCATGGGTCATCATCATCATAAGTCATCATACACACGATCACTACATAGAATCATCGTTCCCGAGCATTTAAATTTGTTTGGCCAATGTATCATTCCTTCCCCTTGCGCCGTTATCATCATCATCAAGCTACCTTATGTATATGGACATATCTCCACCCAATTATTATTTACTACAGATATTAAATGTCATTACTGCTGTGTCCTGTCCTCCTCTGATGACAACACGAGATACCAACAAGTAAACTAGTTATGTTGTAAATAATTTCCAGACATTCACCAACACAGCTTTTACGACGACGACGGCAAACGACAGTTTAATCAAGTCACACAAGTAAAACAGATGGTGACGGACGATGCTCTGCTCTGTGTCTAATGCGTGGGAAAACTGGAGAGTCAACTCAACCTGTTGTTCTTATTACCGAATGCCCAGATTTCCTGATAAAACACGGCAGTATTGAAAATAAAATAAAAATCTTGGAAAAAAATAGTTTGTTTTTTTCGTCCTCTAAAAAATGCAATGACATGCCTGCCTTGTGTCCTCTCGACTACTTTTGGCTCTCTGTATCATATATTTTTTTAGTGAGCTCCACCCAAATTTTTTTTTGAAACCCTTTTCCCCATGAATAATTTAATCTACTACTTCTCCATTCTGTTATGCTTATGATGAGAGAGAAAGAGAGAGCAGAGAGCATCATAATTTTTCCATAAATAAATTTTCTGGCATGTCTGCACACTCTGTGTGTGCTGTTATGAGAGAGAGTGCTCTGGCTGCTGTGTACACACATCAAAATGATCATCATCCTCGTCATCATGGGAGACCAGACCAGGCCACTGTTGGGCTGGGCTTCTGTCCTACTGCTTTTTGCTCTTGCTCAACACTGAAACTGACTGTGTGAGTGAGAGAGAAAGTCGACATGCATTTCTAATTTTGGTGACACCCATGGGATCTGATTAATTAAATTTAATATGGATGAAGCTGGCTGTAGTAGTAGCATCAGAGAAGAGGCGTACCATCATCATCATCATGGCAAATATATAGACTACCTTGTTTCCTCCTGACGTAATATAATGGTAAATGATAAAAAATAGAAATTATGCCGAGAGCAGAAGCGAGAGGGAAAAGAGAGAGAGAAGAGTAAAAAAAATTATTATTATTATTATAGAGCTGCTTTCGTAATAGCGTAATGGACCATTAAAAATATATATAACATTATGGCCATCGCTCCTTTCCCCATCATCGTATCATATCGTCTCATCAGTAGTGTTCCGAGCTTGTTGCTCCAGCCATTTTAATTTTCTTTTTTTGCAACGACGACGACGACGACTACGACGAGATAACGTCATTCAAAGTAAATACATGCAAGTTCATTAATCTGCTGCACGCAGAGCTCATGATGAGAGAAAATGGGATCCTTCTCTCTCTCTCTGAAAAGAAGATGACCATCTATTTTCTGAACAACGTGTATACTCTCAAGAACATCTTTCTGTCTCTGTTTACACTTGTTTTCTTCAGCCATAAAACTAAATATTATTATTCCATCATCCTCTTGTCTTTGTTATCGTCGTCATCCTCCTCTCAGATGAGCAGAGGAAAAAGATGAGCAAAGGAGCAACGACTAAAACTCTCCAGTTCTAACTTCCAACGTCATCTCAGTCTCACAGAGATATATTTTTTTATTATGAGCTGAGCCACTTTACAGACTCGTAAAAACGGAGATTTCATTTCATATTCATTCATTTTCTCATTTTATTTATCCTGCTGCTACGGCACTACTACTGTTGCTATTGTTGCTCTGATTGCTGCGTAGAACAAGGAGGTATGTGTGGAGGATGGAGGATATATATATGGAGGGAGGATGATGAAGAAGATTATTAGTGACGATATGTTTAGAATGTCGTTTCGCTGCTGCTGCTCCTGCTTTTGTACTTTACGTTTTTACTATTATTATTATTATTCCACACAGTAGTAGTAGGAGAAAAACGACAAACATTTTCCAGAGAATCCACACACCCACACGGAGCAAAAGCCTGCGATTATTACACTACTTCTCCTGCCATTATTGCTATTATTATGAAATGCATAAACGGGAGAAAGGCACCCAGCTCACATCACCTTACTTAATAGAAAGTGGAGAGAGAGAGGAGCAAGTTTGCCACCTGAATAAACAGAGATAAAAGGGGAAAACAGGACAAGTTTCTGTCTTTCCACTTTCCAGCCAGAGAGAGAGAGAGAGAGAGAGAAATGGTGGAGTAGTCTTGTTAAACTTGTTGTTTCTACTGCCGCGACGACGACTACACTACAAACTATGTATTCCTCTAATCATAATAATAGTAATAATGAATGACAAAATTTTATATCTACGGGATAAACAAAAGGCGATATAGCAAAGTAGCACCCCGTACATATGTAGCAGTTGTTGTTGTTACAAGGCAATCAGAGTATTAAAAAAAGGTTAATTTTGTGGAGGAGACGGACAGACATGCATATAGAGAGCTGAAGACTTTAAACTGCGTTTTCAGGGATAAATTTTCTAGTGTACAATTTCGCTGCTCGTTTGTCGATCCACGGTTTAATAATGAATAGCGGCACGACGGCGGCGGCGGCGGTGGTGGATATGTTCTGGGTTCTTCTTTTGGCATGCATGCATGATGCACTCCATTTTCCCTCCTGTCTAATTCCAGTAAAGAAAGTACAGAACGAGAGAGAGGCAACAACCCTTTCTCCTCTCTCTCTCTCCTGCAGTGTGTCTATCAGTCTGTCTGTTTGTTCATGCAAAGTAAATGAGATTAAAGGAAAAAGATTGCGTGATGCTGTTTCTCTCTCTCTCCTTCTTGTCCTCCTCCTCCTCCTCTATATACATTACTTCCTGATATACCTTTTCTCTGAAACTTTTCTGTTTCAACTTTTTCAGCTTTCCACCACCACCACCAACATAACAGCAACGCATAACGGCATCAGCCAGCATCCCTTTCCAAAAAAATAGTAACACGGGCCATCATGATGATGATCATGATGAATACTACACACACACCACCCATTTCACAACTTTTAACTTTTTTCCTCTCTCAGTTTCCATTCTCCTTTTTCTCTTCTCCTGTCTGAACGAAACGCAGTATTTAAAAAAAAAATTTCATGGTAGCTCCTTTTATTTTCACCAAACCTTTTGTTGTCGGCTTGAGCGAAAAGTAGAGAAAAAAAAAGTGAAACAAAAAGTTGGAGGAACAAAATAGCATCTTGTTATCTGATCGCTTTTCTGCTGCTTTTCCCGTGCTCGCTTGAAAAATAAGCAACATTCAACATCCCAACCCAACAAATTTTCCCCTGGCCTTGTTCATTTTATCAAGGTATCTATCTATGTTTCCATCTCCTCGCAGCCATCATCATCACGATCATCATCCTCCTCCTCCTCCTTCTCTGCTGATGACTAAACTAAACATTGTCTTTATAAAAGCGCCACGTTTTAATTCCTACACATAGGCATTCCGAGGAAAATCGGTGGCGGTGGTGTGGGTGGGTGGGGTGCTGGCTGCTGCTGCTATGTAGCAAAAACAAGGAGCACCCAGACCCAGAGAAAGGAAAAGATGACGACGCGCGGTGATTATAATGCGGTATGTCACTTCGTCACCCTCGTCCTCATCATCTCATTTTCCGTCTAAATCTCGACTGCTCAAATTTCACCATGAAAAGGAGTGAATGAGTTTGTGTGAAGGAGGATTTTCCAGGAACAAAAATATTCATGCTCTGATGCTGCTGCTGCTGCTGTTCCGACTCCTACACTTGTTCATCTTTTTCCTCCATCTACCTACATAACACACTCACACTGTTTTACTCTGCCTTGTCCAATTATTTACATTAGTTACGGACCAATTAACCTGTTCTCTCTTTTCCTCATCCATTCATTTTCCCCAACCGTTTTTCCAAACTGTCTCCAATTTTCTCACCAAGAAATAATATTCATCGAACGAAAAACGAAACATGAGATGCGTATATAAAAAAATTGACTTTTTCTCCGAAAATAGAAAAATATATACATACATATGCTCTGTATTTTCCCGGTTATTTTTTTATTGCAGAAAATAATGCTTGTGGTTTTCAAGAAGAGGACCAAAAAAACCGACCAGACCGTCTCCTCGTCTCTCTCGCGCTGCTCATCCGAGCGAACACCCTTTTCGTTTGACGGTTAATGGCCAAGAAAATGGTGGTGAACTTGCCAGTATTTTTCTCTCTTCTTCAAACAGCCAAAAACATGATTGTACCACCATCCACCACCACCCGCATATACATACATATATTATGTACAATCGCCAGAGAATCACGACAGAATATTATTATGTAGTTTACTTTACTCTCTCTCTTTTCTTGTGTCCATTTCACCGTTATCATCATCCTCATCATGATGATGATCCTCCTCTCTTCTCTCTCTCGTGGTCATCCTCAAAATTCTACTGCCATCATATCCTCCTCCCTTCTTCTCCTTCGCCACCACCACATTCCATTCCAAACGCGTGCATAACATACAGACTACATATCTGTGTATATCCACGCACAGAAAAAAAAAATCTCCAGTGCAGTCGTCAGTCAGTGAACACTGAGCACTGTGTTTCTTTCTTGTATCGCACTATTACTACTACTTGTTATTATTATTATTACCAACTTATATAGCATCAGCAGCAATGAAACTACTCCAACTCCATATTATAGTCTCGACACACACACACAAAAACCCCACCAACTCCCAGCACTGCTGCTCCTGCCGCAGCAGCATTGTCGTCTGCCTCCTTTCTCTTCTTCTCCAGCAGCAGTCGTTTCCAGTTCAGTTTTATTGCCAACTCCAGAAAAAAAAGAATACACACATACACACACACCACCACTGTATATATACTCAACTCACTCTTTTCTCTCCTCGATACACACAACCAGCCATCATGATCATCATCGTCTTCTTCATCTCTACCACCACCGCCACCACACCGCCAGCACTACTGCAGCAGGAGAGAAAATGTAGTGAGTTGAGTTGTGTGAGTGAGTGAATGTACAGCAGCAGCAGGAGCAGCAGGATAATGTCAAGTCACAAAAGAACTCTCTCTCTCTTTCTCTCTCTCCATCAGAAAATATAAAGTGAGTAGAGAGACTCCACATAATGGTGGTGCAGTAGAGAACGGCACCACCACCACCACCATGTCCCCATAATATTTATACATATTTATGGAGAAATGTGTAGGGAGAAATGCGAGAGTGAGAGAGTGAAAGGGAAACGAGAAAAACGAGGAGGACTCTACTACTACCCAACACACACAATGTAACTGAAATACACATTCCAGTATTTTCTCTCTAACGGCAGAGTAGAGGAAGAGCAGTAGTGCACCAAAAAAAAAATTTCTACAACACCGCCACCATTTTCACTTTTTATTATTCTTCCTTCTATTTACTTTATTATGGAGGAGGATGATGATGACGATGACGACGGCGGTACTGAGAACACAGAGAGAGGCGATGATCATGATGATGGTGATGTTGTTGGAAAGGAAAGGAGGAGAATAAAGATGGTTGCATGCCAAGAAAAAAAATACTTACATACATGCCTACCTACTTACATTTTCTAGCAGCAGATAAAATATACAGTGGTGCCGAAAACCCGAGAAGAGAAGAAAAAAAATCTCCATATAAGGGAAGAGATATCATTATTATTATTATTATGCTACAACTGCTACTAAAAGTGCATATATATCCATACTATTATGTATAATGGCTGTAGTGTGTGTGTGAGTGTGCTGTATGAAAAGGGAGAAAGTTTTTGACCCTCTTCCAACGAAACACAGAAAGAGACGAAAAAAAATGTACAACATGGGCTGAGGAATGTTGTTACAGGAAAACAGCAGCAGTGGAAAATAGCAACAGCCCTTGAGAGAGAGAAAAGAGAGAGTGAAATGGATGGATGGATGGAGAGAAAAGAGCAAGTGTATACAAGATAAATATTTACTAAAGCAATTGTTCTCATCCTTCTCTACTCTCTCTCTCTCTCTCTTTCTCTAGTCGTCGCAGTCGTTTTCACTGTTTTCTTCCTGCTGCTATTGCGGATGAAGCCGCTGTTGATGACGATGACGACGACTAGAATGACTGGAAAGACGAGGACGTGAAAGTTTATGGAGAAAAAATGTGTGTTTTTATATATATTTGGAGCACACAGTGGTCATGTAATAAAAAAAATTTTGTAGTAGCAGTAGTCGTATTGATTCTGTTGGTTTTTTTTTGTGTGTGAAAGTAATAACGACATATGTGTATTGGCAAAAAAATAAGGCGAATGACATGTTGGAAGATTTTCGGGGGACTTGGGATGAGTTTTGCAGTCTGACTCTTGTGCTTTTTTTGAGCTGATGATAATGATGATGACATGATGAGGAGTTCGAAAAGACGTTTGATGCGGTTGGAAAATGAAATGAGGAGGAAGAAGAAGGGAGATGATTATGATGAGACGAAGATGAAGGAAGGAGAGCGAGAGAGAGGGATTCAAATAAAAATGTATTTGCATAGTTGATTGGAATGAATAAGGTATGATGAGCGTGAGTGGTGGTAGAGGATGAGGAATGAGAGGCGAAGATTTTTTTTGTCATTTTCCTTGGAATGATGAAGAGAAAGTAGGAAAAAAAACATTATCCCGTTGTTCAATGGGAAAATCGACAGATGAAGCAGAAGAAAATTGATGTAAAGTAAGACGTGATGGGACTTTAGAAGAAAAGAAACGGAGTGCATTTTTTGTCTAGTCATTCAGTGACGCTCTCTCTCTCTCAGATAGACAGACAGACAAATTGGTCAACCTGTTTGAATTTAAGGAGGATTTTCACTGGATTTCCTTGCACTTTATATTTTTTGGATAGATAGAGAGATAGACAGAAAAAATGCAGAGATTCATACAGATTTTTTTCCTCAGCAATTCACCCCCTGCCAGTAAACCAGTCAGTCACTCAAGACAAGGTGCTCAACGGAGCTGAAGAAGGCAAAAAACAGCAGAACCGACCGAGCGTAGGTGGATATAATAAATTATTAGCTGACGGAGTTTTAGCTTTCCAGACTTGATACTAAACAGAGCAGGACCGTGAAAAATCAATCAGAAAAGTCACAAGTGCGGAACTACCGCTACTCCTACTGCACCGCTCATACTGATAAATACAATATTTTATTCCTTCCATCCCCAACATCATCATCGTCAGCATCATCATCATGAAAAAAAGATGGAAACGAGGAAATAGAGAGAGAGAGAAAGAAAGAGAGATAAGATTATAGAGACAGCCGGGAACATAATCATCATCTTCCTCTCTTTCCCCGCATCACCATCTCGTTTCATCTCTCATTCCATCTTGAAAAGGAGGTGAAAGGGAGAGAAAAAAATATGACGCTCTCTCTCTCTATCTATCTATCTCCTTCTCTAGAAATTCACACCGGAGGAGAATCATCCTCATCGTCGTCATCAACATGATGATCGTCCTCATCGTTAGCAATGGCATCCTTTATTCGGAAGGAAGCAAAGTGGGAAAGGAGAGAGGAGCAAAAAAGGAAATAATCACCTGTTACTTGATACCACCGCCGCCGATGCCATCATCAACATCATTTCCTTTTTCGATTGAGCAAGAATGAGAAGGAGAGAAGAAGAAAGGTGGTGGTGGTGGTGGAGGGAAGGGGAAGAGGATAGAGAACAAACTTTTTTTTTCTTCTTCTTTCTCTATCAAGTGAACAGAGAGAGAGAAGAAGGAAGAGGAAGACGAGGACAAAAGAGAGAAAAAGAATCTCAGGTATATATAGATAGATAGGTAGTTGGGAAAAAAGTTTATTGGGAAGAAGAAAGGGAGAAAAAAGAAAACAGACAGTTACAATCAGTTCAGTTCACTAGTAATCAATTCAACACGAGCGAACAAACGAACGACGAGAGAGAGAGAGAGACAGGAAGAAGGGAACAGACAGAAGAACAGGACGAGAGAGAGAGAGAGGGAGAAGAGGAATTGATTCTATTTTATTGATCATCTTCATTGTCTGTGGCATTATCTATCAAACAGAGTGAGGGATTCCCATTAGCACTTTATCATCACGGGAGAGAAATCGGTATGGAATGTATTCCAAAGGAACCGGGAAAATAAATCTATCTCGCTTTTTCTTGTACTTTTTTTTAAAACAAAATTATTCAAAACAATAAATATCGTTGTAAAATTGACCAAAAGTGCATTAAACAACAAAGTCAAAGACGAACAAAACAAACTAGCAAAAACTTGTGTGATGTACTTTTTTTTTGATGAATTTCAAAGTAGAGAGGATCTGGCTGGTTTAGACCAATTTTTCTTGCGTCAAAAGGAATAAAATAAATAAGTTGGTATAGCCGCCAAGAGAAAGTGTAAGCTGTAGTTTGTGTCTAGTGCAGCAGAAACTACAACAAAGATAAGCATTTATATTTCAGCCACAAACACAACAAGAGCAGAAGAGGAGCCTCCAAAGTCATAAAGTACTTTTCAAATTCAGCCCTCACTAAATTTTCCAGCGTGTCTGTTAATGCTGTGCCGCTACTACTACTGCTGTTGTTGTTGTTGTTGTTGTTCTTGTTGTTTTTACTGACTCTATAATAAATATTTCCAACGAATCCACAACACCAACTACTACCACACAGCTTTTGCAACACACTCCCCCCTCAGATATATAAAAAAACATGTATATCTCTCTTCGTATTCTTAACTGTAAGTTTATATAAAAACAAATAAATATATCTTACCCAAGTAAGTATATTTTATCAAGTTTACATTGTCTACTTATACTTACTTATGTGTTTATGGCTGCTGCCATGCTGCTGCTTAACTTCACTTTCATTCTTGTGCCATTTACACTCTCTGTCCGTCCGTCCACACACAGAGACAGACATATAATAATATTGTACGCCCACGAAATTACCAGGCAACGGAAAAGAGAAAGAAAGAAAGGCATAAAGAAAGTAAACTGCATTTATTTATTTTTTATGCAACACAAAACTACGTACTCTCTCTAGTAAGTAAGTACAACAAGAGCAATCAGTCAGTAGACAAGTTGGAAAGGTTGGGATGATGATGACGGTGGAGGTGAATAAGGCTAACTGGAGTTGGTTTGCTTTCAAGTGGATTTCCCAAGTTGCCAAGTTCATGTTCGCTTGACCATTACCATTACACATACTGACTTGTGTGGTTGGTCTCTCTGTGTGTGTAGGAGGAGGAATTGGGGAGAGATTTTTTTTGTTTTTTTATTTTGTTGGAAGGAAATGTAGTGAAAATGTATTTATTAGAGAAAGAGAGAGTCAGACAGACAGAGAAAGCAACCATCCGACACCGCCGTATCAATTTTTACGAGAATCTACTCTCTTTAGTCTTACTTTTCAGTACACCGAAACAAGATGAGATTTTTTAAACCAGAAGCCAAAAAAAAACGAATTAAATCTCGCGGGTGTAAATTTTTCAGAGTGGCTACGTGACATAATCTTTTCGACAGAACAAATAAAAATCTTTTTTTTTACGCGGGCATGCGGCGGCGACAGTTCCATTTTTTCCAACGGATTTTGCATTTGTATCATTTTTTTTCAAAACTTGCCGCGCGCACTTTATGTGTAGTCATGTGATATGATATACACAGTTTAATGTGGGGGAAGTATTAAGAAGAAAAGAGCGCGAAAATGTGGACGACGACAATTATCGATTTAAAAAAGTAAAAACAAAAGCAAATAATAAAGTGACGGTGTGGTGGTGGCAAAAAGTATAAATAGTCAGACTGCTGCTGCTCATTCTTTTCCGTCCTTTTTTTTATTTCCCTGCTTATTGGTTCGTTATGCACGCTTAGGCAATAAACGGCAATAAAAAGTTTTACAGCCACCATTACTACAGGAAACGGCGAGTGGCCAACTTTCCTTGTACTCTATGACTATACACGCACACGCATATAAACATTTGCACATATATTCTACATACATGCATAATATACTTCATTATTATTACATCTGCAACCACTATATATACGCACTCATGATGCTTGCTTTGCAGTTGTCGTTGTTGCCGTTCTAAAAGACACACAGGGAGAGAAGCGAAAAACGCACAAAAAAAGAATGTGACCGTTATAATATTTTTCGTTGGCGTTGCCCTTCTTCTTCTTGTTGTTGTTTTTCGCCGTTTTTATGCGTTTTTTTCCCTACTAGAAACAACAACTACAGCTCCTGTTGTAAAATCTAGTTAGTTTCCTTATTATTCTCCGCTCTGTCGTGTAAACTTGTCGCTGTCGTGGATCATCAAAAAACGACCAGAGAGAATTCTACCGTTACTTTTTTCCTTTTTTCTCTCCCGTTTTCCACGCATCTATACTTTCTCTTTTTTTGCTACCCTTCTGAAAAATTTCTCCTTTTCTCTTTCTCACTTTCGAGCTGGTATAGAGTTTCTCCAGAATTTCGGTTTTACATTTTGTTCGTATTTTCTCTCACACTGCTGCAGTTTCTGCGTTCTGAACTGTGAAGCTCACGCACACACACACACACAGCTATATTTTATACCCAAGCTATTGTAGGTATTGTCAATTGTTGTTGTTGTTGTTATTATTATTATTCTTATCAGATCAGTTTCTCTATTGAGGTTCGCAAAAGTGAAAACTCTCTCTCTGTTTTGCTCTCAAAAGTGTGAATAGGTACATACAAACAAACAGTTTTACTATTATTTATTTAGAATTTCTGCCACCGTATAGAGTTTTCACGCAACCCTTTTCACACTTTTGTTTTTCTTTTCTTTTCACAAGGAATATAATTTGGGAAGGAAAGAAAGAAGGAGATTTTGCCAAGAAATACCGATCCAAGTTTTTTTTTGAGCCAAATGGAACGAAACTCGTGTAGATAAGTAGCGAAGCCAAATACATTGATTTCTTGTGTTTTTCTATGCAAAACTTTTGCCAACTGGCACACAGACAGACAGACAAAGTGATGCAGTAAATAAGAAGTAAAAATAAGATTGCGCTCTTTATTCCTGTTTTTCTTGGTTTTGTCGTCTAATTAACAAAATAGTTGTTGTTGTTTCTCGTGTGTGTGTGTGTGTGGTGCAGTTGCAAAAAGGAATTTTATTGCTGCCCATTCTTCTTCTTCTCCTTCTTCATCTCCGTATTTCTTATTATTACTGGAAATTACACAAGGGGGAAGAAAAAGGGAGAGGAATCAAAGTGGCAAAAAGTTGTAAACTTTTATTTATACTTTTCCCAAAACGCCATACAATACTAAAACTCTCTCCTTGTCCTTTCATTTCTCATTTTATTAATTAAATTAATCCCACAAAATGCGCAGCACATAAATATATCCCATAAGAAGAAGAACAAAAAGCTTAAATATGGGAAGGAAAAGTAAGTAAAATGTGAGGGACGCCAAAAAACAATACATACTATTGCTGTACTATAAATATATTTGCATTTGCAGCAGAAAAAAATATATTAATTAAATATATTTACGTTTACTATAATTAGCTACATAATTGCCATGATCTTAAATATCTGTAGATAAGACTACTTCTTATTGATAAGAGCTTATATATTAATTTTTTGTTGGAGGAGATCTAACTAACCTTAAAGCACACCATTCCGTTGGTATTTGAGGCAAGGCTGGTGAAGGGGGGCATCAGGTTAGGCACCGTAAACGGAATAAAGAGCATTTTGCCAAACTTTCCGGTTATAGCCGACGACGACGACTCAAAAACCAGCGCTTTTCTCTCCTCCTTTTTTTTGCAAAAACAACAGCTGACGAATGACCTTTACCACTTTCTTTTTACCGTTACTATCACCGTTACTTTATTTTTTTGTATTCAACACTATACGTACTTGTATATATATTAATGGTCTTTGTTGTATGTAATTAATAACTAATTATATATATATATAATTTTTGTCTATATCATTTATGGTCATTTCTCAGTAAAAAATGTTATATTTTTTTTTGTACGCTTTCACCACAAAAATCAATCATCACTAAAAGAAAGTAAATAGAAAAAAAATATATATGTATACGCCACTGCCACACAACAACTCGTCTTGACAAAACGACGATTAATAATGATTGTATTTTTTTTATTTCGTCGTGTTGTTGACTCTTTTGTAAGAAAAATCCACCCTTTTTTCTGTTTTTTTTTTCAAAAGAAAATCAACTCAAACTCAGCACGATACGAGGATGATATATAACAAACTTGTTTGCCTTTCTTATCCACTTTTCCTGTGCGAAAAAACTAAACCGTTCCTTTCTCTGTTTACCAATATCATTTGGAATACATTTTTTTTATGTACTCAGAGTACACCTACACCACACCAATATCACCGGTCATGTTAGATATATATTTCCCTTTTTCTCTTTGCTGAACTTGGCAAGTTCAAATAAATTTATTACTTCCTTCCACAATTGTTTATTATTATTTTTTTGTGTGTGTATGGTTCCACACAACAACAGGAACAAATGTCAACAGGACCACCGCGCCACCACACGAACAAAGAGAAATAAATGAGCGGAGAGCACAATGAAGAGAAAAAAAAATTATGTATCTAATATACTTTCACCTGTTATCTTTAAAAAATTATTTATCTTTTTTCAAGACACACCACCACTTTTCCACGTCCAACTTTTACCACTGCAACTGTCATCATCACAACAACAATACGTTATCTGTACAAGAGTAAAAAACGACCGTTTTTCTTTTCTTTTCTTTTGCTTATTTTTGCAAGCTGGGTGAAAGGGAGGAAAATGTTGTTTTCCAGTCAACGTTTCTGGCCCAAATTTCCCCAGAAAAAAGGGAGAAAAATGAGTGCGCGAGTGGTGGAAGCGAAAGTGAGTGTTTAAGGCTTGTTGCTGGAGAAGAGCTGAAAAAAGAGAGAGTTTTGGAAGTTTTGGGAAGCAACTGGCTGGAAATGTTTGTCTCTCGTTCCTCCAGAGTATTCTTCCTCCACCGCCTGCAACTCCACCACCACCAACAGCACCACCACCACACACCAAAAAAGCAGCAGGAAAGCACAGAAAGTGAAAGCGAGACCTTTTATTTTTATGGACTTCTCCAAAGCTTTCTTTCCAACAGCAGCAGTAGCAGCAAACAGCAAACAAACAAGGAACAAGAAAATGTTTTTCACCCGCACCACCTTCCAAAAAAAAACACCACGAGAGTCAAATATAAATCTGGAAACCAAAACGGTTCACTAGTTCCGGGTTTGTGTTTTTTTTTGTATGTATTTTTTTAGAAAACTTGTCAATTTTTTTTTGTCCTTTTTTGAAATTGTACAAAAAAAAAACTTTCGATTGTAGCCAAGATTCTTGTTGTTGTTGCTTATATTATAAAAAATATATATTCTGTGTTATCAATAATTGTGATTTATGGCCTTGTTTTGATTGTTTCCAATATTTTTTGTTGCTTTTTGTTTCAACGTTGGTTGTTTGTTGTTGTTTGCTGTCGTCTTTTTAATGGCAATGGCGTCAACACAGAGTAGTATCAGTTGTAGTTCTGCTCAGTCGTAATAGAGTCCACTTTTTTTTGCTACGGTTTGTTTTTATATTAAACGGTAGTAGAAAACACTTACAATGTATTTAAATATTTAAATACGTATTTTTTTGTTTACTTATTTATTTATCTCGCGCAGATTTATTATTTACGCTTGTTGTGAAAAAGGTTGTGGAAAAATAATGGCCTTGTGTGGTCCGTTTTTCTAAAATTTTGGTTTTCAAAGTTCATTTACAAAAAAAGAATGTTTTAGTAAACCACGTCTGACGAATGATGCAGTTTCAGAGCACCTTAATGACTTATCTTAATAATGATACTAAAAAACCAGATTGTTCTTTTTATGATGATTGTTCCAATAAAATCCGATAACTCTTTTTTGTTTAATAATTCAACTCAGCAATAAACAATTAGCCTCCCTTTTACAAGTACCCGTAAACAACTTGAACTGATAATAATGCACGCGCCTACTATAACTAATTGAGAGACAATTAATGAGAGAGAGATATAATAAACAGGAGAAATTTTTTTTTTGTGATGATGGATAGCTAGAGAGAGAGAGAGAGAGAGATAGATAGAGAGAGATAGAGAGAGAGAGAAACGGGAGGTAAAAATGATGTGACACGAAAATACTCTGCTCTTCTGCACCACCACCACCTTCTGGTCTTGTTGTACTAGTTGGTTTGGCTCCGTCGTTTTTCCTTTCCTACTCCTCCCGTCCTTTTTACTCCACAACTTTTACTCGGCTCTACTTACTACACACAGAGTCGTCGAAAAATCCACCAGCACCACCAAACACCACACACCACCATCAGAGCAACCACCACCACCTCGGCATACAATGCAATGATGAAAAACGGGGAAGAAAACTTGGAACACCGCCGCCGCCGCCGCTTTACTATCTACACACACACACATACACAAGCTAACTCTCTCTCCTACAATCACCACCACCAAAGCAGTTTTCAGAGAGTAGACCTCTTTTCTCTGGAAAAAACCGAGAGCATGAAAAAAATATATACATTTTCTACTCTCTCCAGACTACAGAGCAGCAGCAATAGTTCCAACAGTGGAGAAACCTCTACCACCACCACCGCCGCCACCTTATACTTTTTTTTTACTCCCACCACCACCGCCAGCTCTCTTCTAACTCTCTCGGCTCGGCGTCATCCTCATCACCAAATCCATTCATCCACCACTACCAAGAACCAGTAAAATATCTACTTATTATTATTATCACCAGAGTACAGTGTACATTTTTTTATATCGTTAGGAAAACAAGAGCACACACACAGTCACTATCAGAGTGAAAAGGGCGACAAGAATAAAAAAAATAATAAATATAAGTATATAGTGTACAGTTTTTAGTAGCTCTCAGCACGTTTTCTTTTTCCTCCGCGCGTACAATGTACACTGTTATTCTGCATTATTTTGTATCGACGAGAGAGCAGTAGTTTTTTTTCTCTCTTTCTCTCTCTCTAGTGCACTTTTCCCTCCACTCCACTCCACTAGGCAAGAAAAAGAGAAAGCTGGTGTGGAGGAGTATATATTGGAGGAACAAGACACCGAGAAAATGCACACCATATATACATATAAACGCTGCGACTACTACTGCTGCTTTGCTACTTTTGTACCATCTCTCCAGATGACGATGATAATGGTCTCATGTGACGACGACGTTTATTCCTACCACCACCGCTACTACATTTAGTAGAAAATTTAGTAAGTGGTTGTAGCGGGTCTACTGGAAAAATAAATATATATATAAATACATATACAGAGACGTAATCGCTGCTTTAGAGAAACCACCAGCAGCACATGCTCACAGGAGAAAGGGAAAGTGACTTTTTTTATATACACGAGAAAAAAAATATTATTCTTATTTTCTTCGTCAGTCCGTCTGTCCGCTTTCCTCTCTTTCTGGGAAGAAGAAAAGAAATATATAATGGAAAAACCGTTTCTCTCTCTATCTCCACGGGGTTTTACCCGAATCATCTATCTATCCATTCATCCCTAGCTGGAACTTATACAACTTCTGGATCTACATTCTACACAACCCGACAATTTTATACTTCAGTTCTCTCTCTCCATTTACTTTATATTTTTTTGGTAAGATGAAGACGAAGAAGAAATGTTAACAAAATATTATGCCGAGAGAGAGAGAGAGAGAGAAGGGTTTACATTATCACAAAACATGCTGCTGCACCACTACTACTCCCACTCCAATATAAATAGTTATACAGTGTTTTTTTTTCGGAGTAATCTCTCGTTCCCCCTTTCAATGCATTTGGCTACTTGGCTCTTTCTACTACTTTACCCTTTTTCCCCACTTATGTATTTATTTCCAGCAAGCAAAGAATGTTATCATCATCACCACCCAAAAAGAGTGGTGAAAAAAAGTCGAGCTGACCAGCAGCAGCAGGTTGATGATGATGATGGTTTGGTGATCATAAAAAATGAAAAAGAAGAAATACGACGTTGCACACATACACACACGTTGCGTTTTACATTTTGGACATTTGGACATGTTGGACCATTTATTGCGATGGTCATTTTTGATGATGATGATGAGGAGGATGAAGATCATGAAAAAAAAAATGAAGAATCCTAACATGAAGATTTTTTTTACGGTTTGGTTGGTAGTGAACGCTGGTGTTTACATAGCCATTGGGCTATAGTTACATAACCAAGTAGCAGGATACAATCCCTATTTTGTAGAGAGAGAGAGAGAAAGAGTTTTTATGTTTATGAGGAAAGGAGAGAGCGGGCCACCAGGGAAAAGGGACTAACAGGCTGAAAGAGAGAGAGAGAGAGTTTTGGTGGATGGGCCAGAGTTTTTACGACTTTTTGACGACATCATTATCAGAGATTAGCTTGAATATTGCAGCTGCTCAAGCAAAGTCAATTTAATAAATCCAATCATCAAACCTTTCCTCCTCTTCTTCCTTCTCATCATCCAACAACAATCCAACCAACAATCTCTCAACTCTCTCTCTAATGTACATACATACACACTCGACTAAAAAGATCAAAAAGTTACTCCACTCATCATCATCATCGAGGAGATGATCACCACTCGACTGACTTGTTGTTGTGGTGGACGTTACATGCATTCATTCATTCCGATTCTTCCCTTTATGTCCATTGCTGCTGCTGACCAACCAAGCCCACCAGAAATCCTCTAATCAACACGCACCAAACATCACCACCACCATCGCCGCCAAACAATCATCATCCATTCCATCTACCATTTTATTCACCTTTTTTTAACTCAAAATCCCATCTCTCTCCATCAACTCCCTCACTCCATCCATTATATATTATTTCTCAAGGCTGCTGCTGCTTGCTGCATTTGCTTTAGCAGTTTCGTCATCATCACTTTTTCACCACTGGTCATGTTAAAACCACGACCGCAACGTCACATCCATATCACCATCAGCTTCACAAGATTTTTTTACCAGCTTGCAATTTTCGACAGAGAGGAGAAAGCTGTGTGTACTCTGCTCCTGCTATCATGTCGCATTTTTATGCGTGGATGTAGGCTGTATCGTGAAGGTGCCTCAAAAAAGGGACAGATTTTTTTTTTCTTTCCATCTCTCTCTCTCTCTTTTCGATCTCGACGACTTTGACTCGCTGCTCTCGACTCTATATTGACTTTAGTTTATTTATCTGGCGAAAAAAAAAATTGTAGAATGTGGTGGTGGTATGCCGCCGGGAGCAGTAGTAGCGGTGGTTGTTGGTATGCATGTTTTTTTCTGATAAAAATGCTTCTGCTGTGCTGCTGCTGCTATTCTGCTTTTCTAAAGAGAGAGAGAGAGAGAGAGTAAAGTAATATTGAACTTGTGTAAGAGTGTGTAGCTATTTATTATTGGACATGAGGGGAAATGGAGGGAGGCAAGTCAAGTGGTGGAGTTTTGGAGTAAAAAGCCCCACAGGTCTTGTCACGGGATCACCACACCGCTACCATACCACCACCGCCGCCACCGATCCCACTACAGTCAGCAGTATGGCAAAGGGAAAATGCAAAAGGAATATATCGAATTCCATTCTTCTGTTCTGTTCTATGGCTTATTTTTTTCCGGATCCACCAGGAACGCCGCCACTGCCGCAGATGTGATACCACACACACAGTGTCAGATTTGGCATTAGCCAGTCAGCCACTCTCTCTCTAGCTTTCCAACTTTACATCTCCGTCTCTTTTGAATAATATTTTATTTCTAGTCTGCAATAATGGCAAATAGTAGCAGAGTAGCAGTAGAACAAGATGATACAAAGCTCAACTTTTTTTTTCTACAGAAAAAAAAATTGTGTCTATCTATTCATAGGAATCCGTGAATGAATGAATGTCTGGCTGGATGAATGAATGAAAGTATCAAAAAAAATAAATAAGTACACGTTTTGTGATTGTGTGTGTGCTCCTGCTCCAGGGAAACAATTTTTGTCCGCGTTATATTCATTTTTTTGTGTTGGTGGGAGTGAGGCAAATAGGAAAATCATGTTGGTTTGGTTGCAGTGGAATATATAAAAAAAGAAAGTGGTAAATTGATAGTTTTTTTTTCTTTTCCTTCTCCTTCCTGGTTTGATTAGCCATCATGTCAACTTTGCCAACAATGCTGGCAGATTGTTTGAGATATAGAGAGACAGAGAAAGCGCGAGGGAAAGGAAAGAAGGAAGAAAATAAAAAGTAGTATATATGGTTATCAATATCAACATCATCATGATAAGCAATCACATCACACGCACCGAATCTATATAGGTACTGTGGATGCGGCGTGTATCAGAAATCAAATCACGTGAGATCACTCACTCACTCACAATCTATCCATCTATATCGATACCCGATATCCTTCTCCGGTTTATTTTTTTGCGCCCAACAGCAACGTAACAAACAAATAGTAAATAAAATATGTGTACAAAGATGAGGATCATGACCATCGTGATTTCGTGATACCATCAACCTTTTTTTTACCCCTCGGCTTCACCTCACTTCTCTCTCAACTCAACTCAACATATTTCTTCTCTCTTCACCAATTTCTTCCTATTTGTTTTCTGACGTCGGCATTGACAGACAGACAAAAAGAGAAGAAAAAAAAAATCTTTCATGAACTCCCTGACTGCGTAAATACGTATCGTATAGATAGGTATCCAGTTTTGCATTTTGCAATGATGATAGATGCACTTTGTCTCCTCTTTTTTTATTCCGATTGTTGTAACCATGGCTACTCATAACAGATCACTGCATACTTATACATACATCCCTATTATATTTAATGTGACATGATGCTTTTTTCTTGAGTGCGTGCGTACATACAATGTGTGTATGTTACACACAACATAAAAAATGTAACAGCATTTTTTCTCGATTTTTTTTTTGCTTTTTCTTTCTTTCTTTCTTTCTTTTTTTTCAAAAAAAAAAAAAGATGCGAGGACAAAAGGAAAGCCGACATGTTGCCAGCATTATTTCCAGTGTGCAGTGCAGTGGCTGCAGAGACGAAACAAGTTTAAGAGAGGAAAAGGTTAGAAAAAAATGGGATTTTCTCTCTCTTTGGTCTTGCACACCACCACACTCACAAAAAAACTACTATACAGACTATACAACCACTGCAGTGTGTACTATCATCATCATCATCATCATAGTCAAGTTAAGAAGCTTGTTGGTATGGTGATATGGTGATGGCGGTGGTGGAGGGATACTCCTTTACTACCGCACTGCACTCTTTCGTTTCTATGATATCATGGCTTTTCCCAGAAAAAAAATATAAAGTGTATCAAGACGAAGAAGAAGAAAGAGCTTTATTTTAAGTAATGCTTCCATACACACACTACTTATTGAACTAGTCCGCTTTGTCAGTCTGCACGAATGTTACTTTTGCTCAGCTCAAGTCCAACTGTGTGGGGTATAGTGAGATATTTGTACCGGTACTTCTTTACTGTCTTTACCATCCCATCAAAGCAGGGAGTAAAAGCTGGTGTGGGTGTGTGTGTGTGTGTGGTGTGCGTATGGTGTTCATAAAAATAACTAAGAGGAGGAAAAAGGGAAAGTGATACATTGTTAGGATATTTACACAAGGAGAAGGACGACAAGAAGAAAAAAGCCAAGCCAAGTCACTACCACTCGCATTATTCCCTCTTGCTCCTCTTCTCTTATATGTCGTCTGACTGACTGCAAGAACGAGAGAGAGAGAGAGACTTTAGCACGTTATATTTATTTTTTCTCTCTCTTTCTCAGAAGAAAGCCCATGAAAAAAAAATTCTACATGAATGGAGTTTCTTTTCTTGGATGGATGGATGGATGCATCAAGTTCTTGTACGCGTGTATGTATGTATGTATACTTATTATTATTTTTCCATGTTACCGACACCATCTCGCCATCAATGCTACTAGTACCACTGCATCTTGTCTTTTTTTTCTTCTTTCTTCATGTTACATCATCCACAGTAATAGAATGTATCAACAAAACTTAAAGCACACACACACACACACAACTCGTTCGACTTCCCACACCACCACCATCCACACAACACAAACGAAACGGATGGATGGATCATCATGACGAGAGAAACGATGATGCTATATCATCATTGAAAATAAACCAGCTATATTTATCCAGCCAATTTTTTTTTGTGTGTGTCTGGATGCCTAGATGATGCGTGTGGAAAATAGAGAGAGAGATATATTTTTTGTCGTTTCAATTGAGAAAAGAGGGATTGGATGGATGGATGGATGGCTTGGTGGGCAAACAGACAAAAAATTAGCTGGAATTGACGAAGAAGCAGAAGGGAAACAACATTGAAATGTTGTGGAGGAGTTTTGCTGGATGATGAAGATGAGGTTACAAAGCTCTCATCATTAGCACTAATACAAATAATGAAGATGGTGTGTGGCTGGTTCTGGCTGGCTGATGGGTGAAGATTATCAACCCAACTTTTTTTTTCATTGTCATGTCATCATCATTAGCCGATTGGAAACTTTTTTTTATTTCGGTGGCGGCCGTGATGTTTTAAGTCTGTAGACATTTTTTTTTGCGTTACGCATGTTGAAATATAGACAGTTTTTTTTTAAAAGTCCTAAAGCTAGTTTCCACTCGGCTTAAATTCAATTTTTGTGAAAAAAAAAGTTTTCCAGCTTCAAAAATAGAAATAAGCCTATTTTATGGCACGGTAATAATGAACTGTTTTATAATTCAAGCGAAGTAGAAAAGTAGCGGTGAGATTAGGATTGGAGTTAAAAACTCTGGAGCAAGCCCTAAAAATAAATTGTCCTCGGTATTTACCATTGTTCCCGTTTTTGTGTGGAAAATGTGAAATAATAGCTGAAGCTGATATGCTTCGTGTTGGCATGGTGGCGGAGTGTGAAAAAAAAAGTTTTAGTTTAGGTAGTAGAGTGAGTGGTGGTGGTGGTGGTGGGGAGGAATGTATGCGGAATAAGAAGATGAAAAAGATGATGTTGGTGCGTGCAAAGCCTCCACAAATCTCTTTCTGTTTTTCGCTTCGATGACCAATTTACTCCTTCTTCCTCATCGTGCCAGGCTTTGCAGCAGCAGCAGCACCAAAACCACCGTCACATTGCAGCACACACACACAAGCAGCAACAAATGCTTGTTGAATAACTGGAAAGAGATGAAGAAAAGTGGAAAGCGAGAGAAATTGATGAAGTATTTTCTTTTCTCTCTCTCTCTACTTCCATCTCGCTCAGCTTTTCATCCCACCTATAATATTTATGTAGGTAAAACGCATTAAGAAAAAAGGCTGTGTGGCTGTTGCTGACGATGATGAGGATGACGATCATGCTGAGCGAGTTTAATTTAAAAGGTACACACGGAAAACGAGGATGGATGATGCATGCATGCAACCATTTTCTCTCCCTCTTTCCTCCCCAACACCAAAATCTCAGATTTTGATGATCAACCAAGAAGAAGGGATTATGTAAAAAGCACAGGAAAAAAACAAACAGCGTCAAACAGAGATGTCTATATAGCTTCCTTACTGGAAACAACGGTTATAACGCCACCGAGTATTTTTCTAGACTCATTCCTACCATTCCAAACCAGTTTTGTCCAGCAGCCGTGGAAAGAACCGTGCATTCTGCCAACCCTGTCATTCATTTTTTCTTCTTTTAAAATGGCGAGTAGTTTTGCAGAGATTTTTATTATTTTACCAGGAAATAACTAAGTAGTAGTAGTAGAGCAACAGCAGAGCAAACAAGATAAAGAGAGAGAGCGAGAGCTGCCATCAAACTTTTACTTTTACTTTAGCTTCCCTTCTTCACTTTGCTGCTGGTTGTCAAAATGTTGATCATGACTAAGCATTTGAACCCACTCACCGAGAGAGAAAAAAAAAGATGAGCACATAGCAAGCAAGGAAACAAGTAGGCAAAGACTGAAAGTGTGTTTTGAGTGAGATGGATATAAATGGAGTTGGTGGTGGTGGTGGTTGTGATGGTGATGCTGCTGCTCAAGTGTGATCACGACTCTGGTGAACATGAAGATGATGATCCTAAAAAAATCAGCGGAACAACACCGCACACAAAAAAAAACACCACCACCACCGCACCACCGCCATACCACCAAAAAATCTCTTCATCTCTCACTCATTCTCATTCTTTTAATATTATATTTTTTTCTTCTATGCAGCTCGTACGAAAGATGATAACGACGGGATGAAAAAAAAGATTCTCTGCTCATCGACGACTCTACTCTTGTGACTGACATGAGCATGTTGGAAGGAGAGAGAGAGAGAGAGGATAAGAGTCTGACTGACTGACTGACTAAGTGGGTGAGTGAATCAGAGAGAGAGAAAAGTGAGAGCTTTCACCCACCACCACTTTTTTCCTGGCTTGTCATCATATCAACAACATCTCATATCTCTCTCTCACTGCATCAGTACATGATCATCTGATCTGATCATCATCTTCTTCGACGGAGAGAAAGGTTGAGAGAGTTTTGAGTTTTTTTTTTCTTTTTGCAAAAAAAAATGAAAATAAATAAATAGTAATAAAAAAATGTGGAATGCAAAGTGGAAAGAAGAATACTAGCAATAAATACCTACTACACACACATCATTTATTTTCCCTTGTCTGTTGAGAGAAAGAGAGTATTTTTGAAAAGAGTTTGTTGAGTTGTTGTTGACGTTGTCAATTCATTTTTTTCTGGGAAAAAAAGGAAAAAGGCAAAAAACATGAGAGGATCATGGCAGAATGTATTGCAAGGGTGATTTATGCGAATTTTTTTTAGATCTCAAGTGTGTCAAGAAAATGTCGACGATACAAGATGATGTTTTGAGATGTTGCTGTTGTGCTACTTATCTGCATCGTTTTTTGTCATTTTTAAAAAGAAATATTATTTAGGAGACTCCTGAGAGAGCTCATTATTATTACTTTGGCGTGTCCAAAAAAAAGTTTTAAAGAAGAAAATAAAGTTTAAAAAAAAATGAAATAAAAAAAGGGAAATATATATAATTGGACTTTACGTTGTCACGTCTCCCTTCATTCCAAATGTGCAAAATCTTCCCCCATTATGTATGCATGCATTTCACTGACTGAGAACAAAAATTAGCGTGAAATGCCCAAGACACTTAAAAAAAACTTTTTTATTCTTCTTCTTCTTCTTAAACTTTTTCTCTGAGGAACTCACCGGAAAAAGTTAGTTGGTAACAAGGAAAACCGGTGGGAAAACCGGAGAGAGAGAAAAAAAAATTATTTTGACACTTTTCGTCTTCTCTTCTTCCTCATCTTCGCACTTGGTTGCGACAGGAAATGCGAGAAAAGGAAGGAAGGAAGCGCAGACAACACACTTTTACAATCGACAAGTTTCGCAACTTTGAGTTAACTTGGTATTTTTTTTTGGTGATGTTGTTCAAGGAGTAAACACCCAAGCAAACCACAAAATAGGAGACAAGTTCTCAAAACTATTTAGCAATCCGTTAGAGATACACAGAGAGAGAGAGACACGGAGGGGGAGAAAAAAAGGTGATGACGAAAAATTATTCCACTCTGCACGCGGCTGTCCAACATCCCAGCAAAGAAGACGGAAAAAAATAAAGTGAAATTGAAGACAAGGAAAAAAAGTTTTTTTTCTTTCCCGACAGAAAGGCTAAATGGCTATTTATTTATTTTTTTTCTTCGTCGGGAGAAAGAAAGAAAGGGCATCGAGGCAGACAGGCAGGTATATATATTTTTTTGGTATCTGCTCTGCCACTGGACCTTGGAGACCTTTTTTGCTCCTGGTCACTACACGATGCAACTTTGCGCTACCACAGGGAAAATACATTAATCTCCTTGCGAAAGCCAAGAGACAAGTCAAACTGCTGGTCAATTGATTCATTTTCTCTATCCATCGCTCTCTCTCTCTTATTCCATCTCCATCTCTATTTGCTTGTCTAGGCAATTATAATGGGAAAAGGCGTCAGTGCAAGGAAAAAAAAGCTGCTTATACATCGCCCACTACTGACCACTACACTCTACTCTCCAGCTAATAAATCGATTTGGCGGTGATGATGATGATGAGTGTTGAGCATATTATTCAATGACACAAGACAATATCGAAGGAGAAGAAGAATCAAAGACAATCTATTAATCATCCTCCCCCGCACTATCATCATCCTCCAAAAAATAATGTAGACTTCTCTACATGATAGCAATAATAAATAGCATTAATAATAATAATAATAATAATAAATAATCGAACTACTTCCATTTTTACAGAAGCATTTCCACCCTTTCTCCCTCTCTCTATAGCACACATAGAGTATAGAAAGCCAAGTCATGTGAAAAAGTGAACGAACGAAAATGTTTTCACGTTTTTTTTTTTCTTTAGAGAGTGTCTCTTTTTAAAATTTATCCTAGTAACTTGTTGTTGTTGTTGTTGCTACAGAAGCACCATCAAATGATAAATGTTTTCTACGAGAAAAAATCACACAATCTACTTCTCTGTCTCTATCCAAGTATATTCGTTTCCAGAATGTTAAAAAATATATATAATGCTTTCATTTTTTTTTGGTGCAGAAGAAGAACAAGTGGAATGAAAGAGCAGAGGAGAAAGAGAGAGAAAGTGGGATCGATAGGAATCTTCTTCGCTGGTCTTGTATTTAGAGTCAGAAGAGTACTCCTTTTTTTATTCTCCATTGCTGCTACAGCTACTACTACTACAACAATAACAACAAGTAAAATTTATTGCCCTTTTCCTTTATTTCTCTGTCTTTTTTTTTCTGGCAAATGTACAACAACAACAACGGCAGCAGCAGCAGCAACAACAAAAAAACGAGTACAAACGCTCATTCGTTTCCTTTTTTTTCTTCTTCTTTAGCTTTTCTCTCTCTCTCTTTGACTCTCCATCTCATCTTATCCTTTTTTTTATCCAGTGGAGAAAAAAAAAGATGAGAGAAATTATTATGGATTTTATTTTCTCGGGACAGACAGCAAAAGAAAAGGAAATCCAAGTTGTGTAGTAGAAGTATATAGAAGCATACAGAGTGATGTGGTCAGAATGGTAGTCAGCTAAAATGGGTGTAATAATTCCACTACTCCACTTACTATCTTTACAATTTTTTACGGGGATAATAATAAGGTAATACTTTTAGGTGAAAAAAAATAACATTTTTATTTCCTTTTTCGCTACGATTTATTTTTAGACTAATGCCCTTTTTATTTCTTCACCGTTGGCGGCGCGGTTACAGCACTGAGCAGCACAAGCAGAGTAGTTGGTAATCTAAAAGTTGTAAAAAGGATGGACAACAACTCAATCACCACCGCTACCGGCGGCTACAATAATGCCGGGTTCTAAAAATAAATATATATATTCTTCTTCTTCTTTTTTTTCAATAATGATAGGGGGATAACAAAAGCGTAGCTGTAAAAAAACGGGACTTTTATTGGAAGGTGAATGAGGAGAGAAGACTTGTGGCGGCGGCGGTGGTGATGGAGGTGGCGGTAGACCCATTAAATAGCCTCCTTGTTTTTTTTCTCTTCTCGACTCTTCTAAATACACACTTATTTTTCCTGCTCAGGTACGCACCACAATCTATCCACCACCTCTCTCTCTCGCTTTCTCAGAGAACCATTTTGGACGTATGGCATTATATTTTTTGTTCCTTGTGGCTGTGGTTCATAAATCCATCTTAAATTGCCGAAGAGGAAAAAAAAGGACGGAAGACGGATGGTGAAGTGAGTGGATAAAAAAAAATATAAAAATAGTTCTCGTTTTTTTTTTCTTTTTCGAGGGGAATGAAAATTTGTTGGTGGGGGTGGATGATTCTTTTCTGGTGGACATAAAGCCCATTAAATGCTACTATTCTTCTTTTTTTGTTTTTCTATTTTTACCCGATTCCTTTTTTTTGTCATTGGAGATCAATGTGAGTGAGATCACAGAGAAATGTGTGAGTACTTGTTATTTTTTTTTTTGCGCTGGTCTGGCCTTTTTTTTACGTCGTCTCCGTTTTCGCGTTCGCCTTTGGCACAATCAATTGAACAAAAAATATTTTTTTACACAGACAGGTTTGTTGAAGAAAAATAAATGCATAGGAGAAAAAAGTCGTGTATCGAAAAACTCACGAAACAAGCCACTCAGACAAATATACATACCAACTACATACCTAATGCATATAAATACAGAAATACCCGGACATTTTCCAAATTCGTAAACTAATAAATAACCATGCCAACAAGGAAAAAAGAAAAAGGCGCTTGCCCTTTTTTTAATTGCTACTCTTGTAGTTACAAGGACACGTTTCCTCCTGACAGATGAAAAGGGTACACCGGATACTGGCATGCGAACTCGAAGCTATTTTTACCGACGCCGAGGTCGAAGGACAGTTTACCTTGTGTGTGTGTGCAGCATTTAAATACAGCTTTGTGTCATGTCCCTCTCCAAGTTGAATGAAATGGGAGAGAGAGAGAGAGAGAGAGAGAGAGAGAGAGAGAGAGGAAATTAATGGAGGTGGAAAAAGGTACGTGTACGTGTTTTTCCATGAATGAGGTGGAAGCCTATATACGCTTACGCTGCTACTATCATTATGTTGGATCTTTACACGGCCGCTTTTCAACTTTTTATTTATTGACTCTGATCTACGAAAAGCTGTAAGTCTGACTGCGCCAAAATTTATAGGTAATGGCGGTAACAATAATAATGGTCGGTGATGGTAGTAGTCCAAATGGTTAGGGCTCTCTTCAACTAATAAATAGCGCTAGTGGCAACCATGGCAACGTAAACCAACAAGATTTATGCAACCTGTGAGCAGAGAGATGTATGGGAAAATTAACGACAATAATAAATATTATAACTGCTTCTCTCTCTCTCTCTCTCTCTCCCTCTCTCTTTCTGTCTATCCCCCAAAAATTTTTCCCACAAAATAATAATAATAACAATAATAAATGGTGGTTATATTGATGAAGTCAGAGTGGCAGTCCGACTGACTGAATGAATGAAGGCGAGTAGAAAAGGTAAATGGTGCGTTTGAGTATTTATGGTAGAGTTTCCACAGAAGCAGCAGCAGCATCATCAGTTGGATTTTATCCGGAGAAAAAAAATATAATACATATATAAAGTGAGGAGAAAGGAGATGTAGAGAGAGAGAGAGAGAGAGACGGGGATAATAATAATGGTAATGTTGCAATTAATCTAAGCCCTTGTCAGAGAGAACAACAACAAGCGCGTAGGAGTATGGAGGAGAGGAGAAAGCAGCAAGGCCATTTTTTCCTTGAAAAACTGGAGGAGGGAGAAAGGGAGAGAGAGAGAGAGAGAGAGAGCGAAGCGGCTATTAATTGTGCCTTGCATTCATTCACTCACTCATTCATTCAGCAAAAACAACTCAACATGCATCAACCACTCCACTCCATCCAAGTAACAACAAAAAATATATATATTCCTCCAACAGCCAGTAGTAGTAGTGGAGGTTTGGAGTATGTAGTATAACTCCACCACTCCATTTTGTAGAGGAGCGTTTAAAATAAATGTGTGTGGAGCGGAGTGTGTCTGTTAAAAAGCTTCTTTATTAATAGGCCGCCTCAATGAGGTGGCCGATGAGGATGATGATGACGATAGTCTCTCCTTCCGCTCTCTCCCTCTCCATATACTCCACACTGGCTTTTCAGTCTCAATCAAGAAAAGCATTTTGTGTGTTTTCTCTCCTCCACTTTTTGGACCACATCACCACCACTTCTCTAGTGGAAATACCCAAACAACCACCCACCCGCCACCTCACCTCAGAAAACCACTTAAAATGAAGACGTCGTCGTAGAATGGAGGAATGAACAGGAAGAGGGAAAAAAAAGTGGAGACATGAGACTCCACTCAACTTGCCCGGTTTTTTCCTTCCTTCCTCCTTCTTAACTCGACCAAACTCTCAACACTCTCTAGTCAAGTACGTCCGTCCACTTTAATTATCATCTTCATCCTTCCCTCCACACACCATGCATCTCCTCCATATCCACCTCAACAACAATATCAGGAAGAACAGGAGCATAGCTTATAATAGATTTCCACCTCCACCTCTCTCTCTCTCTCCCTCATTTTATTCCATTCATTCCTATTCATTCGCCAACAAAAAATGATCAACTGGTTGATTTACTTACACAAACTTACTCATAATATAAAAAAGCAGCCGCTTATGAACACGAACAAGGACTTTTTTGAATCACTTGAACGCTTAAAAAAACCACCACCTCATTTTCATTCCTAACAACATGGAAGAATATTTAGAAGAAAAAAAAAATCCTTTCAGCTTTTCACATGAAAAATTACTGTCAACGAGCCGTGATGAATTTGAAAAGCGTGAGAGACTCAACTCTTCAACGACATCAACAACAACAACAACAACAACAAAACATCATCACCAAGACAAAAAAGCTTGAAAGCGAAAAAAAAAAGAATGAATGGAGGCACTCCTTCTTTCCCTCCATGCATGACTACTCCATTATTCTTCTCTCTCTCTCGCTCTCTGGCTCTGTGATCCTCGCGCGTCCTCAACAAAAAAAACAGAACAACAACGACAGCAGCAACAACAACAACACCAACAAATAATAATAATTTTGTCTTTTCAAACTAGACAAATTCAAATCACACGGTTGGCCTACTCAGCCGAAACCAAAAAGAACAAAAAAAAGCATATATATCATCTCTTGCGCATTCATCACCACTGGTATACCACTCATTCGTCAACATTCATCTTCCCTCCATCCCTCCCTCCAAAAACAGACTTTTGATCAACTCCACAACAGTCAAAGCGTTGGAACAACAGGAGCAAGTGGAGTAAAAATAAATAAACCTGGATAAATTTACTGGAAAATTGGCGTTGCTGCTGCTCGCTCAGGGAAAACTTGAAACGACTCCCAAAAAAACACAAAAACACAAGTTTTTCTACAAAGTCAACTTTTTTGTTATCTGTCTCTCTCATCTCACTTTATTAAATTTCAAGTAATTTTTTTTTCTTAACCATCATCCGAAAAAAGAGACAAAACACTGTCATTATTATCATCACCGTTGAAAAAAAAAATTAGTGCTTATGTTTTTTTTTCTCCTTTTTACTTCCGCTCCTCACCTTATGGTGGTGAATGGAGGTGAAAAAAAGGCAGAAAGAGAACCGCCATTATAATGACTTATTGCGCTACTGCTCCTGTTACGGCAATTTTTTTTCGCTCTCTCTCTCTAAAAAACCGACATAAAAATATTTCCTAATAAACTCTCTCTCTCTCTCTCTCTCGCTTGCCTTCCTGTTGTTATTTTCTCTTACTTTCTCTCTCACAGAGTAATTTTCTCGGAGAAAGTTTTTAAAAAAAGTTACGGCAGTTTTTGCTCTGCTCCTCGCCTCTTTCAGCTTTTATGATTTTATAAGCCATTTTTCATGACAATGCCATTGTTGCTCCTCCTGCCAGTTGACATTATTATTATGATGATGCTTTTTTAATAGTCAGCTCACGCACGTCGTCGTCTTCGGAGAAGTTTTTTTTCCAGGATCTCTTTTAATATCGCTTTTTAAACAAGTGTCACCTTCCAACTTGCACAACCTGCTATTATACACACATATTTCTCTCGGCAGAGAGAAAATGGGTTAATTTATCATGAGGGAAATAATGGATGCCCTATAGCTATTATTGTTTCACTTTATTGCTAACAAGATAATGAAAAATTGTTGACAGTGTGATTTGCTATAAATAGGAAAATGCGGCGTCGCGCGAGATGAGTATGATGAGAGGAGAGGATGGATCGTAATGAAATAACGGGACAAAAGGAGTAAAAAACGATGAACGCCTTCTCTTTTCCCTTTGATCGCCTCATAATTTTATTACGAACATCAACTTTGTCAACTTTGCAGATTACTGCCATTGCTGCTGAGTTTGTAAATGATGAAAAGTCAGCAGAAAAGGAGGATCACATGAACGACGACAACACTTTGCCCGCCTGCCATGTGTCTGCCTGCCTCATTGGATCATGTTCATTCCTCCCACTTAGTTCATTTTTTTTCTTCTTCTTGGAAGAAAAGCAGCGTAAAACAAAAGATGGGGTGTGGGAGAGAGAGGAGAAGAAAATTTAATTAAAACGCTACCATCATCATCATCACAACCAATCCTCCACTCACTCTGCATCTGCTGCTGCATTGAGAATACAATCGAGTGACGAAATGAATAAATAAAATTGTGAGGATGAGAATGAATGAAGAGTATTTTCTCTGGAAAAATATTTTTCCAAAAAAAAAAAAAGAATCTGAATTGATTTGTTCTTTGGCACTGGAAGCAGGCAAAGGTGGTATAAGCACCGGAAAAGCTCCCTTGTCGCAATGATCATCATTCCAGTCATCAAAATCAACAAGGAAGAAAAAAAAGGAAAGAAAAATCTTTTTTTTCTTCCTTTCTCTCTCGCCTCGCTTTATAAAGAGGAAGATGGGGAAGATGATGATTATTATTGTTATTATTTAACAGGCATGAAAATGCCTTTGTCATTTTTGGTTTGTTCCACGCCAATGCTTCTCTCGTCATCGTCTTCATCTCTCTATCTAACTGTCTCTCTCTCTCTCTCTTTCCATTCATTTTTACTTTTCCCTTTCATCTCCCTTCCTCACACTTGCCCCAGCGCAATTTGTGTTTAATTGAAAACATGGCTCGTAAGTAGAAAAGAAGAAAAGGAAGAGAGAGAGAGAGAGAGAGAGAGATGAGGAGAAATGAAATAGATTGGCTTTCTGACTAGAAATACTTTTTTTTTCTGGTGCGTGTGGGTGTGCGTAGCAAGTGGTGTGACGTGTCAGGAGACAGACTCACTTTGTCTCTGTCTTGTCATGTCGCACGACGAAAAAGAAGAAGAAAAAAAAACTTTTTTTTCCTTTCTCTTTTTCTTCTTCCCGATTCTTTCCACTTGGAAATAACTGCAGTAGTAAAATAACCGGAAGTGTGACAAAATACTACAGACTGACTAAAGTAGTAAGTGGAGATAGCGGACCATCTCTAATTCTTTTTTTTTTATATCTCTGTTATTATTTCTGTTAAACGTGTCATTTGTCGTCGTGCAGTGCACAGAAAAAAAAATTGTATTCAAAATATTTTCTTTTTCTTTTTTTTTGCCTAAAACTGACTACTGCAGTTTTGTGTGACGGTGGTTGGTAGATAGATGCCATCATTCGCAGCAAACACGTCCCATTTATTTTGATTATTGATTGTGCAAACGCACTGGCTGGAATGAACAAGAACAAGACAAGCTAATGGACAAAAATTGGCTCTATTTTTTCTATTTTATTCTCCCCTAATCCCTATCTTGACCACCACACTACAAACTACGACTCTGCTGCATCTCTTGCTAGCCCAAGGAAGAAGAAAAAGAAAAAAAAATGACCATTCATTCAAAATAAAACTCTCATGTTCCGTTTTTTTTCCTTTCCTCTTCCCCCACACAACGCGATTTCTCGTGTCATTATCAAGTCATATCTCGTCTCTTTCTTTCTTTTGTCCGCGCCGTTGCCGTCATGAGCAAAATGCAGCCAAAAGCAGAATACGCAATTCTTTTTTTTTTCTACGAAAAAAAATATATACGTGGATCACCAACCAACCGACTGCGACTGTAACTTGCAGATAGCGAGAGAAAAAAATAAAACTTTTTTTTTTCGTCTCCGTTTTTGAGACGACATGTATGTCATCATCTTCAGTGTAGAGAGCCATTATCATGATGATGATGACCATTCCCATCACTGTCATATTCTTGATATCATTTCTATGCTCAATCAGCTTCAAATCATGCATGTTCCCCTGGACTTGGACAGTTTTTTTTTTCTCTCCAGAAATAAAAAAAATACATATATACGCATTACCATTTTTTCCCAGTTTACATTTTCCATTCAACCATAAACTCTTCAGGGTCGTTTCACTCATTCTTTTTTTTTGTTGTAAATATATTTCCATGAATTTTCCCGACCCACCCACGCATTTACCGCCGCACAGTAGATGTTACGCAGGTGGCGGATATATTTTTTTTTGTTGCCGTATGACAAATATGAATCAAATTTTTTTTAGTTAAATGCCAACCGATATTTTATGAAGTTTAAATTAAAGCTAAATAACATAAAATGCTTAGCAAAGCGTTTAAGTTGCAGTTTTTTTAGAGCAGAGCAAAGCAAAAAAAAAATATTTAGACAACAGCTTACTTTTCCGAAGCAACTTCTTTTGTTCATGGCAGCGAGCGCAGCTGCGGCCGCATGATGCTCCCAAAATTCTATAAACGCGTAGGGATCTCCACTGGGCTGTAAAAAAAAGAAAAAGAACGAACACATCAGAATCACATTTTATTTTATATTTTTTTTCTTTATCTGCATTGCGAGCTAATATAGAGATTGTAATATATTTTTAGCGTGCGTGCCAAGTCAAGCCAACACAAAGTGTCATGATGACCAAAAAAGACCAAATCACACCAAAACCACCACAAGTGACAATGTGAAGAAAATATACATATTAAAAAACGCTCATAAAGTCAAGAAGGAAAAAAAAAATTCAAATAAAGCTGTGTGGTGTAGCAGCAGCTTTTTTTCTTATCTTTTTTCTTGACCGCTTAAACTCCTACTGCTGGCATGGTGCTGATAATAATGGCTACACATACACAGACAGAGTAATGGACGCTGACAACGGCTGGCGATGCGGGTAAAAATTGTTCAAATAACAGAACAGAATGCTACAGCAAGCAGGTCAACACTGACCCGAGAGTGGTGTCAAGAAAAAAATGTAATAATGTTGTGTGGAGGGGAAGGGGCCAATAATATATATTTTAAGTGGAGCAAACGGAACAAAACGACAAGTGGACATTTTATGATGATGATCATGATAACACGTGTAATTTAAATATTGACATTCCCATTGTTATTCAGATTGCGGGAGGGAAGAAAAGGAAGGAAGGAAGGAAAAAAGAGAAAAAGAAGCTTCCAAGTTATTTGGAAAAATCAGACTTTTTTTATGTCCCTTCTTTTCTGTCCGGTGTAAGTGGTGATGATGGTGGATATATATATTTTTTTATCATTTTTCGGTGAGAAATAAAGAAATTCATTGCATATTGAAGAAGAATTGATACGACCAAGTGGAAAGAAGAAAAAGATATATAAACTAACTACGCAGCATGTAGAACATGGCATCATATCCTATCGCGTCGTATCACATGAATGAGGATTCTGGACTTGGCCTATAAAAAAATAAAAGTGGCTGGATAGCGAGTCAAGTAGAGAGTCAAGTGGTGATGGTATGGTGGTAGGGAAACGGAGAAAAAAAAAAGAAATTTTTTTTTTCTAAAGAAGAAGAAGCTGCTCTGCTCCTGCTCCCCCACTTTTTTTTTTTATTTTATCGGTTTGATCACCTATAAATATTTCACAATCAGAAGAAAAGGAGGAGGAAAATGCTTTTTAAAAAACGAGCAAAAAAAAAACTTTTTTTTTATTTCTTACTGCTAGGCTGACTCTGAAAATACTCGCTTTGCTTGCTTGCTCTCTCAAGCTTTTTTTGTTACCCTTCTTATATTTCTTGGTCTTGTTGGCCTTTTTTTTGCCACCAGCATACCAGCAGCAGCAAGAGCAACGGTGGAGCTCTGCTTCTGCTGCTGTTGCAACAAGAATATGTAATCAGAATAAAAAAAGGGCATCTGTTTTCAGAAGGGAAGTTGAAGCCAAAAGAAGGAGCCACTTTTGCATATGAAAATCGACAGTAGTAAAACTGATGATGATAATAGGAAACATGTTATTCTTTTGAGAGAGAGAGAGAGAGGAAGAAAAGAGATATCCATTTTTGGGCAATAAAACTAGAAAAAAAATCATACAACTGAGGAAGCGAGGAGGGAGTGCATCAGCTTCCAAGAGTGTGTCTTGTCATCCGGAAAAAAGGTTTAGCTTATTCAAAAGCCCACCGAAAAAAAAGAACAAGAAGCTTTCCAAGACGAGAGGATCTCATCTCTCTATAGAAGATCCTCCGTTTATATTTTTCATGTAAAGTTATTGAGAAGTTTGCAAACTACCGAGATGTACCTACATATATTCTATCTACAATTTTTTTTTCTCTCTCCCTTCTTCTTCGTCTTCTTCCTCTTTTGCTACTACTCTCTACTCTATTGCAGCAAATTGTCAGAGGCCTTCTGATGTGAATAAATTTCCAATATCTTTTTTTTTCTTCCTTCAAATAATAAATACAAATGTAGTTGTCGCTAGCTACTAGAGACGTACTCCTTTTTCACCCTTTTTTTATGCTTTCTTTTCTATCTCTCTCTCTCTCTCTCTCTCTCTCTCTCCTTGCAACAATAAATAGAAAGAGTCTCTATTTCAAAAATAAAGGAACACACAAGATCACCTCGCCACCAGCAGCAGACGATGATGATCATTTATGGTGATCGGTGAGTGATGCTCTCAGAAATACTAGTCTCGTCTTTCCTTGCTCACTTTTCCTCACTTTTTAAACTTGTTATGTTTATGGCATCCTCATCATCCTCCCTGTCTCCCTCAAGAAATCTCCTCACTCACTGTTTTATATTCGCCGTGAGATTCCCTTTTTTCTTCCAAGTGTCGCTTTTGTCGTCGTCAATGTCGTTGTCGTCATAGTCATAATCATAATAATAATGTAACAACACTTGTCTATATTTTCCAACATTTTCTCTTTTCGCATGTGACCGGAATCCACAAAAAAAAAATCGGAAGTCAACTGCGTCTCTCTATACTCTATTGTACATATGCCTACTCACACAAAGAGTTGACTTTTTTTTTTACTTGACTTGGAAAACACGTTCATGAATACAACCTACATATTACATTCAACAATGAACGAGAATAAAAAGGTGGAATGCAGATGATCACATTTTTTCTCCCTTTTTCTCTACTTCTTTTCATTTTTCTTTTTTTTTCTCCCACACAGCATCTAATTCATGACCAACACCACCATCATAATATATTATCTCTCTTCAGCTCTGGGTGAATTGTACAAAGAGGCTCGGAGGATCATCATCACTTCATCCCTCCACACTCCACTCCACTCCACCAGAAAAAAAACCAATCTGTTTAAAAGGGCGTGCCCTGCCCTTTTTTTGGGTACAATAAAAGAAAATTTAAATAAATAAAGCGCAGGTTGTTCCCATAACTGTTATTATTACGACTTTGATTGCACAGCCAAAAAAACCGCCACAATAACGGTTATGGCAACAACAACAATGGAGAAGGTCACAAAATTGCACCCAGCCACACACACACACAGTATCATCATCAACTCCCACAGCCAACAATAAGAAATAAATTTTTTTTTCCGTCGCTCTGTAAAAATATTCGAGGTATCGTCAGGGAAAATTGTAACAAGACGGGAAAGAGAGAGTGTGTGTGTAAAAATGTAAATATGTAAAAAATAAAATGGGAGTGCGAAGGAGCAGCAGGAGAAAATTTGTGGAGGAGGCGAAGAGTGCTCTTCTGCTGATGCAGTCTGGCTGGCATATCATCATCATCATCTTCCTCCTTTCTCAGTTATTTTTACTACGGTTCCCCTCTAAAAAACTCCAGCAGACACACATGCACACACACACACACACACAGACATGATGACATTACGCAATATTCTGGTGAAGGGGCGTAGATAAAATGAGAAGATGATATAATAAAAAGTGGAATATTATTCTTTTCTTTCTTGAGAAACATTTTAGTGGAAAGAGAGAAAGGTTTTTTTTTTCTTTAAAATATATATATATATATGTATGAAGTCTCGTCGGTTTTCTCTCACTTTTCATAGCCGAGTTTAATGTAAAGCAGTAGTGTGGAGGAACGGGAGAGAGAGTGCCCGCATCCATGTATGTTTTTTTTCTCGGAATGAAATTCATGGGATGTGAAAGAAGAAAGTAAAGTAGAGTGAAATTTTGTGAAGCTGACTGCCTTGCCTTCTGTCGTCCTTTCTCTCTCTCTCTCTCTCTCTCGCTCTACGTCTTCATTTTTCCCAATAAGCCTGCCCATTTCAATCCAATCAGCACGAGGAGCAACACGAGAATAAATGGAGACAAGGACATGAAATTTTCCGAGGAGAACATGAAAAATACATGTGTGTGGAGAGTGAGAGTAGGTAGTAGTGGTCACCTTGGGGATACTCTCGCCAGCCATTTACATCTTTTCCTTCTCTCCTTCTCTCCTTTCTCTTCGAACCAAGAAAAAAAACTTTTCTAAGAGTTTTTGCTCTCTCTCTCTCTCTCGTTCTCTTTCAGATGGAAAATCTGTGTAGTGTTCAATTATAGGCGAAGCAGTAGATCACCATTTTATTCAGGAAAAAACAAAAAGCAACAATTCTCCAGTTAGCCATCAGCAAAGAAATGTAGACGAAACCAGAGACCAACAGCAGGAGACAAAGAACTAAAGAGCAACCTACGCAAAACTCTCCAGCAGAAAATGAATAAATGAGAATCCAAACTTTTGGAGAAGCGATGAGTCTATTTTCGCTTTCATCGTCACCAACATATCTTGTCATATTACTGCTCTTGCCACAGCTATCACGTCACAGACGATATAAATATTTTAAATACAATATTCTGAAATATTTGAGGTGGGCGTATATGAACCACCTTTTTTAGAGATGTGCATCATCTTTCAACCAGAACCCCATTTTTCCCTAATATCCAGCGCAATCCAGTATTTATTTATTGATTTATTCAACTCAATTTTTGCTCCAGTTTTTTTAGTATATACCATTCATATACAATACACAATACAAAACATGAAATAAACACGGGTAAATTCCGAAACAAATAATAATAAAACATTACACAAAAAAAACCGACAAACAAAACAACAAAGTATGAAGTTTTAGAGTTTATCTATAATCAACAACAACAACAACAAATGATAATATATTTATATGTATTTATATGAGTAGTTTTCTTTTAAAATGTATGTATGATGATGATTGATGATGAAAGCAGATGCATAATATTATATATTGTATGTATATAGGTATATACTTATATAATTAATGTAACATAATTATAAAAATTACATACATAAGTATAATAATAATAAAATATAATAATAATATGGTTTTTTTATTATTATAATAAACATTTTATATAATGACGTAACATAATTGGCACGATACCCCTCTCTTTGTCTTGCTATTTTTTTGTCTTTTTAATAAGTAACAGTAATTAATACACTTGGAAACAACAATAGAGAAAAAAAATATATATACTATACGAACGAACAGAAATAATAAAGTAATATTTAAGTATGCAACAATTAACACTCGGTGTAATTTGTTTGATGCCCCTCTCATTAACTCTCTCTCTCTCTCTTTTGCTATGAGAAAATAAAACAGGAAATAAAACTAATAATGTCACAAGTTTTAATTGGACAATTAGCTTTGTCTACATCTAAATATCAATTAATATTGCATTGAGTGCTCTCTTATTTTTTTCTTGCATTGTGAATCTAAAAAGCCTTTCTTTTGTCATGTGCACGAAAAAAATCCTACCTAAACAATTCCTAACTATTCCTCTAATTAATTTATATTGCAACAAAAAAAAATTCTTGATTTAATAACAATTAATAATATCTCTCTGTACTGTATATAGTCTTATATAAGTATATATTTACTTGTTTTTTCTCAAATATATGTATGCATTATTATGTTTTCTACATCTCTCTTTGCATTTTTTTATACATAGTTTTTTTTACCCCCCATGGAGTTTACCTGAAAGCTTTTCTTCTTTGGCGTTAGAAAAAAAGCCAACTGACTTTTGTCGCGCATGCAAGTGTCCACACACGCTAACCCCTATCAAGTTTCTTTTTTTTATGGTAAATCTAAATGTTTCAGCGATACTTGCGCTACTTTTTGTTACTCCCGTTTTTTTATACCTTTTTTTTGTAGAAAAACCCCTCTCTACTGAAAAAAAATAAAATGTTTTTTTTGTCCAGCTCTCTACAGAAAAATATCTATCATTTCCCCGGCAGTACAGCATAATAATATAGTATTAGTTTTCTGGTCATTTAAGTTAAAATTTAAGCGTCCAGTTTTAACGTACGTTTTTTTAATATAAATTTTTTCCATAATAAAATAATAAATTAAATGACTGAAAATCCTAATTTAATACATATTTCCTATACAAAATTGTTTATGCCATGGACAGCCTATTCATGAGAAACTTTGATGATTTTTTGACAAATGGTCTATCGCTGTTACTGCTGCTACTAGTCGAGGACGTGATTGTCGTGTTTTCTGAGGGATGATGACTCTTTCTATTTTTACTGCTACTAATTACGACGCTACTGCTACTGCTGCTACTACTACTACTGGTGCTGCTAGTGCTGCCAGCGTCACCTCCTCCCAATGAAGCGGAGGGGGCGACTGAATGCACCGGCACCCTCTGAATGTCTGCAAAGGCCTGCGCCACCTGCTGCTCCTCGTGCTTTGTTTCTGGCGTGGGTGTTGGAGTGCTCAGTGATGAGGAGTCCTCATTATGATTCTTCACCCGGAACCATTGGCTTTCTCCATAGGTGACTGACTCGCCTTCGGTGCCGTGGGCTGGTGGCGTAGTGGCTGCCGCCGCTCCATCCTTTGTCTTGGCCGACAAGGCAAAGTTGCGTCGTCTTGGGAAGAGCTTGCGGCGTCTCAAAACTCCCACGCGGGTGGTTCCTCCTTCGATGGCGTTCTCCTCGGGATCTTCGGTGGCGTGACGATCCACTTTCTTCAATTCCTTCTGGTGAGCGGCACGAAGGGCAGACCGGGTGGTGGTGCTTATCTCCGAGTTTTGATGAGGCTGATCCTGGGATGATGGTGATCCTCCTTCATCCTTTTTCGGCGGCTGACCAGGTCGTTTACGACGGAACTGTCGCTTGCTCTTGAAGAGAATGGTGGTTCCATCCGAGTGATGGTGATCCTGGTGATTATTCTCTGATGGATTATTGTTCTTATGGCCGCGGTGGTGGATCAGGAGTGGACCGCTACTACCGTCAGTTTTACTGCTGAAGCGTACCGTGCTTTTCGGGGTGTTCCTGTCAATCTGCTCGTCGTGTCGGTCGTGATCTCTCCAGGATGGCTTTGGGGTCACCTCTGTAATTGAGCCGTTATTGGGGATGTCGTGATGGAGTAATGAAGGTTTGTAGGTGGTTACCACCACTGGACCACCGTGCTCATCCTCGGGAGCTGCTGATGCGGTTGCCAGATGATTCTGGAAGTTTTTACGAGCAATATCCGCAATCTTGGCTTTCAGGTGGTTTTTCTCCCGGAATCTCCCGTTGATTGGTTTTTTGCCGCGACCATGAGGCTTTTCGGAGGAGGACGGGGATTCTGAAGGAGATTTGTCGGGGGAATCCTTGCCGAGTTTTAATTTGCTCCATGGCTTAGTGGAATCTTCTCCTCCAGTTTTATTGGCACTTTTCGGACTCGGGACTACTTTCACGTTCACGTTGCTCTGTGATTGCTGCTCGTCGTGACCATCCGACATACGATCCCCGGGTGCACCAGCAGGAGCTCCGGTTCCTCCATTGTCTCCTTCGAACGGCTTGAAAAACTCGTCGAAAAAGTTGCCTGGTGGATGAATGTCGGGAGAGTGGTGTTCGTGTGGCTTTTCATCATTTTCTGGTGCTGATGGAGGAGCTGGGGCTACGACTACGGGGGCAATCGGAGCAGGTCCTGGTGGCAAGTTGTTCACGTCAAGAAATTGGGCAGGAATTTGTTCAAATTCTGCGCTCTGGCTCATAACGACGGGATCAATGGGCATTGGTGGCTTACGATTTTGGGCAATGGGATGAATGTGAGGACCTCTTCCGCCACCGGGAATGCGACCTCGTATTTGAGGTGGTGTATGGGAGGGTCTTGGTGGTGGAAGTGGGGAAGGTCCTGACATTCCTAAACCAGGTCGTGCGCCGTGGTGATAAACTGGACCGTGGGCAGGACCAGTCGGAGTTGGCGATGGTGGACGAGCTCCAAAGATGCCTGCATCAGGTACCTCATAACTGTTTGATGTCTGTGGGGCATTGTCCATGTGTGGAGGAGGTTCTACGAAGGATGGTCCACTAGGGTGGAATGGTCCTGTGAGTCCTGTTGGAGCAACAGCGTACGGGTTTGATGTTGGATATGCGTAAGGATTCAACACCTGTTGTGGTGTAGGTGCTTTCGTGGAGCCAGGTGGAGGAAGATTAGGTCGAGGTGGCTTTCTTTGACGACCTGGCGGTCTTGCAAATGGGAGATGATCCGAATAAGCAGACAGTTGATGATTTGGAGGGCCATGATGAGGTGGGCCGTGGTGTTGTGGTCCGTGATGCTGTGGCACTTGGTGATGCTGCTGATGAGGATGACGTCCAAATGGGATTTGGTTCAGGCCGACATTCTGTTGATTATAGTCTTCTAGAGGTGGAAAGTGTTGTGTGGTTGGTCCACGGAACTGATTGGGTCCCTGATACAAGTTGTGATGTTGCTGTTGTCCACCTCCTCTTCCCTCATTGTGTTGTTGATGAGCAGGGCCTCTTACTTCTTGTTGGTGATGCTCCTGAGAGTGATGCTGCTGTGTTTGCTGAGGAATGTTGTGGTGAATTACTTGAGGCTTTCCGTTTGGCATGGTAATGAAGCTGACTGGCTCATCGCTTTGATGCTTGGTTGGATCTTGACTGAAGCCAGGTGGGAAGAAAAACTCGTCCGAGAAGAGAGGTGACTCATTGTTCAAGCCAACAACGGGAGCATGTTGTCCCTTCTTCCCGTCTTGATTTTTGCCTCTGCTGCCGTGCTGCTCAGAATTGTTGTCGGAATGACCCGGGTCGTTTTGATGGTTGTCTTGATCTTGTTGATCCTGCTGCTCTTGATGCTGTTGCTTGGGCCTGGGACGGCGTCTGCGTACAATGGGACCTCCAGGTCTACCTCCTTGTCCGGATGGGTTACTCTCTCTAACTCCGTGAGGTGGTGGTACTCTTTCTTCTCTGCTGTTATCTGATGGAGGTGGAGGTGGCGGCAGTCTGGTTCTGCTCAAACCCGGTAATCGACTTGGCAAATCCCGTTCCTTTGTTGGAGGGGGTGGTGGAGGTGGTGGCGGTGGCACTGGAGCAGAATGTCCAGGGAAATCCCGGATAAAGTCTGGATCTGGTGGTGGGAATGGAAGAGTTGGGAAGTTTGACAATTCTTCGGATATCGGGCCTTGTGGGCGATCAAGTGGAGGTCCACCCAATGCGGGAGGTGGTGGTCCAGGTGGTCCTGGAGGTCCATCCCCTTGAGAGTTATTTGGCGACTCGGTACTCAAATTATTGTCTTGTGGAGGTGATGAAATTGGCTGCTTTCTGAAAATAGGTCTTCTTGGCGAATCATTTTTCGTACCGGGGAATGGAGGGAATACACCTTTACCTCCTCCACCTCCGCCATTGTTGTCATCATTTTCTTCACTGTTGGAAAATGGATTGGGTCTCCTCAGCCTGGTCCTTATGCGAACTCGTCCTCTTCCTCCATTTAATTTTTTCAATCCGCCTCCATGAGGACCTCCTCCACCACCGCCATGTTCTTCTGATCCTCCTCCCAATTTCGGGGGTCTTCCATCCAAATCTCCGCCATCATCCCTTTCTCCTCCCTTATCCCTTCCCGGTCCATCCTTGTTCAACCTTGGCCTTTGCTTAAACTTTGGCAAAACACTGTGTGGGGACGGTGACTCCACAGTTTCGTCACTGCTTCCCTGGATACCGCCTCCAACGCCTTGCTGTTGTTGTTGCTGCTGCTGTTGGTTAAGCTTTTGCTTCAACGAAAACTTTGGCTTCTTCACCACAATATTTTCTTCAGACTGACTCGCCTCGAAATTCTGTTCCCGATTATTGTCCCTCCATTGGTTATCAGTGAACAAGCTGTTGGGCAACCGAACACTGTCTCCAATCTCTGGTGGCAACGGCACCACAACCTCATTTCCATCCCTATCGCCTGGATGGTGTTCAACACCAGGTCTGCCACGATGTGGCTTCATGTGCATGATATTCTCACGGAACAGCGTGTTTGTATTCAAATTGTTGTAGTCTGGCTCTCCACCACCGGGTAAATACTGTGGAAAGACATCTCTGGACGTAGTCGAAGAGCCTGGGGGTAATCCAAAGTCTCTATGACCTGGATGACGAGAAAAGCCAGGATGACCGCCATTACCACCTGGGGCAAACTGATGATGATTGAGATGGGCGTCGTGGGGATGTGGATGTTGGGGAAAGTCGGGCAAGTGAAGTTGCTGCTGATGATGATGAGGGTGATGATGTCGCTGACCTTGTTGTTGTGAGGGTGGTGCCCCAGCAAAGCCAGGAATTTGTGGTGGATCTGGGATTCCAAATCCTTCCAACATATTTTCAGTCTGTGGTGGGCCTCTGGGAAAATCTTGGTGTTGCTGTTGATTTCCTCCTGGTGGACCAGTGGGGCCACTTGGGAAGTCGTGAATAGGGAAGCCATTCAAGTGATTATCCGAAATTTGTGGAAAGTCTTGGGGAGGTCCACGAGGGAACTCTGGTGGTCCTTGATTTTGATGCTGTTGTGCATCTAATCCAGGATGGCCTTGCTGTCCTTGCTGTTGTTGTCCAGGTGCTTGTTGCGGGCCACGGGGATAAGAGCTTTGGAAGGGCTTTGCAATTGGTTTCCAGCCTTTGTACTGGCTTCCCAGAAATTGGTTATTGGGATTAGGTCCCTGTGGAGCAGCACTGGTTTCGCCATATGCGGAAGTGGTTTGAGGAATTCCTTGGGGTGGTGTGGACGAACTGGGATTTTGTTGTGGATGATGTTGTTGGTGAGGTGGGTATGGTCCCGTTGTGGACGGTATTTCAGATGGACTTTCTCCTCCAAATGGAGAAATTTCAGGGTCCTGTTGGAATCCGTATGGAGGTGGTGGAGGACCCTGTGGGCCATACTGACGCATTGGGGGATGATGATGTGGATGTCCTTGAGGTGGTTTGTTTGGTGGTGGACCAGAGGGCGGCGTATGAGATGGAGTGGCGTCTATTGCTGGATAACCAAAAGGCCCTTGAGGAGGTCCTTGTTGCTGTTGTTGTTGATGATGATGGTGATTGTGTGGGGGCTTCACTCCATACGGGCTTATTGGTTGTCTTTGAGGAAGCTGAGAGCCGGAAGCAAATTGCTGAGGCAATTGTTGTTGTTGTTGTTGCTGCTGCTGTTGTTGATTTGGTCTAGTACCAGGGTGGAATTGCGGCTGAAGGGGACCTCCGCCAGGATAACCTCCTGGATGGCCCGGGGGATGATGATGGTGTTGATGTGGGGGTCCATGATGATGATGAGGGCCATGATTGTGATGATGTCCAGGATGATGACCTGGGTGATGGTGGTGATGATGATGGGGTCTACTCAGAAATCCTGGCCTTCCGCCAGTCAAACTATGAAGCAAAGGAATGTGCAGTCTTGGCTTGTAGCTTCGTGGCGGTTTTCCTTGTGACATGGGAATCATGTTTGGATGATGTCGTGGAGGTCTAGGATTATGATGATGGTGTGGGTGGTAGTGTGGGTGAGGCAATCTTGGAGCCATTCTCTGAAATCGTAGAGGATGACGGGGTGGGGGAGGCGGAGATGGTGGGCGATGGGCACTGCACATATCCCATAGTAGTGTAGTGCCTCCTAACACGAGGAGTGCCTTTAACGGAAAAGAAAAGAAAACGCGAGTCGTTACAATTTTTACTGCCTCTAAACTTTCCACTCCATTCAGAAAATTAGAATCTAAAAAAATCGTTCATTCAACTTGACCACTGATCGAAAAAACTGCATACCTACAAAAGTAAATTATTATAGTCTGGCTGGCTAGCTACTTTATTGCCCGTGGTCAATCAAATTCTTTTCTTTCTTTTTTTACTATTTCCGTATTTGGCAATTTCAATCTGTTTCTTCCATTCTATAACTGGTAATCTCGAATAAAAGTATTGGTCAGTTCACTCATGAAACTATAATAAAAACCGCAAGTGCAATTTTTATTCTTCTGATCTGATCAATAAAATCAGCAAGGAATTTCTCACGAAAAAAAAATCAATTGACAGTAAAACATTTTTGAATCGTTTAAAAGGCAGTAGTTGGTCATGAGCTTCTCACTTTAAAAGAAAATGTTTAGTAAAATTGAAAATGGAAGATTGATTTGAAGTTCAATTTTTAACTTGGGAAAAATAAACGATGACAGGCTTCATATGAAAAAAAAAGATTTCTCTAACAAGTTGTTGTGTTATGTGTTAAGGTGTAAGGTAAAAGTTAAGTTCTCACCAGAGTCAACTTGTTCATGTTGCTCCTCTTCATTGTGTACGCGAGGAGGACGACGCTGCTCCAAACTAGTTTTCCGAGTATAATGAGCACAGACGCAGGAGTAGCCGTCTCATTTGAGCTTCCTTTCTTTCGCTTTCCTTGCACTTTATTTTCTTTTCAACTTTTTCTTCACTTTTTTCTTCCCCGACTTGTTGTTAATCACTTGTCCACTAGTTTCTCTTTTTTCACGTAAAATTCTCAAGTACAAATTTTCTTTAGAAATGACGGTTCCTTGTTAAAACACTGGTCAGCACATAAAAAAATGATTCTTTCTTTCCTTCAGGTGTGAAAATTAGCACAGAAATTCACCAAGTCAAAACTGTGAGCACGAGACCAGTGTAAAAAAATAATTTGAAAAAATTCGTTCACAAATAATTTATAAAATTTCTTCTTGTTTCTTTCCGTTGGACTAGTTAAAATTTGTTCAATCAAATTTGTTAAATTTGTCGAGGTCGTAAAAAATTCCAATTTTTTTTCAAAGAAATCAATGCACTATTTTTTTGTCACACGATTATTGATTGATTCACATAATAATGATCCCAGCTTCCATGGTGATTTTTTTGATGGCAGGATAGTTTCCACGGGAACTTGAGAGGGCCTCTCTCCAAAAGCCTGGCTGGTTTTTCAAACCGTTTTTATTATACCAGGTCGCCTCACAATTCGCATGCGAACAAATACACACTCGTCAGTCACTATGAGCATCCAAAAAATGGTTTTTCACTGCTACACCCCAGCCCCAGCACTCAGGTTGCATTCACAAAAATTTCCCATGATAAAGGCGTCTTTTTTTCTTCTCGTTTCTAGGTAACGTTTGCATACGGTGAGGTGACGGACGGCGTCTTGCTCTCGTGCGTCTGTCTGGTGTAGTTTCCAACACCACACTAAACGCTCAACTTTTCAAATTGAAACGGAGCAGCAGTAACAGCAGCAGCAGCAAAAATATTTTTACTAATGCACTTAAACCTTTAATACTAATAAAACGGCCGTAATGCTCTTTAACAGCTCATTCATTCCCCTCACATTAAAAACCCAAACGTTGCAACAGCAGCGTCGGCACCAGATTCTCAGCGTCATAGGCTCAGCAGCGTTAAGGACGCATAGTACACCATTTCGAAAAAAAAGTGGATCAAATCCTCACTGCAGGCACCACCACACGCAGGTATGCAGGCATGCATGCAGGCAAATATATATCAAGATTGGTTGGTATGCATGCCTTCCTTTCTGCTACTCCGCGTTTTTGGGGGAGTAGTAGGGAAATGGGTAGGTATGATGATGATCATGATCATTGTTATGCATTGTTGTTATTGTTATTATTGTTACCATATGCATAGAAGTAGTAGTGGTAGCTGTAGCAGTAACTAACTGATATGATAATCAACAAGTGTACTATGCTACATTTATTTTTTTAACGAGAGTCATTTCATTTTTGCGAGAAAAAAAAGTACAAGTGGCCAAAAAATGAAATGGTTTGGTAGAGAGGTATATATATACGGCGAGGTGTAAAGGAGGAGACTTTACAAGTGCGAATGTACGTACATGGTAGCCTCATTATGAAAAACTACTACGAACACGGAGGCGATGATGAGGATGATGATCATGAGAGTGAGTGAATGAAATACAGATACATGCACACAGCAGGTAAGAAGAAAGCAAGGTAATGGTAATAAGGTAGGTAGGTAGATAGGTAGGTAGGTGCAATAAGAGGAACAAGTGCATCTCTTGAATTCTTGAAGAGAAAATGATGCACTTTTTATTATATTATTTTATTATGGCCACGTATATGTACGTAAGTACATGAACAAATGTAAGAAGACATGAACAAGTATAATATGTGGAGTGGTAGAGATTTTTGAAGAAGGAAAAAGTAAAGAGAGAGATGAGTTTTTTGGTTGGTGGTTTCTTGTTGTGTGTGTGTTAAATAAATAGTAAGAGTGATCTGATCTGATTCTCTATAGCAAACAATTTACTTTTTTTTCTTCTTTTCATTCTTTCCTCTTTGTTCACTCCATTTAACTTTGTACTTTTGCATTTTATGTTATTATTATTGCTTTTGTATGAATTGCATTGATGAAGAAAGACGATCAGAGAGGATGATGAAAAATGCAAGCCATTAAAAATAATATTTAAACAAGGATATATAAATGCTAATTAAGATGTACACCAATAGAGAAAAAGCAATCAACTTTTTTTTGTAACCGAGAGACAATTACTCTCATCATATTATCACAAGATTGGTTAATTAACTATTAGCTAATTAACTCTTCAAAAAATGTTCAGACAGTCACTATATTATCGGTATAGACAAGAGGGGCAAACTGTTTCGATTAAAAATATTTCAAGAGTAATTCGCGTATTATCATCACAGCAGCAGCAGCAGAAAAACCATCAGTATCATCATCGCCAGTGCTGCTGTGGCTTTGAATTTAAAAAAATGTTTTTTCCGTCGTACCCAGTAACATTGTCAATCTTTGAAAAAAAATATGATGTTATCTTCTCCCCCATCATCTCCACCACCGTAACCACGACGACATCTGCTTGCCATGGCAAAATGTCCTACGACAAAGAGAAGCTAAGCACACGACAGGAAATAATTGTGTCCTTCTTTCTGTCTATCTCTCTTTCTTCTTCCTCTAAAACAAAAACGACATGATGGCCCATCATCCTCCTCATCCCCCATCATCATCATCATCATGATCACCATGATAATTCGTGGTGATAATGAGCAAGTCAAGAAGAAGATGAAGAAAAAAAGAAGGAAGCTCTAAAGAGATGACAACAAGTAGAGTCGCGGAGAGCCACGAACGATATATATAAAAAAATCCCCTATAATATGTATGTGTGTTCAAGTTGAAGGTTTTTTTTTCGCAATGTTGCCGCAGCTGAAAAATCCCCGTGGATTCTCATCATCTCCGTTCATACAAAACTACATACTACATATATAACATCCATAATACCTATTATTATTATTATTATTTTAGTAAGTGGTATTAGTATTCTCCTCATCATCATCATCATCAGTTCAGTGCACTCACTTTATCATCTAGTACTGCACTGCTTAGACTGCTGCCACATAATAAATCAAGTGTGACAAAAATGTTTTAGTAGGAGCACAAGCTCTAGTCCTAGTCTCTAGACTAGAGAGCTAGAGTAGCAGAATTTTCAAGATGAGAATGGATGGTGGTCTAAAAAAATATTTTATATACCTACAGAGGAATACTATAATATCAAGATGAAGATGATGATGATGCAGAGATGCGCAAGAGGAGATGATGAAAGACCTATTTACTTGAAAGTTTTATTTTCATCAAGCCAAGTGAGTCAGTCTAGTGCATTCGCCTTTGAATTTGAATAGAAGCAGCAACACACCGCACCACCATCACCGTAGACCGTAGAGTCGACAAAGACCACTGAACCAATTCCCAGCAGCAGCAGCAGCGTTCATTCAACAAGATTGACTGACTGACTGACTGACTGAGAGTGTGTTGCGTTGGTTGCATTGTTGTACATTGTTTAAATATTACGATAGAGATACTATTCAGGTATTCTTCTTCGCATAAGTATGTATATTTAGTGTGATAGGCACACTACTACTCACGCTTCTTTTCAAACAGATTAATTATTACGACAGCAACAAAAAACTGGGATTAAAATAGCATCCGTTTTGGCGTGTGCCTTTTCTGCAGGTGTAGTAGTTAATATTTATATAGATTTTTCTAACAACAGGTAGTGTTGTTAGTTGTTGTATAGGGCAATAGCCAACAAAATAAAACATGAGCTATTATAATAATATGCTGCTGATGATTTAGTTAGATAAAGTGATTTGTTGGATTGAGTAGTAAAAAAAACTTTTTTTTTCTTTCTTTTTTTCAATTTGTTATACTTTTTCGGGTAGAAGAATTTTGGCGATGGGATATATGCGTTTACTATATATTGGCTTGCTCGCCCACCTAGTCGAAGTGGATGATACCCTTTCAAGATAGATTATTATTCTAATTACCTGATTTACTTTTACTAGAAAAATACACACTAAATGGCCAACGAAAATGGAAGACGAAGAAGAAATTAAAGTGATTGTTTGAAATGATAAGACGAGTTCACCGAGATTAAAAGGAAGAAAAGAATGAATGGATGAGTAGTATATGCGTGAATGAGATTAGGTAGTAGGTAATTGAAATAACCGTTTAAAACTTTTAGTTTTTACCAGTTTTTTTTCTTGCCAATTTCTTCAACTCAAACACATATATATTTTTAGCCAGGCCCCAAACGTTCCCTTTTTTTCAAACACCACGCCAATGAGTTAGTTTTGTAATTTTAGTTTTACGAAGAAGGAAAAAAAACGCCATGGTGATTTATTCTAGCCTGGTTGGCAGAGGCAGACATGTTTAAAGGCCTACAAACTACCAAAAAATACGATACTATAGCAACATGCTACGATGATGCTATAATATAACACACAAGAAAACATAATAGTATTTTTCAGATTATTTTATATTATATTTTTCTCCCAAGAAAATCCATTTTTTATGTAACACGAACAAAAATTTTTGTATTGTAACATCTTAACAGCATATCAGCATTACTTGTAACAAAACAACAACAGCAGTGGCTAATGTGTTTTTTAGCCTGGCCTGTTTGATCATTTGCCGGCGATACAGGATACAGAAATTATTGGTAGTATAGAGAATATTTTATAAGCCTTAAAATATAAATGGCTTAATAAGTCCACGTTATAAAATATTGGCTCTTTTAATTACTTTTTTTCTCTCTCGCTCGCCCTCATCTCATCATCTTGTCTCTAACTCAAGCCACTTGTTTCTCTAAAAAAAACAAGTGCCTTTTTGCGTTGCGTTGCCCTGGTCGGGCCTTTATCCTCATTTTCCCCCAGAAAAAAAAGCCAAGATAATTAAGAAAAAAGTCAAGAATAAAAAAATAAACATGTACAAAAACTGATGCTGCATCTACTACTTATGTTTGTATTTGCTATTTGCTTGTTGGCTTATTGCTTTCTTTTTTGTGGGAGCAACAACTGTTTGTTGTAAACTCTGCGCTGCTATAGTTTATTCTTCATCTTGGCGAGAAGATGGAGAAAAATGTATATAAAAAAATATTCCACTAAAAATGGAGTCATCACCATAACAACTGTGTGCAGTCAGGAAAAAGTGGTCATTTTCTTGGAAAAAAGGCTTTAGACTCTTTTGCGAGTGGTAATAATAATAACAAACAGCGCATTATTACACACACACCACATATATATATTTTTTTTTTCTTGGAAAGTAGCCCGTTTCATTTTCACTCCATTCTTCTTTTCTCTCTCCTTTTCTTCCTCTTCCTTCCCATTCCATTTTCCTCGAAAATAACAACAGCAGTGGCAGTCCGTAGTAGTGGTAGCAGATTTAGATTAGATTTTATTACTAATGACACCATCATGTGATATGATGATGATGATACTGCTACTAACTGTACTAACGTTGCTACTGCTACTTGTGCTTTTGCGACATGGACACAAAAAGCAAAAGTAAAGTGGGCCGCCATTATTACTCCTGGACTGTTTTTATTATTATTCCATTTCTCAGGGAAAAAAAGTGTATGGATGTAGTAGAAGTAGCCGAGGGGCAAGGGAAACAGAACAGACAGAGCAAAGGCAAATAAACACACGGGGGAATGCATAAATAAAATAGAGAGAAACAGCCAGAGAGAAAGGGCTACATAATTCCAGAACTGGAGAAGAGAAGTGGTTTCTCTACCTGCCTTTCCGCAACAACAGGGGAAAATATTACATATTATCGTTATAAAGAACGTCTACAATTTTCGGCTAAAATGCAATTTCCTGGTTGGCAAAGTGATGATAATTGTACACATACGAGCTACATATTTCTCAGAATAATGCAAGCGTATACATATTTGCCCGCTTCCCGTATGTCTGCCTTTGTTGTTGGAAAGGTAATGTGACCAAGGTCACAACCCGGCATTCCCGGGCACCCCTGTTTATTATTATTATTACGATTATTATTATGATTGTTTTGCGTTTTCCATTAGAGTTCACAGTTCTGTTTTCATATCGCCATCAACAAAAGCAAAGCATTGTACAGTAGCAGCAGCAGCAGCAGCCATTATTCACATTTCACCATCATCACCACCGCCGCTGCCATGCCACCAGTTTACTTTAGCATTTATGATTACCGTCCTATTTCACAATGATGATTATTAGCATTTTTAACAGGGGAACGGTGTACGTATGTATTTATACTAGCTAGAGTGCACTCTGCTTGTGTTTCTAATTCTTTTTATTTTTCAGGTTCCACTTTAAACCAAATGGAAAATGTTTATCTTTATGATACCTACAGCCAAAAGATTATGACGATGATGATGACTAGATGACCATTTTCATACTTTTTTCCCTTTTTCATGCATTCTCATATATACATATATACAAGCACGTTATTAAAAAAAGCAAAAAAAAGAAACAATCTTTCATTGTTCCCTTTCATACCACAAGCACGGATCACGTGAAGGTTGCCAGCCTGTCTACCAAACAAAATTGTTTGTTTAATCAACCAAGTAAAAAGTTTTTCAAAAAAATATGTGGAATGAAACGTTTTTTCAAATTTATTGTCCATTGTTTTGAAGTTTGTTATATATGGTGAGGACTTTTTAAGTGAGATTTAAAATCTCTTTCATTATCATTATCACTTATCACCTTCATTGCCACTACATAGCCATCATCATCATGAAATGAAGATGCATGCTGCCGTTTGTTTGCTACTACTACTTCTCAGAATTCATATTGTTGTTTAAATGCTGCTGTTTTTTGGTTGATGATCAAGATATCGCATTGTTGTTGTTGTTGTTACATGTTTCAAAAACAACTTGACAATGGTCAAGAATCGCGGTCAAGAGGAATTATTGCCACTGTGTCACAGTGTTTCTCCTCCTCCGGCAGTAGTAGCTTGCAGCATGAAAAATGTAAAAGGCTAAGAAAAAGAAGCATTGTTTCTTCCATCACTTTCTTCAGCTTCATCATTGTCGGCGTCATTTTCATTTTTTCGAGCACGATGCCAGAGTGTGATGTATGGCCTTTTGGTACAAGAGTAAACAGGTGCGCAGTGTGCACTAAACAAATAGCACATGCACAGGAGGTACAAAAATGGCAAATGACACACCGCTCTTGGAAAAAAATATGCTCCTGTTAAATTGTTTTTAAGCTGTGGCTTCGGGGAAAGAAAGTGCAAGTTTTTGTGTATTGTAGTATGTTTTATGAGAGGATGTTGCTAAACAGTAGAAAAAGTGACAAGGGGTGGATAAGACAGTTATATATCACAGCAGGCTATTATTTTGCGTATATTTAGCAGCTTTGTTCGGTTAGTATGGTGGAATGTTGAATTCGAGGTTCGCAATGTTCCGAGAAGCTACAAACACTCCATCTTTCCCTCCAGGAATGAAACTACTTCTCGCCATATCACCACCATTTCTCCAGCTTGCTGGAAAAACTGAGAAAGAAGTTTGACCGTAGAATTCGTTAGCATTTTTCATACGACTTGGGATTGCAATGTCGTTAACAAAAATATGCGAGGGTTGTAGATTTATACTTAACTGTTTGCGTCAGGCAGGAGGCGTCGAACCAAATAGAAAGGCTTTTTATATTTTTATACCGAAACAGTCATCGCAATTTGCAAATATATTATGCACATTTTCCCCGTTTATGTATCTGTTGTTTTGTCGTAACTTGTTACAAGGACATACCCAAACGGTTCAGAAACCACAGCAAATGCCTCTACCAACCAAATAGTACAATTCCCAACACCAATTTTTTCCAAACCCTATAAAAAAATTGATGAAAAACTATTTCTTTCTATCAACAAGTCTTGTTCATTTTGTTAACTTGTTGGTAAGCTATTAAGCACCCATTTATAACTACACATATACCTACTCAACACATACCTAATTATCTGCATTATTTTTGCATTGTGCTTTAAACCTCTTGTTCTTCTCATCATCATCAACTCATTTCATTTGAGAAATACATCTTGTCTCTCTCTCTACTTTACTCCTTCTTCTGTCTAAATTTTTCGTAAGGCTCCCATGAGCACGCCACGTACGTACTTATGATCATGCAAATAGCCCAGCGCTCAGAAACGTAGCGCACTGCATGGCCAGTCAAGCCGACAAATCCACTAACAATATTACACACACGATACGAGAAAGGACCAAACAACAATAAAAAACAACAGCAACAATGCAAGAATGCTGCTACCGTAATACTTTTAATAAAAGCTTGCCTTCAAAATGCATATGAAGCCAAATATAAACCAAACTGCATCTTTTTCTTCTCCTGCAACTTGTTGTTGTTCTTGTAACACTGTAAGCATTTAATTACCTATTTTATTGCTGCATGTATGTATGTATGTACGTATATAGTATTAGCATTTAGCATTTAACTCACAAAACTGCAGCAATAATGAGGAGGAAAATGTTTTAAAAGAGGTACATGATATGAAACAACAACTCTCCTGCTTTCGCTTCACTTTTACGCTCAACCAACCAACTCATCATCAAGATCAACAATGAGTGTAGTAGCTTTTAAAATTAAATAAGTACCTTCACATCGTCAAAGTCAACTGCCTTCCTCTCCTCCTCCGAGTCGCTATTTACCGGCCTGTGTAATAATACTACATGGTAAGTAGTAGTAATAATGAAGATCATGGCAGATGACGACAACTACTACAACTCCGACTCGACTAGCATGATGATTATGAATGAGACAAAAAAGTGTCATCGTAAACATGATAATAACAATCATCATTATCGTTATAATACCTATCATAATAATAATAATAATCACAGTCATTTCTTCCCTCCCCCTCCTCTCCTCATCATCATAATCAGCATGCTGTGCACACCAAAAAGAAGAAGACGACGACAAAAAAAACATACAAACAATCAGCTAATTTTTTTTTCTTAGAAAAAAAAGTATATATAAAACCAACAAACAACTTGTCTACTTGTCGTCGTCTTTGTTGCTTTTGCAGTTGCGACAGTTTTTTCTTATTATTAGCAGTATTACTACTGCCACCATGCCACCCATTATCACAACCGACCGTGATCATCACGAAGAGGACGACACAACGACATTTAACGCTATTGTTATGATTATGTGAAGGTCCTTCATTCATACTTGGCATCATATCATATCATCATCATATCCGGCTGGCCACTTGAAATATTATACGCAATTTTTTTCATACTTTACTTTTGAGACGAAAAAAATGTAGCAAGTCTAATCATTGTTGTTATTACTGTTATTATTATGATGGCATAATGTAATTGCCAAACAAGCAGTACAGCAGCATCTTGACTTGGACTACAACGGAGAAATAAAAAATGAAAGTGAAGGAGGTGAAGAAGACAGGGAGTCGTGTGGTCTCTGCTGCCATTTCTTCAACTGCGCAGTATACATACATAGTTTTCTTGGTGCTACTCTTGTTCCTGTTGTTGTAATAATGCCGTTGTTTGGCATTGTTGCGGATGATGAAAATGAGAATGAGATGCGATAATAATAGTAGTGATGACAATCAAGGAACAATTTCCTATTATCAAATTCCCCACAGTCAGCAGCAGCAGCAGCAATAGCAGTTTGCAATTGAAACTGAACCTCAACCAGAATCTCATTTTCTTTCTTGGACGGATAGAAAGAAAGAGAGTGAGAGAGAGAAGAAAAGAAAGGAACAAAGTGCAAGTGAAGCGGATGATGTTTTTTTTTCTTGGATTTTTGTCGTGTGCTCCCTACCATCATCTCGTTATCATGATGATGATGATCATGGCATGGCATCTCTATCAAGTTCCGTCATGCGTGTACAATTGTCAATTGGAGTAGTGGTGGTGGTGGTGGTGGTGGAGGGAGAAAGAACAACAATGACAGTTTGCAATAATAAAAAAACAAGATGTTTAAGAGGCTTTACTTGTGAGGCTGCTGCTCCTTTTGTCCTGCCTGTCATCACATTCATGATGATGCATACATGCAAAAAAAGAACAATATGTACATATACGCTTACTTAAGTAAGTACTAGATATATATTCGAGAAGAGATGATCAAATAAGAAGGAATGCATTGAACGACAAGGCTTGTTGTTGTAGTGAAAAAAAAGAGCTAGAGGCTCGTTGAGATGATGTGCTCAAGGTAAATGCAAAGTAAATAGAATTGAGAGCAGAGTGCAATGATCTGTAACAAAATGGAGATGGGGATGATATGATGATGCGGATGACGAAGAATTGGAGTAGTACTACAGCCGCTGCAGCAGCAAACAAAGTGTTTTGTAAAAAAAGGTAAGACTTGGACTTGTTGAGTTGAAATGACAAAAGACAGGGGAAGAGCACGAAGGAACGCACGCACACACTCACACAGAAAGAAGAAGAAAAAAATACAGGTAGGTATTTATAGTTCTCTTTCGGCTTCATTGCTTTAATCTTTCAACGAAAGTGGATTGGGTGATGGTGCATTTTTTTGTTTCTTGAGAGGAGAGTTGTGGAGTTTTTCAAAGGGGAAACTGCTGCTGCTCCCTTGCTCCTTTCTGATCTCATTGTTATAATATGTATATATCGTCCTCGGTTTTCAATTTATTTCTAGATGATTGCGTATTATGTTTTTCGAGCATGTGTGTGGGTTTTTGGGAAAATAACCGGAAGTGGTGGTGGTGGTGGCGGAGGAAAAATGAATGATTTGATAAGCAATGTGTATCGCTTTTCTTTGTTAAAAAGTGACCGTATGACCGTAATAATGAAGAATACAACAACATGCATTATTATTGGATGATAAAATGGCAGCGACTATGTAATAATGAGGTATGTAGAGAGCTGAGTGTGTGAGTTGAGGCAACAATGAATGGCATAACAATGATGATGATATTATTATTAATCGCATCTCTCTCTCGCTCTTTCAAGGAGAAAGGCGAAATAATATTTATGCAGGCATAATATTACGCGGTGGATGGCTTATTATTGTACCTACGACAATGAAGATGATTCATCTTCATGAAGATAATAAGTTATCTCTTTCGAACTACAAAACTAGTCAACCATCTTGCCTGTTTCTCTCATTTATTAAACCTGTATACCTATTACCTATTATTATTACCAGCAGCAGCAGCGGCACACAGCACACTGCCGATTTTTCACGGTAGGATTTTATTTTTAAAAAAGCAAAGTTTTTGAAGATGAAACAAAAATCTACAACGTCATAATAACAATAAAAATAATACTTGATACCTACTCACTCAAGTAGCAACAAGGCAAAGTACAAAGCAAGTCTCTGGAGCAGAACGGTAGAGTATTTGCTCAAACAATCATTTTTTTTAACTTAAGCCTATCTAATAAATTCATTGGAAGAAGGGCTTGTTCATTCATAAATCAAGTTTTGTTTAAAAGCCGTCGCTCGTGAACAACCCCAATTACTCTACAAACTAATATAGTACCGATTTATAACTATCAATATTATTATTTTTAGTGGGGGTGGGGGTGATATCGTAAAAAAATACGCAATAATTTTATTTCCTTCTTTCTTCTACTTCTACTTACTAAACTCAAACCCTTTCATTTTGTTGTGTGCCCCTTTTTTCTCAAACGAAACTAAACTCTATTTAAACTGCTATTAAAATCCGCTGTGAGTAGTGAGTAGTAGTAAAAATAAGTCGTCCATGAAATATATTCCAGTCTGTGAGCGCCGTGGCTTACTTTCGAAATGATCCAAATATATATACAAGTGAACGCGCAAATGTATGCAATTATTTTACAGCTATTTATTTATTTATTACTATCATTTCTATTGCCTTGTCTACCCTACACCCTACAAAAAAATGCTTAGCAATATTCAAAGAATTATAAACTAGTGCCTTTTAGCTTAAGTAGTCATAGCAATTCAAAAAAAAAATTGCATCGCCTATACGCAACGCACCTATATCATTGAAATCGATAGCCCTTGTTACATGGCTTGCATGTAAAAAAAATATATGATTCTAAAATAGGCTTACTTTTAAATACAAAAATGATTAAGTAAGTAAGTGTATCATTAGTTCACCCGTCCAGAAACAGAAACACGAAAAGAGATAACCTGAAAACAGCAACTAGAAAACATGATCGCGCGCGTCAGTCAGATCATCAGATTGAGGAGTCCACTACCAAACCAACCAACACGGCGTTTCCCTAACAACTTGTGTGTAAAAATCTTATAATACACAAAGAGATCTAGCATAATAGTTCGCTCGGTTAAAACCTGTGTTAAAATTTTTGTAGCTTCAATAATGTGTTCATGTATTAAGTAAATCAGTTAGCATTGTTTATCATCAGACATCATAGATATATATGAAACAAAATTTTCAAACTCTCCTCAACATCTCAAAAATCTCAAACAATGAGAGTAACACACACACACACAAATTTGTGTAGGAGAACGAGCAAAGGAGGAGGCGGAGGTAGATTAGGTAGGTGGAGGTGAACGCGTGTGCGCTAGATACATTATTAATTAAGACGAGATTTTAAAATATATATAAAAATTGTAGCTAATCAATTTTTCCTAATCGCACACAGGTTTAATAATAACCATGTCAGCAACAACACTGACTCAAGCAGTGATAATAATTTTTTAGAGCTGTTATTATGAAAGTGGTTTTCAGTGGTGGTGGAATGGGTAATGGTGCCGCTTCACTTCATCAAAACATTACATATATTATTATATATTATAATTTGTAATTATTACCAACTTTGTTGCAGATTGTGATTTTCTAAAGCGATTAGCAATTTAAAAATGTATCCTATACTGCAACAATAGCCAATAATGTTGCTGTTGCCTTAGGAATGTTTTTTTTCTCTGCTGAGATTGTTGTTGTGACGCTAGAAAAACTATCGCCAGCTTATTAGTTGTTTTTCATCATTAAATTATGATAAATTGGGATGTATAGTTTTGTGCATCAATTATCATTTGAAAAACTAACAAGATAACAGCAAAGAACAACGAGTATCATCAGACTTGGGTTGTCAGTCATTTGTATCGTTTTTGAGAAAAAGTTTTAAAATTCAATGCTAATTAAGTTTATTTGATTTTGGTAATGGTTTGTAATGTTTAAATTATGACAGCAGTGTGCTCCTGTTAACAATCTGATGCCATGGTGATGGTCACGAATTACAAGAAAACTTGAAAAGTAAAAACTGATTCGTTTTGTTAGCTAATTAGTTCACCCCTACTTGCAATATGTACAATATACCTATTGTTAAGAAATATCAATTGCAAATATATATGTATTGGATTTAATTTTTGTTAAATAGTTTGTTTTTTAAAGTTTTAGTTTCTTTTTTCTTTGAAGAAAAAAAAATTATCACTAGGTATTCATAACAATCAAATAATAATCACTGTTATGGTAACACTGACTCAACTGAAGCTCTCACAATCAGTGAACAATGTTGTAGTAGCAGCAGGGCACTGTTGCGATGCAGTGATTTCAGTCAGTTTTTTGAAATGTTTTAATACCTAATTACTTTACGATTACGTTACGTTCAATACATTACGCTGCCATAATAATGATAACAGAGAGAAGCGGTCAGCGTTTTGTGGTCAAATTTTATGCATTTTACATTTGTCTGCTGGCATTTTTTTAAACAGTTTCCAATTGACTAGGTGGCTTAGTGGCTCTACTCGCTTTGAAAATTATGATAAGCCGAGCAAGCACACAATAATATGATACGATTATCATGATCAAGACAATTATCAAAGCATTTTAAAGATTAATTTTTTTGTACACTTTTGACTCATTTGACGCTTTGCTGGGGAGGAGGAGGAGGAGAGCCAAACACCTTGAAAACAATTTATGTTTTCTCCTCCTCAATCACCATCAACAAAATTCATTTGTAACAAAACAGCAGCAACTATGTACATCAAACTATCATTTCTGCAACAATATTTTAACGAAAGTTTTTTTTGTTCCTTTTCTTCTTGAGCAAAAAATAAATTACAATATCTCAATAATAATAATAAAAAATGTAGTTTTTTGGAAAGTAATTTGTTTGAAGGTGGGCAGTGAAGGGTGTAAAAAATATTGAAAATAAAAATATTAAAATACCAACTAATAACAATAATAACAAGAATCGGTAGTAGTGGCGAGCGAAGCAACAATCACCACAGCAGCAGCAGTCGAACTACATTCTATGCAAAAAGGACTATAATTATTATTAAATTAATCTCAATTAAGATTAAAATGTAAAATATACCAGAACTCCACTTGCTACCTGTTACAACTACTATTATTAAATATCATTCATTCCTATACACATATGGCGTCACAATGTGTAATCTCGAAACTGAAAACACGGCTATTAGTCTGTCACTCTAACTGTGAAACAACAACAGCCAAAAAAAACCGCTTAATAATATATGCAAAAGAAACAATAATTACCATAATTGTTATTATTATTGCTATATTTATATTTTTAAACAGCCCTTCGAGCCTTCTCAGTAATAATAAAAAAGATTTCCTTCTTCCGGCAAAAAAAAAGATGAGGAGGAGAAGGGAATTTTCATTTTAATGGCCGCATATATAGTATTTAGAAAATGAAACTGTTTCTCGATTAAAATCCATTTCGATATAATCGCTTCCCATCATCCATGTCCAAATGAGTTTCTCTTAAAATCGCTTGCCGCCGACATACCACCTCACCTCTATAAATGTACCCACTAAATTAGGTATGTAATTGGTTTCTTCCTTAAAAGTATAACTTTTTATTACTATATTTTCATTTTTATTATTATTATTATTATTGCCAAGCAAATAGTAACAAATACTGCCCATAATATGTATAACTATTTTTTTGCTAATCCTGATAGATTATCTTTTAATCCATTCCATTTCCTATTTTGTTCGCACTTTTTAAAAAATCATATCATCTCTCTCTCTCTCTCCACAAATTACTGCCCAAATTTGCAACAGCACATTTTCCTCTACTGACATATTAAAAGCCTTTCATTTTCTTCTTTTTTTTCTCCTTATCATTTTTACCCCTTTTACTCCCTACCACTTTCCATTTCAATAATATAAAAAGCTTAGTATATGTATTATCATCCGCTTCAGTAAAAAAAATCTGTCCATTCTCTCTCTCTCATTCAACCAGTCAGAAAGAAATGAAGTGGCAATCAATTTCTTCCCCTTTTACTAATTGTAAATAGTGCACACATCATCATAATATACAAACGCTCTTTATTAAAACGCTAACTGCCTATCTGAATCTCTTGTCTACTTGTCTGTCCTTTTTCCTCATTGAGTTGTTTAAAAAAACTGAAAATGTTTTTTCAATGTTTTCAATGGCTGAAAAAAATAAAACAATGCAATGGGTTTGTATACACAGATATATATTCCGTTGTTTGTTTGTATAGAAAAACAAGAGTACCTTCAGTACTCCATCCATCTTATCTGTACGTTTTGTATGTAATAATGAGCATCTTTAAAAGCCATAAAGGAGCCACATTAATTGATAAAGATGCTTGAAAACCACAAAACAGCACGCACGGTAACACTACCACCGCAAAAACAGTAACAGAACAACAGTGCATATATATTCGAAAGTACCTACTATTACTTCCCCCCTCCCCCGTCGTCGTCGTACAAGAAGAGTGAAATGAAATCCGTATTAAAAAATACGCACACAAGTAGAGTTTTAACATTGTACAACGGATTACAATTTTTTTTGCATAGTTAAACCCTAGTCATTCATCGTCGTAGCATGTATTTACACGTAAGTAATTCTTGATGTCAAGACAAGTTGATTATTTATGATGAGAGATAAATACAAAGAAGACGAAAAATGTAGAAGTGACGATCCGTTTAGCGACTGCCACAAAATTGTATATATATTAAACTGACCATTAACATGGCAATAATCATCAAAATGATCCGTTTATTATTATTTTTTCTTCAGGATTACATATACACATACATTTACATATTGCACTGCATGCATACTTAGCGAAATGATTATAATGAGAAGTCGCGTCGTCGTCAGCTTGTTGGGATCGTGATGATCGCATTGACATGAGCCGTCAAACCCTGATCATTTTTTGCATATTGCGATTACATTGGCATGTTTATCATAAATGGCGATTATCAACAAGAAGATGATGAGATGATGACGATGACGATGAGGCGTGTGTCAGTGAGCAGAAAAAGAGTCGAGTGCACAACCGTGCGCATTGTTTCAATAAAATAAATTCTTTCCTTCTTTCTTTTTCTCTCTTGGTTTCCTATTAAGGACAATGTTCAAGAGAACCAACACAATTGTTACGACTGTTGCTGCTGCTGCTACGGGGCTGCTACACAGCACAACAATAATTAAACAATGCAAGCAGCAGCTGCCAAAACGCCAGAAAAAGGGTTTTTGGCTTTGTCTGCTTCTTTTTATTGCTACTGCTGCTGTTATTGTTGCAGTTCCTCCTCAACTGTTTTTGTTTGCTTACGCTTGCACGCCCTGAATAATGCACCGTTTCATTACTTTGGCTTTTTGGATACGGAAAAGGACAGGTAGAGAAAGAACAATAAGCAACATTGAATTTTTTTTTGAATGATGCCAAAAATGTGAGCATATAACAAGCCAATCTTGAAGTAGTTTGTTTCGGTGCTTTGCGTGGCTTTCGTAGGTGACGAAGTAGGAAAAAGATGGCTACTGATAAGATGAGGTGATGATAACAGCTTATCAAAAGAAATCAAACGTTTTTTTTTCTTCCATTTCCTTCCCCCATCCTGAAATTATACAGGGCATTCATTCATTCATACGAAATGAAAATATGTATAATTGTAGGTGGTAGTAGTAGTAGTGGGCAGTAGTGGTCATCTTTATTTACTTGCTATTGTTTGTATCAAAAAATGGTAGTAGTAAAAATTGTGGCACTAATAATAATAGTAATATTAATAACCATACTTATAATTCCTACATTCGAATTCCTTCCTCTGCTTCTCCTCTACCTAAAAATCCACCCCATACTACTGCGCTGCATTGACTGTTGCTTGTTCCCTTTGGATCGCTTCCAAAATGTTTAAGGAATTTTAAAATTCTACTCTCATTGTTCATGTTGATTGTTTTATATATTTTTCAAAGTTTGTGTACGTGTCTGTTTCTACCTAGCTATTATGAAAGCATGCATCTTGCACAAGTCGTCATATTTTAAAGACTGCTCTGCACTTACTTCAATTTATTGTATCGCTCCAATTTTCTTCTCCCCCACTTCTCATTTAATTCCTGCTGAATACCTTCTTGGAATTTTATGCTGCCTCATCCCACCTTCCTCATCATTTTTTTTACCGTTACTGCTCCCGCTTTGTCCAAAAAAATTATAAAATTCTGTGCCACTTTTCCCCACCTCCTCCAACCTCCTAAATCCTCCTCTAGAGAGATCCATCTCCTCAAAACATTTTTACAGGGCTAATTAAACCTCAATAAATAAATTACCAAGCCAAACCCTACCAACCCGCGCCTCAACCAAACAATACACAAGCCGCCTCATCCTCATCATATATATGACAATCAGTAAGAATCTATTATACAGACAGTTACTTTAGCAGCAATTACAAAAAACATATATATATATACCTACCACCTCATCATTAAAATCCATTTCTCCTCACCTTCATAATTTTCACAGCGAAAAGTATTTACCTTCAAGAAAAAAATCGCTTAAAGCACTTTTTTCATTTCACTTCACAGCAGCGTCACCGCTTGCAACTTGCAACGGCAACAACAACAACGACAACGACGACGCTGCTGACACTGTTGTGCCATTTCCATTTTATATTTTCCTCTTTACACACATACTCCACTACTCCACCACTCCACATTCCTCCTTTTCCTTTTTCAGCTTTTAATTCATTTTCTCTCTCTCGCCTTACTCCTCGTTTATCTTTTTTTCCTCAAGGTCCCCTACGGCTGTTATATATATTTTTTCTCTCATATGCATTCATGCCATGCCGACGAGGACACAGACGCAAGGTAAATGATAAAAGTGAAATACCTGACTTGACTAGGAGTAGTATGCCGACTATTTAGCTTTGAGGATGACGCCACTCTTTTCATTGTTGTCAACTTGGTCCTCGTCCTCTCCTCACTACTCACTCAGATGCATGTGACATGAATGAACATGCACAGAGAAAAAAGTGACAATCTCATCTCATTTTATTTTTTTCCCTTTTCAAAATCTTTCCCAGTCAGTCAGTCCAACGTCCTTACATACAGACATATATACATACGTCCTACATTGCCAAATGATGCCGAACCAAAAACCAGGTACAAAGTAAGTGACGGATGCAAAAAAAATGCATATTTTCACCAGAATACCTATATTACAGCCATGATTATGATTACGACTCTATGAAATGAAGAGGATGACCCAAATGTCGTGAAGCAGCATCAGCAGCACCGTTTAAGAAGGAATACATATATATTTTCCACTTGTGTGTATGTGCCAGAGAAACGATCCTTATCATCACTGACTGTCGTCTTTATCATAATTGTCATATAAGCGAACTAGCCCATCATTATTATCGTCATCATACTCATCTTTCTTTTCCTCCTACTCCTAGACTCAAATGGATAGTGATACAAAAAAATCCCCTTTTTTGCCAATAATAAATTCCCCACCACCTCCGTTACCACCACTACTACCACCTGCAGCAATACTAAACCTCCTCGGATCATTAGCAAATTGACAGTTCATTCAAAAAGAGAATATTATAAGGAGAAAATGCCAACACATTTTTTTGTGACTATCAGACACGACGACGCATATTATTGGCATTAGTACTACGACAGGGGAAAGACAAAAGGTATGAAAAAGGGATGTATGAAAATGACAGAGTGTTAACCGACAAACAAAATGTATTACCATGTCGATACACTTAATAATGAGCAAACTTAATAATAATATCTGCTTTAACGAGAAGGAGAGTGGAATTGCCTCGGGAGATTGTATTCACAATTGAAATGCATTGATATCCGATCGGAAAAAGGAAAAGAGAGATGCTTATCCAATTATAATTTCTTTCACTTTGACAAAAAAAACATAAAGGAATATGGATCACTAGAGTCGTTTCTTTTCTCTCTTTCTACTTAGGTACGTACACACGGGCGGATGAACAGAAATAATTTGAATGAACATAACAATATTATTTTTTATTTTGAGAAAAATAATATATAATGTAAGAGCAGAGCAGATAAAGATAGGCTTATTTCAACTTATTTGTTTGTTCGTTTACATTTTTAGCCCGTTGGCTACGAAAAGGTATGTGCGGATTGTTAGCAATTTTTACTTGTAAAACATGTGTGTTTACTACGAGCATTGTTGCTAAAAATATTAATAATAATAATAATAATAAATACATGTTTTTTTGGGGAAGTGAGCGGCTCATCACACAATAAATACAAGTGCATAATGTAATAATAATGCATGTGTGTAGGCAGATTTTTTTGTGTGAGGAGATTGAAATGAAAGCGAGATAGTTTAACAAAATGAAATTATTGGTTTTGCATGATGAGTGTGTAAAAATGAATTGATTGGAAAATAAAATTGGTAATAAGATTCTCGTTTGAAAAAATAGTTTTAAAAACTCTCTCTCTCTCTCTTTCTCAAGTGATTTGAAATTATATCATAAACGCCACCACACCACTTCCATATCGCCATTAAATACTGGCGTCGGCTCGGTGGTGGTTTAAGAAAGGGACACTTGAGCAAATAAATTGTAATCACGGCTGTTGTGTAGTTTGTAGTAGTGGTCATCTTGGTACAACAATGGCGGCACATGTACACATACATACCTAAACAGAAAACTACGTAACATTATTGACCACAATTTTTACCGACGACGATGACGACGGTAAAGCAACCAGGATGTGAGAGATGTAATTTCTTTTCAATTCTCATTTTTTTATTTTACTTTTTTTTATTATCAATTTTAGCCATGCATGCTTGCTTTCTTGCTTGCTTGCATGCCTGTCCATCCAATTAACGCCCGACGGGTGATTATAATTCCGCCTGAGCGAAAAAATTTCTCCTTCATTTAAAAAAAAGTAAAAATGCAAATCTCTCGTGTCTGAAGAAGAAGGTGCTGATGAGGATGATTTTTTTTATCAATGAGTTTACACGTATGTGCATGTATGTTCACGCGATGATTCACATATTTCAAATGGGTGTGGTTCACTCGCTGTGTTCGCACACAAAAATTTGTGAATATATTAGCCATATTCGATCATCATTACAGATTCATTTTTTTGGGTGAAAATCTGTACCATTTTTTTTTCTTGAAATATCCAATATATTTTTTCGCCAAAAATATGTTCGGTTCATTAGCAGCAATAGAAGTGGGTGCTTTCCTTTTGAACAAAATGTGGATTTTTTAATAAAGTCATAATACAATATTTGTATGGGAGCCGCCGCAGCGGCAGCAAAAATAAAGTGAGTAAAAATCAGCTCGACAAGACTAGGTTAGAAATTGGTAGGCACACGTGTGCAGTTGAGTGTTCACGTTCATAATTTTTAACAGATAATAAATAATAAATCGTAATCTTTTGCAGCAATCAGCAATCAATTTTATAGCAGGTAAATAAAGGTGTAGTAGTAGCAGCTATTTATATAGATCTATAATGCAGCGCTCTATTATAGACAGACACAAGAGCGAAATTTTTCACCAGTTTTGATAATTGTAAAGAAAAAAAATCAAAAGTGTGAAATCGAAATTGAAACGAGAAGAAAAAACTGATTGGAAAATGCATATTTTTTTTTGTAGGAAACGCCTATATAATTATAAGGTGCTCTCTCACTCACACACAAGAGCACACATTCACATGATCAATTACGAAGATGATGAGTTGATGATTGCAAGTTTTTAAAAACTTTTTTTCCCTTTTTTTCTCGGAAAGCGGAAAAACTCTTTTTAATCAAGCGACTTTAATATATATACAAGTAAGTTATTAATGCAAATGTATATTCATATATTTTAAATATAAAAGTTTAAATTTCTGATCAACTCGAGAAACTTTTTTTCTTTCAAAACTCATCATAAACTGAGCAATGCAATCGGACGGATACACTCTATATGCCTATATTATACTCAAAAACGGATTTTTATCAGAAGCAATGATATTAGCAATAACAATAATAAAATGCAACAATAATAATAATCAGTTGGAGCAACAATGAAAGTGAAATGAAGTATAGTGACTTGCTGTACAGCATCTCATCTCCTCATCATCATAATCTCTCAAACAAAGTACAAATTATCCCTATCATCATCAACGCCATAGCAACAACGGCAGCAGCAGCAACGTCATAAATTCTTTTTTTAAACATGCAAAAGGAAACAAAATTAAGTAAAAAACGCAGGTAATGATAATATTATGCTCCTTTTTTTAAATATTATTATTACGCACGTATGTACGTGTGTGTGCACGCACATTAACCATCATGATGATCAAAAGAAAAACGTAACGACCAGAGAGCCACCATCCATCCACCAAATCCACCCCCGCATTTCTCATCTCTGCTTGCTTGCTTGCACGGGTCGATATTTAAGACATGTTTTCTTTTTAAAAAAATATGTTATAATTTCCTACTTAATCTACAAATTGGCCACTGATGCCACCACAACGTAAAGAACTATACAGCTACCTATACAGTACTTGTGCAGCAGAGGAGACTACATTTTTTACTCTTGAAAATGAATACCTATTTATATACGCTGCTTGCTGCTGCTGTAACTTCAAATCGCTAATAATTGGCCCAAGAGTAAATCTCCTGTGAATTCTTTAATTTTTCCGCACATTTTGTTTTTTTTTATTCTTTCCCAAAAAAAATCGTTAGGATTATCTCAAGAGCAGAGCGAAACAACAGCAACATTCACTTTTCCTTTTTTTAAATGTACTGCTGCCATCATTATCATCATTACTTGCTATTATTTGTTTACTCAGGCATTTCCCCTCGGCGTCGACTTTTTTTCATTCTTTTGTAAAAAGGATGTATAATTTGTGCAGCTTAAAATGCAACCATCTTTAAAAGAAAATTTTTTGCAAGAAACATTAATGCTAAGCCAGATTTATATATATATTTTTTTGACAAAAACGCATTTTTTCTTTTGAAAATTTGCACCACCATCGCCACCGTGAATGATTATGATAAATAATTTTGCACTACTGACTAACTGGCTGACTCAAGTATGACCACGTATCATTACATGACGTACGTTTTTCTTGTTGCTGTTACCATGCCACTACAGCAGCGCCTCAGGTAAACCATGACGACTGACGTCCAACCAACGATACACTAATCTTTCACCAAATTGAGCAGCTAATCACCCCCGCTAATTAATTATCTTTTCTACGACCAGAGCAAAGAAAGAGAAACAAAGTAAGTGTTTTTTTCATCCCCAAAAAAACACATCAGAGCCTAACTGTTACTGTTGCACCTAACCAACCACCATTTTTTATAGTTAAAACGTGTAAACCGTGAAAAAATTCATTAAAAATCCCATACCAACAGCAGCATACATTGTATTTTCATTGTCATTGTCAATGCTAAAATATGTATATACGTATGTATCCCAAAAGCAATCATAAACAACAATATTTTGTCGCCTCGGCCAAGTTTTTAAGCGAACCATTCATTCATTCATTCCGAAAAAAAGTAATCATGAAGAAGATGAAGAGGATCAAAAAAAGATTGTAAATGATTACCATAATTTTTTTTCTCCTTCTCCTTTCATTCAAATTTTTTTGTGTATGTTTTGTAGATATACACCGTATATTTTTCTGCGAAAAAAAACTGACGCCTTATATATTTTTTTTTCAGTAAAAGCCATCAAAAAACGCTACTCACTTTTCTGCTTGTAAACGCACAATTCAAGCACATTCATTTTCTTTCTGCCACCACGACAACGACGCTCTTGCTGCTGTATATATAAAAATGCATACAGAATTACGGACGAACAGACACAGAGAGAGGGAATATGTCAATGAAAAAGATAAACTGTTTTTATTTTACAAGAAATACAAAAAAACGGCAATAGAAGTTGCGTGGTGGTGATGAAGGTGGTGGTTCTGAGTTCTGAGAGCTGCGTTTGCGTAGCCAGTGCAGCATGACTGTGTCATTAAGTGATGAAATAAAGCGTCAGAAGTGGAACAACAGCCGAAGGAGAAGAAGAAATGATCACAAGAAGAGGATGAGAGGATACGGATTTTTTGGGGAGGAAGGAACAAGAAAGATGTTTTAAAAAACACAACAAAAATATATAGTGTTTCTTGGTAGCAATAGCAATAAGTAAAGTACATGACAATGACAGGTAAAGAAGCTATATGGCAACAATAGTAGCATGACTGTCTTTACTATACTCGACAAGACGATCATCTTTCTTGACTTATTGCAGTTTCATTTTCATCCTCAATACTTTACACAAACTTCTAATCTGTGAAAAATTTGCACATAGCAACAAATAATGTTATTTGCAAGGCAACGGGAAAAAATAACAATATTAATAAACAATAATAATATAAAATGGAATTTAAATGGAATTTGGCGTATCGCTATAAAAAATGAAGACTATATTATAATAATGGCTCTATGTGTTCTCCGTCTCGTCTCCGTACCGAAAATCTTTATATTTTTTCCTTTTGAGAATTTGAGATAATGTTATTTTATGGACGTACCATGAAAGTGCAAATTAAACGCACCTGTTGTTCCGACCTGCCTATTTGAGAAGTTCATTATATACATTTTTCTTGTGCCTTATATGTATATGTATATCTGTATAATATGCTGTTTAGTTTTGATAAAAAAAAGGAGAAAGAAATGAATGAATGAACACAATGGAGGAATGATGGCAGACTAAAAGGTAGACTGACGGAGATGGAGGGTGAGTAGTGAGTAAACGGCTTGGCACGTTTTTTCTCACCTTGTCATTTGTCAACACTGTCATTGCACATACTCCTACACCTTCAATGATATAAGTACTATAAGAGCGTGTGGGTAATATAGGCATTATGTATGTAGCCAGGCAAGTAAAGTGAGGAAAGGGAAAGAAGATGGATCGTGAGAAAAAAGTACAGCGGACACGATGCGACGGTAAAGTAGGTGCATAGACGCAAGAAGAAGTAGTGGTCACTCATATCATATCACCATATTTTTTTAAAGACTAGACTACATTTATAATGATGACGACGCGACGGTCAAAGTAAACTAGTTGCTTTTTGGAGGAGGAAGAAACGGTGCTAAGCTAATTTTTTTTTCACCCGTTGTCATCATTTTCATAATAATAATAATAACAACAATAATGGAAATGAATGAGACTTGCTTCTCAATTATCTTTTGATGGATGAGTATATGTGTAATTTGTATGAATGAAGATGCATTGCACTGGCGACAGGGACGGTGACACTAAAATGATCAACATGATCACGAAACCAATTTTCATATATAGCGTTACATCGTCGTCGCGTCGTCGTTAAGAACAAAAATTGTCAATTTAAATGGAACAGACAGGTAGGTAGTTGAACAAGAAGGGATAATGTATGTAGTAGATATTTTAAAAGAAGTTATAATTGTTTAGTTAATAGAGTTTTTAAAGAGGAATGAGAAGATGATGAAGAATGAGACGTGTTGTTGTTGTGGCGGTGCGGCGGCGGTGACTGCTGCTGTGATGATGAGAGGAGAAATGAGACGCTGGGAAAATTTTGGGCAATAATATAAGAGTACATAGAGTAGTAACCTTATAACAATGTCGATAATTGCTTTTGCCAAAAAACACATTCACATTTTCAACTCAAGGAGAATGATGACTGAATGAGTTGCAATTTGTTTGAGAGGTGTGCGAGATATTTACAGAAAGTTCACAATCAACAGACTCAACAGCATTATTATAGGAAACAAGTACAAAAATTGATGTATGGTATATAATGGAGAAAATTGAAACAGAAAAAAAACTAATTAATATTTCAATCTGCCATAAATACCTAAATGTAATTTAAGTAGAGATATTACAGTGATGACAGTGACAGGGACGGCACATGATTATAGCATAATCGTTTCACCACCACGCGCACCATTTAAAGACGTCAAAGAGGTAGCCTATTACGTTGACACAAGGCAAGCCTTTCATCTTGACCAGTACCGTTTTTTAATGCTACTAGTATTACTACAACTTGGCAACTACCTTAAGTGTAAGACGCTGATTATTATGACAAACATTTAAGACTGATGAGCTCCCTTATTTAGAGAGCCTCTCAATTCTCAATTTCTCTTTGTGAAGACGACGCGTCGTCGGCAGGTCAGGAAAGGAGCATTTGTCCAAAACAGTAGGCACAAACAGAAGTGCTATACAACACTTGATTGCCCAATTAGGATAGTTGCTTAATTGGTACGATTTAAAAGTAACAGTTAGGTATTTGTAATATAATTTGCTAACAGTTCGTAGTAGATCAACACTACATGTTACATGTACAGCTAAAATCGTAAAATTAACAAATTCTTGTTGCAGTTCATTGGCATTTTGTCTATATAACAATTATAGTGGACAACAACAGTGAAAGACGAATGAATCATTATTGTGTTGATTGATACACGCGGCAGACAGAATTACAACGCGCGGTCAGACAGCGGTCAAGATTTGCATTCTGTATTGTTATGTGATATTTGCACATGACATATCACACGTAAATGAGTGATAGCATCGTTAGGTAAAAATAATCACAATTTATTGTTGCAACTAGTGTGATTTGCCTATTTCTGTCACCATTTTTCGGTTTACAGACCATGGCATTTTGTTGCTTCAATGTATTCCATACGCTAACGATCGAAGCACCATAAAAGGCTGAAGGTAACGTGAGGAACACGGAAAAGTAAGTAAGGAAAATACGATGGATAAAACACGATTATTTATCTAAATGTGTACAGCTTTTACATACTTCGTGTTAAATTAGCAGTACAGATCACATTTGACATTTTTTATTTCAATTTTACCAGCAGCGCGTAGTAGATGGAGCACAATATGTACATTTACTGGTAAAATAAATAGTTTGTCATGTTGTGTAAGTAATTTATTTTTTCTTGTCTACTATTCATAAGTAAGATCATTACTACTGCATATAGATAAGGTAGGATTTTTAAATAGTTTGATAGGTAGACAAAGAATTACATTCACTTGCGAACAAACAACATGTTTTCTTTCCGAAACAGAGCTAGCAACTTAAAACCAATATTAACAAATTGGATATCAATAGGAAAACTGTTTAAATTAGCAAGAGATCATTGTCGTAATCTGATGTATACAAACAATGAGTGGCTGGAACAATACAGCGCCCTATGGAATCACATTACTGTGATAACCGTATACATACTTTAACACGTTATGCGCGATTGACAAGACGCACAGCAGGCGCGACGTAACGGTCAAGTAATCATAAAAACTAGAAAAACGCCACAAAATATTCGAATTGAGTCCACGTTAATTGAAACTAAAAAGGAGATAAATGGAAGTGGAAACAATGATGATGGCAATTTTTATTCACTTTCTCAACTTGTAATTTTTTTAAAAACTTTCCAGGTTCACAATAACAACGACACTTTCTCACAGAGTCACTGATAATTATTTTTTTAAACAGCTTTATATACAAAGAGCACAGCACACACAGCAAGATATTTTTTACGGTCCTCCGCCAGGTCCTTAAAATATTCCCTTGATTTGACCACGCCACAAATAAGAAGATCAATTTTCAACAATGCCAACAATTTGTCGAATAGATCAGGAAACCGGAAGGAGGAGAACCACTTCTGGTGGAAGAAGCCGGTCACAAGTGAGGAGGAGTGTGTGCGGTGGCGGCCGCTTTCTCTCTTTTCTCTCCAATTAACTTTTTTATAACCAACTTTACAATCCCTGTCTTTTTCTCTACACACAACAACAATAAACTCAATTTCAGAATTTACAGGATGAAGCTAATCATTTCTCATTCCAATGTTTGTAAAAGTATAATAATTAATTATAATAATAATAATAATTTGTGTTTAAAATAGAAATTTTCAATAAAAATGAGAACAAAAGGAAACTGCCAACCCATCCGAAACTGACGACGAAGGGAAAAATCTATAACGTCACATCACACCATTCTCTGACCACACGACCTAGATTTGATACGGACAACTCTTTGATCCTGTTTCCGCGAATGACACAGATTCCAGAATTCATTCAGGATGATTTCCGAACCTTCAACCAATCAATCTGTGAACAATTTATCTTAACCAAACAACCTTTGTTCCAAAAAATAGTAATATTTTTTTGTATACACATTTATATATATAATTTTTGTTTTGCTTCCCAAAAATAATTACATATATGTCTATTTTTACTTATTTTTAGATACAATATATTTAATTGCTCTGCGTGCACAAAAACCGGTTTTTTTGAAGGGGAGAAAAAAAGGAGCTGATAACTAGTTAAATTATCAGTGTGTATATTAATTTTATTTGTCAAAAGCAGATAAGCATATTGTGTAAGGACGACAGATAAGATGAAGAAGACAAAGAAAACTGTTTCAATACTTACCTCATGGATTATTTTACAACCTTTAACTGGACCAATTTGTGAAAAGAGGACGACCAAGAATTCCTCAGTCATTTGGGCGTCAAGATTCCCAACGTACAACGTTCTCGGCTGGGTTTCATCGCCGAGTTGAATTGAATCCGGGATCTAATTATTTTCACACAAAAAAAACCAATCAATCAATCAACTCAAATTTCAATCAAACTTACACATAAAATTTTTTGTACTCTTTTTTTTAAACTGATCACAAAAAATTAACCCCAAATTAACCCCTATAAACCCCACTGACAGATTTCCAATTTTAATCGCAACTACTGTCATTTTTCGATTGCGCGTTTTTTTCCGGCACATCGCCTCCGTTTTTTCACCCCTAAAATAAATTGACCTTTTCGATCACGTGGCGTTGACCCCGGGTCACTTACCGAATTATCGCTGTCCATGTTAAAAGCCTTACTTACAAACTACTTGTGTGAAAGGAGCAAAAATAAAGGGGCTAACGAAAAATATTATAATATATTATTAGTTTTGCTCGCTACTCTTTTTCTCTGTGTGTATAATAAGGCACTTGAGAGAGGAGAAGACGTCGGGCAACAGAGTTTTTAGCAGCCGGGAAATAACATCTCTCACTTTTTTCCCATCTCCACAACAAAAGTTGACTTTTCCCTCGGCAAATGCCAAAGTCATCAGCTCTGGCTGCGTTGCCCCGTGTCCGGTTTCAAAAAAATAAGATGTACTTTTTACACGCAAGTGGCAAGAAACAAGCTTTTTCTGCTCTCCCCAACCAACTTACTAACTACGTGTTTGTGTGGGAATGGGAGAAGTGGCTTTTGTACCACTGCTTGGTATATTCGTTGTCCCGGTTCCACACGGCAGAGCTGTGGCGCTGCAGCAATCATCATCATCATCTACACTACTTACCCATGTCAGGGGGCCGTCCACACGAAACCGGCACGGGAAGCCTCTTGGAAACTTTCTGGAAATGGGGCTTGGAAACGTGAAAGTTGTTCCATGGAATGTGTCTGGTTTGTGGGGGTGGATGTAGAAAGGGTTGTGGGGTGGGTGGTGGAAGGGGTGGAAAGTGGGACGGTGTGTGGACGGCCCCTTAAAGCACTGTCAAGCAAAAAAGGTAACATTGAACAAAGCAGGAAGGCTCTTAGCTTGAGCTCTTTTAGGCTACTTGCTTGAGAGAGGAGAGAACTGGCAGAGGTTTCTTTTTCCGGGTACGCAGATTGATGACTGTGATGAATGATGAGGCACTTTATAATGGCTTATCTGGATAGTTTTAATTAATTGGTAATTAATAAAATAATGTTTTACTTAACAATTTTTTTTGAGGTAGTCAGTCAGCAGATCTCTTTATTTTTTTGTCACGCACGCACGTAAGCGCGTTAAGTGAGAAACGACGACGATGACACAGACATACAAAAAAACTTAAGCTCATTGACATTTAGAAGAGGATCGGTTTTTAACAACAATTAAATAAACTCACATGAATGAATGAATGATGTAAATTAACAGGTTTTTTACAGAGTAGTTAAGGATTTTTGTCTTAATTAGGATTTAACATTGTTTGCATCGGTATAATATTGTATATATGTGATGATTGGTTATCCAAAAATATGTGCTCATTTATAAGATTTTAATTACAGTAGGTATTATTGTTACTAGTACTAATTATTGTTGTGGGTTGGTGATGACAAAAATTGGGATGTTAATTGTTGAAAGTAGAAGGATCCCATTAAATATTTATGTAAGGCTATGGTTTTCTTCTTCTTCTTCCCTGTTTCTTTAATTATCTGTACTTAACTATGCAGAAATTGTGTACTTTATTTTGTTTAAATCAACTTGAAAACTGATTAAATTATAGTAGCATTTAAGTAATGACTCTGTCATACCTGATAATAGTTAAGTTAACAAAAGCAGTAACGTAACATGTATTTAGAAACTAACAAAAAACTGTAGTAAGTATAATATAGTCAGTAGTTGTAACATTTGTTTAAATATCGAACGAGACATTAAAGTCTTTGTAGACAATATAGATAACGATAACTACGGTAGTAATTAGTAATTATAGCATAAATATTCAATTAAGTTTTGCTACAAACAAGAAGTACAATAGATAAAGATAAAAGTAGAAATTAGATAAGTATGTATACCTACATGAACGAAACGCTTGTCTTGTTTTTTTGGGGCAATAAGAAACAAAAAAAATGAAAACTTAAAAAATAATACAACGACAATTATTTTTGCCATGATAAGTCAAGTAGTAATAATAATAATAAATCAGTGGATAGTTAATGAAAAAATGTTTCCATTGTTGATAATCATAATAATCATGATTTAAATAAACGTAAATAATATTATAATATAAAATCAAATATATATGTTGTATGTGTATGTTTACTTATATAGCTGCAATTTAAAGGTATATATATTTTTACTATTACTAGTTTTAGGACTCTGAAAATGACTTGACAAATTCGGGATCAAACATCACTCCCGTCGCTGAGTTCTCTGGACTGTCCGGCGGCGTCACAATTTCCTCCAGAGGACGAACTCCTTCAAGCTCGAAATACTCCTGCAATTGAAAAGCCAAAAGAGTATAGCTTCCATTAAGAAATGATTTACATGGTTAGTTAAGTAATGAACAGATGGGTTATCATTTGAATAGATGCATACTTTTCCAGAAGCAATGGACAGTATGCGTCCAATATCTTCAACGAGATCAGCAAAGTTAGGTCTCCCTTCAGGCTTCTCAATCCAGCAGTCTCTCATAATTAAGTATCTATGGGATAAATTAGCGAAGGCGGTGATTAGCAAATTGTTTCTGGCATGCAATTAGTGCAATTCATGAAAATTAGGATATTCGTATGTGTGAAGCTTACAATTCAGTTGGACAGTTGGGCGGCTGGCTCATTCTCCTTCCGGCCGTTAAAAATTCTAGTAGTTTCGACACATCCGGCATGGACGGATAGGGTGTTCCTCCGAGAGTCACAATCTCCCAGAGAAGTATACCATAGGACCATCTGAAAATGATTAGAAGAACCATTTTTAAGTAATTTATGCTTGATAGTAGGTATACAAGATAATTAGAGGTTTTGTTAATGATCTACTACTTACACGTCTGATTGGCTGGTGTAAACTCTGTAAAAGAGTGTTTCTGGGGCCATCCATTTGACAGGCACGCGACCATCACTTTTCTTTCTGTAGTACTCATTCGCAAACCTGGTCATGCCAAAGTCTGCAATTTTGACTATTTTGTGGCTGGAGACTAGCACATTTCTCGCCGCCAGATCCCGGTGGACATACTTGCGCTGTGCGAGGTACTCCATGCCCCGTGCCACCTGGTAGGCAAAGCTCATCAAGTCGGTAAAAGTGACTGGCTCATCGGATCTTCCGTCCACGGGGTTTATCACAGGATCAAAGGAGATGATGTGATGGCCTCCGTGACCTCCATCTCCCTCAGGTGGTGTTAGTGATCCAGGTGGTGGAACTCCTGGCTTGTTAGGAGTCTCGTACAGAAAGTGATGTCGGTTGCTTCTCAGGTAGTCTCGGAGATTACCATTCTCCGCAAATTCCATGATCACCAGCAGCTCCCCTCCTTTTGTACAGCAGCCTAGCAGGTTGATTATGTTCACGTGGCGGCCCAGCTCCTTCATCGTCTCCATTTCGGACATCAGGTCAATAAGCTCTGTATCAGTGTGATTTTCTGAAAAAACGACAAAAACACAACAAATCAGACACCATTTCATTGTTTAGCCATGTATTTCAAATGGTCAAGGAACTCACTTTTCAGCGCCTTCACCGCGACCGTTGACACGATTCCTTTCTCCACTATCCCATCCGCAGTGCCCAGCTTCACCTCTCCAAAGGCCCCCTCCCCCAAATAAGTACCCAACTGCAACTTCTCCCTTGGAAACTCCCAAGTGGGATCCGTTGGCAGCTCGTACTCCTGTCCGCCTTTGTGAACCCTGGTCACGTTTTTGATGTTGATGTCTGGGATGACGATCGTGTCCCCGTTGTTTTGCGCAGGTCGCTTCTCAATCGTTACCACTTTGGTGTAAGTTAGCTTGTCCCTCTTGCGCTTGTTCATCACCCTGCGCAGGTAGCAACAGAGCGCCATGAAGATGACGAGGAAGGCGCCCACCGTAGGCGTCATGATGTACAGGAACGGGATCGGCAACTCGGGAGGAGGATACAGGACGGTGGAAACGTCCTCCACCACGTCCACGTAGATCCGTTTCACCGACTTTCCTATCGAGTTGAGTGCAATGCACTTGTACCACCCTGCGTCCTCCATGGTCACGTTCTCCAGGATCAGCTCGTGAATAGGGTCCACGTCTCGACTGTTGTAAATTCGCGACTAAAGATGCAAAAATTATATGTTCATTTAAGTAAGCATTTTTGCACTTTCTTCAGCTCTTATACATTTTCAAACCACTCAAGGAATATAATCTACTCTTAAACTACATAAATCAACTCGCCTCTCTTCTAATAACTAATTACTACAGTCAGTCAGTTAATTCAGACTCTAAATGACACTATTTAAAAACAAGTCTGTTCATTTTAAAAGTAATACGGTCAGCGGCGGGTAGCATGAGAGCAGGAGCAGGAAAACTGGTTATTATTAATTTTTAATGTCTTTTGAGCAGGAATAAAATTTCTCCAGCAGCAACAGCAGCGGTTACATCAATCTCGTCAGCAGCAGCATCAACTTGCAAAAAAAATCATATTTTTTTGTAACTTTTTTACCTGAATCCGAATGCCATCATCAACAAACTCATCATCATTTTTAGTTTGGGAGTGGAGCGAAGGAGACGTTTCTTTGATCCAAGTGACGAAGTACTCTGGCGCACTGAGCACGTCCACTTGTAGGTGAAGCGTCTCGCCCACCAGTTTAGTCACATTGTCGGGACCTTCCGTGAATATTGGGGGTGCGTGAGCGACCACTACAGTGAGAGAGTGGGGACATGTGAAAATACATTATATTTTTTCCTATTTGGTACTAATTGTACTATAATTTGGTCTGGTCAGTAGTAGTAAAGCTGTTAAATATGTTCAAACTGGGTAGTTAACGGTCAGTAGAGTGTTTGGGGTGGTTGGTGTCATGCAAAATTATTATTAAAGCTAAAATGCTACCTAATCTACCTAGCTGCACTAGACTTTCATATATTTTTCGTTCATAATTCATAATTAACTTTTTTACATGTTATATTGATTGGCGTATGACATTTTGATGGATTTCAAGAATGAATTGAATGAATGGTCAACTCACAACAGCTGCAGCAATTTGTTAGAGTTTTTTTGTTACCTGTACTTCGACTTCTTTAATTTTCTGCTTATTTGTAGCACCGTGGCCGCCAGATCCATTGACCACTACCTCTTTGAGAAACATGAGGTCAAACATGGAGCCTCTCGTCTCCGAAACCACATCACAATTCAGACTCAGATTGTGACCAAGGAAGACAGTCTCATTTCTATTGAAATCTATGATTATCGGATTGGACGCGACGCGGCCTGTCAGCGAAAAATTAGGGTACTGTCAGCCAACAATGCTCTACTTCCAACTTATTTAAATCGACATGTTTTTTATGATTCATCATTTTAGAAGAGAAAAACAGATTGTTGAAAAATCCATAAAACACCGAACGAAAAGGAAATAAAACATTAAACAAAAAAAACCGTCACCGAAAAGTTTGCCATTTGTGATTTTTGAGAGGTTGACCATAACCAGAGAAGATAATATACAAAAAATACTGTAACCATCATACTTACATTGGAGCAGAGGGACAAAAATTACATGAATGAATATTAAATACATACCTATTATTATTCTACCTAGTTTACTTTGAACATAAAATATTTAATTTACAGAGAAATGCCAATTACAACAATAACCCATTAAGAAACGTCTAACTAATGTCGTAACATTATGAACCTCTAATCCCGTCTAGTTAGTTACCCACGTTAATAGTTAATGATTAGTGTAGTTACAATGTTAGTAAGCTTGTCTACTAGTTAGTTACTTTGTCACATTAAATGTGATCTGCAGTTAAAGTCATGCAGATTAGACAGTTATATTTTATTATAATAAAGTAAATTAGTTTCTCGGTTTATTTTTAGTTTCATTGTTAAAGCTTGTCATGCAGTTTTGAGTTAACCAGAGAGAAAAATGAGTTTCCCCTTAATTTTGATAGATTTCAAGTCATGCACTGTTGAATTCATCATTATTTTTGGAGGGTAACTTACGTGTGACAACGAATCGAATGTCATAGTTAAGCGTTTGGACGCCATTGCTAATCAGGCAAGTGTACAGTGCCTCATCGTTCTTGTTCACGTCTTTGAGTTGGAGCGAGTGCCTGATGACCCTGTGTTGATAGCCGGTCGCTTGAAAGGGCTTTTTGTTCTTCAACCACTTGACTTCCACGTTGGGTGTCCCTTTAAACAAAAAGAAGAAAAATAAACATGATAACCTGACCACTTATCTTTTTCAGAGTACAGTGTACCCATTCATATGACTTTTTTTGCTGCCTACCTTTTGGATTACAGTTGAGTGTGGCAGTGGTTCCCGCAGGTCGAACAAGATAATGCGTCATTTTCCTTTTAGTATCAGCCAAGTCGAAGCAGAGATAAGGATCCACTGCTGCCGCCGCCCCTTCTTCGTGAACTGATACAGTCCCATTTAAGCTGTTATCGTCCCCGGTTTCTGCGTCGAAATCCACCTGTTCGTCTGGAGAACCTCCGCCTTCAATTCGAAGTCTTTCTGACAACGATGATGGCGTTGTTGTCGTGGTGGTTGTGGTCATTGCGTACTTATTGTGAGCACAGGCGAGCTTCCTGTCCTGGAACTCTTCCTCGTCCTCCTCATGGTACCAGGCCGGGGTGGAGCTCTGGTCCTGGGGCAACCTGAGCGAGTTCATGAGCCCCTTGTCAATTCTCTTCGTTTTTATGGTCACTTTGCGATGGAAGCGCAGTGTGTCGTTGGGAGCGTATACAAGGCACTCGTACAGTCCATCGTCACCTTTCCTCACCTTGTTCAAACTAAGCCTGCAAACAGAAAAAAGACGCCAACAATTAAATACCATATTTCTAAAGCAAGGATATTACTGACATTTCCCACTTCATTCAATCTAATATGGACTTACACAATCCTTGAAAAAACGAAACGGTGAAACTGTTCCGTTTCCATTTCCTGGCCGTCCTTTAACCATTTCGTTCTATCAGAGTCCTGTGCCTCCACCGGGGACATGCACACGATCTTGAACATGCTCCCCCGACTCACGCTCACCTGCGCGTTATCATGCTCGAACAATTCTGTTATCATAAGAGAAAAAAACAACAATCATCTTTTTATTCTTCGTGCATGTACCTTATATATACAATCATCTAACAATGGAACTGTTTCCACCTCAAAAGTCCAACCACCTCAAACGCATACATATGCACCTATACATGGGCACTTACAAGCCGTAGCCGTAAGTTACGACCTCATTTTTATTTTCAGCATGAACCAGCAGCTCTGAGCATTTAACACCACAGCCATGTAAATGAAGTGATGACCATTGCATAAGCCGTTGCAAGGAATGGAAAATCTGTGCAGTTTCAATATCCCCAAAAAATACGATCCCTTTCCCATATCCACATTTCTGTCCCTTAAGTCCTTATACAAGTACCCAAAAGGCCAGCAGCAACCACTGTTTTCTTTCTCCTCTCTCCAAAAACAAAAGGAGTCATTCATGCCATGATTTTGCCTTCTATGCAATACATTAGAAAAATGGAGCGTTGTTGTTGGTGTTGAAGAATATATGTATGTATATATTTTACAGGATATTTTTTTCAACATCTCTCCTTCTTCTTCTTCTTCTCCTTCTGCCTGCAACAAGTCAACGTCTAAAAGTCAAGTCTCCACACATCACCGTTTTCCTTGTTTTTAAAACTTTTGGACATAATAAACCAGGCAGGCATGTTCAAGATCACACAAAGAAGGCACACATGTGCTTATAATCCTCCTACTCTTCTGCTGTCCTCCTCCTAATGAACTCTCCAAAAAAATCATTAGAGAGAAGTGAAGAAGAATTTAGAATTTAAGGAGAAAATGTGAAATAAACCAAAAAAGAAAAAAAAATCTTTGGGTCTGTCATACATACACACATGCCATGCCACTCATAAGAGTCAGCTTATTTATATGACTTTCGTACAGCTTTTCCAGAAGTCACAGTCCCCAGCAGTCCCCACTATATACATTACATACATGAATATTATTGTCAGGGTCCTTGAAACTCGAATAATTATTTTTCCTTTTGCTTCTGTGTATTTACAACATTTAATATTTCTACTCTAAAGATTCCCTTTTTTTGCCTTATAATAATAAAAATAAATAATAACAGCGAGAGGGTTTTTGGAAAACTCTGCGTAGTAACTGTAGTAGTGGGAGGAAAAAAAGAATCACGCTAGTGGTTGGTGTAAATTACCCTGAATCCCCGCCATAATGTAGTTTTTTTACTATTTTACGTTACTACATGTTTCATACTTCATACTCATGTTTTTGTAGTTTTTTTGTACGTTACCAGATTTTTGTAGAGAATTTCTGGTGAAGTTGCTGGTGCTAAAAAGGTGTAAGGTGAACAAATAAATAAATGATTGAATACGCCTACTACATACTACTTACTACTACGTGATACACCTTCCTCTCACTCTACTACTTACAACAACTCAATAATAAATATATTATTTTCTTTCTCACTATAATTATCGTTATCATTATATTTTTCATGTGCTTTTTTGTTATTGCTTCTATATGCTGCTGTTACTCACACAGTCCTTTAAAACTGATCATTTTCCCTGTAAAAATCATGTCGCACAAAAACTTTTAATTTTATTTTATTGCAGCTCTGCTCTGTGCTGACTTTAAGCAGTTCTCGTTAAAAGATGTAGAGTTTTTTCAGCTTTAAAATGAAAGTATATACAAGCGCGTTATATAATTTATTTCATGTTTCTTTTTTCCACATCTTTTTTGAGCATACATTTATCATAATAATAGGATGTACGAGTATGAGTATGACATGGCAGGAGTGAATATTATTATTATTACTACTACTATATGTGATTGTGAAAGAAAGGGATGAATCGTAAAAAATATGACTACTGCACTGAAAAAAGAAGGAACAAGTTTAGTGGAAAATGTGTGTATGGCCATGATAGCTATCATCACTACTGACTAGCGTGCCACCCTCTCTGCCTCCATGATATTTATTACGCCACCACCACCACCTCCACCAGCACCACCATTTGCCTTGCCTGCCACCCTTTTTTTCTGATTCCATTTCATCCCAAATATCAATATCATCATCATGACTCCCTGCCTCAGAGTCTAACTGCTGCTACCACCACAAAAATTGAGCAGTTTCAAAGATCATCGCCAGTAAACCGAGGCTGGTGCTTGTGGTGCACACAAGTATATATAATATGACCATGTTTCACAAACTAACAATTATAAGTAATATTGCACATTGCGCATTTAAAACCGCCTATTCTGATGAATAAATTATGATCTATGATTATTTTCAGTTAGCTACCATCATACAGCTTTCTAGTATGAAACGGAATGAAATTTTTCTCTACTAGAGTACTTAACGAGCCTGTTACAAAGAATGGTTCTTTCTGTATACATTTTTTTTAAATCATTACAATTACAACTGCCCATTAATTCGCACTCGCTTAGGCCATCTCTCTCTCTCTCTCTGGCTCGCATCGAAGATGTTTAAGTGATTAGGTGGAAAATCCAATTAGAAGAAAAGGATGATGATGCGGACAGGGCCAAACAGTAGTAATGGGAAAAAAGTTTTTGTGAAGGAAAAATAAAAATGTCATGGGCATTTTCTAGAAATAACTGGTCGGTCACGACAACAGAATCAGATATGCAGTAGTAGTGGTGGTGTGCAATGTAAGGCATGAATGAGTGACATAATCGCAACAACAGTATTTACACGATCATCATCCTCAACATCTCCTCATCTCCTTAAAGAAAAAAAATTTTCAAAGACCAGAAGCTGTAAAAGCAACGAAAGAAATTACATGACTTGCACACTTGCTATTATACAGTCCCCTTGTTCCTCCGTCCACAATTCACATCATGATAATCTCACTCTTTTGGCTCTCCAACTCATTTTCGCTACGCATTTGTCCATTTTCTTTCAGAGTGTGGCAGCCATGTGAAATGTGAATGGAAAAATATGCGACGTCGTTTCTTTTCTGAGGAAATCAAATCAAAAGCTCCTTCTTCTTCGTCGTCTTCTTCTTAAGAATTTTATATGCTGGCCTGCTGGTGATCAAGATCCTTTTTTCATTTTTTACCGAGATATATTTTTTAAAGCCTTGCTCCCTCAAAACTCCTCCGATCTCCTCTTCTGCACCGTCTCCCTTGTAAGATGTGTAAAAAATATGTATGTATATCATTCTAAGCCTCATTAAATATTTTTTAAATACTATTACGGGCTTGCATCCATTATTCGAAGATGAGCAAAAAGCAGAAGCTCTCTTCATTTCTTGTTCATATAAACATTTATACATATTTATTATGCTGGCTTGTCTCGCTGATGGAGATGAAGTAGGAGAGGAATACAAGTGGAAACGGGAGCCCATTTATTTTTCTTGTTCGACGTGCACAAGGAAATTGTAGGAGAGCTGAAGAAGAAGACGAAGAAAATGTAATGAAATATGAGATGTGATGTGTGTTGTGTGTGTGTGGAAGCAAGGTTTAGAGTTTTGATGGTGGTGGTGGAAGAAAAAAAGAAAAGATTTTTGAGTGAGCCGTATTACTTATTTCTTTCTTTTCTCAAGAAGAAGCAATTCAAGCTCTTTGACAATGATAATAAGAAGAAAAGAATAAGAGGAGCTATTATTGGTATTATTGGAACATGAGCCAGGTTTTGTGTGTGAAGAAGAAAATAAAAGAGGAAGAAGAATGAGATGTAAAGAAACGTAGAAAAAAATTAAAATGAGTAATCGTTCGTTTAAGAAACAACTACAATTTTTTGCTGCTCATGTATGTGATTAGAGTTGCGGAGGAGGCATCCGGTCGACGAGTGTGTGGGGATATCAATTTTGACGCTGACAAAAAAGAGGAAATTGAACTGCTCAAAAGGGAATAATGGGACAGTTTAGAGGATAATGGGATATCAATAAAATTTGATTGATAGATCATTCAAGATAATAATGATAATAGAGGGGGATATTAAGAGGTAAATTACTCTAGACACACTTTATAGAAAAAAAGGGGAAATTAAAGCGATACCTGGATTGAATTATTTTTTCAACGACAACAACAGCCAAAAATGATTGACCTCAAGTAATCTTACTCCGAACGACGCATTCAATTAATCTACGCACTACTGGAGTGGGACAGGAAGCTGATAATATTTTTTCATTCTTCTTTTTTTCTCAATTCAATTCAAGTACGCAGCCAAGGAGGCGCAGATAATCGAGCAAGATAATTGACTTTTATCATCCAAGTCAAATTAGCATTCATTCAAATTCAAATGAAAGGAGGACTAGTACTGATATAAAAAATATATAATATTATAATTAAACCGTTTTCTTTTCTTCTTTTTTTTCTTCACTCAGTCAGTCTGCCTGTCTGATTGTCGCTTCATCATCACATCAGCAGACAAAACAACTTTATTTTCTCTCTTGTGTGCTCAGTACAAAAATCCAAGCCTATTTTGCATTTTATACAACATTCAATTACTTGACTCTTGCATTCAGCATTGCATTTTGAGCCGCCAAGTTAAGCGATCAAAGTGATCATCGTCATGTTGAGGATGACGATGATGATGATGGCGGCGGTTGTCGGTGGTGACTAGTGCATTGCATGTAGCGACCCACCTACCGACACCGACGACGACACAAAAACCACAAACCGTTTTTCTTAATAGAATAATTCTATAACATATTTTTTTGGCAAAACGTCAGAAAAAAATATAAGAAAAGAAAGATTTGAATTGACTTCTTCTATTTCTTCTACTTCGTCTTTCTCTAGCGTTTTGTTATCTTATCTTCTTATAACTTATCATCATCAGCATCATTTCTTATAAACCGGGAAGAGGGTTTATAACTGATAAGCCGAATGAACATATTCAATATTACTGTAGGGAGAAATGAGGAAAGAAAAAAGAAAAACTGGAAATTGAAAATGAGCAGCAGCATCAATAAAATGCCTAATAATAATAATAGCTGTGTGGTGGTAAGTTGATGATGATCAAAGTAGCCCAAGTAGCAAGCTAAGGAAACCAACAAAACAACACCAACCAACTTGTTCACATTTTCTCGCTCTCTCTCTCTCTCCGTCTGTCTTAATGTTATGCAAATGAACCAACTTGTTAAAACCTCTTGTTATCATTATCATCACGATGATCATGAAATGACGATGATGCTCGTCCTCTCTGGTCATTAAAAATTTTCTTCTTCTTCTGCTTCTTCTTTTGCTTTTGCTTGCATGTATGCCTACGTACATACGTGCTACTACTGCTGCGCATTTTAAACTTTGATTTTTTCTTCGACTTCTCAAAAAATATAAAAAGTTTGTGTGTGCTGCAGCTCTGGTGATGATTATGATGAGGAGAGGACGCGGTGGATGATCAAGCAGAAAAAATGGCTTAAGACAGATATAGACAGACATGCAGACTAGGTATACGGAGCTTCATATATATTATGTAGGTATATTTTCTTTAATCAATTATGTAAGATTATCTTTTGCATATCATCATCATCATTGTTGTTGTTGTTGTTGTTTTTTTGTGGCGAGTTGGGAGGAGAAAATGAAAGAAGCACAAATTATTCTCTTGCTACTGTATTTATTACCATTACCACTACCGCCGTTGCCGCCGTCACTGCTGCTAAATGCTTAAACTCTTTAGCGCATCATCACTTTTTGACCATAGTAATTTGTAGCGAAAAGTAGCGCATAAATGTGCAATTAACATAAAATGTGGTATAATAATAGCTTGTGCAAAAAAATGTAGTGCATGGCTGCAAGAATACCTTTCGTTATCATTATTTCATGTTGCCCCGGATATCTAGCTAAATTGTCGTATAGGTAATTGAACTGGACGGTAGAGCTCCCTAACAGACCAGGCTGAACGGAACTAATAAAATTATGTATTTTTATTTTTAAAAAATCAAGAATCAGTGTCATTTGATAAGATGAACATATTGCGTATTACCGCACCATATATTATTATGCTTGGAGCAGTTTGTTTGTTGGAGTTTGGTCGCCTTTTCTTACCACCACCGCTATCAACTATCAACTTTTGCTCAGAAGACGATGGAATATTTATGTATTTATCGTATGGCATGTCATTTCATGTCGATGATACTACTACTTTACTACTACTACATACGTGACTTTTATAATATTTACATGCATGCTGCTCTCTTATCATTTTGCCACCAACATCATCACGGCTTTTAGCATTTTTTTACTACCGATTTTTACGAGTGAGCCTCATGTTATGACGAAAAAGAAGACGACGATCTCTCATCTTCTCGTTTTACAAGCCAGACTTTACAAAACCGTACTGAGGAATAGATGAGTGCACAAAATAGGTGGAGAACAACTCACCACCATCACCACAATTAAAATGTTTTAATTGATTTATTTTGTTGATGATTGAAATAAGAGAGAGAGAGGGAGAGAAAAAAATGAATAATTTTTTATACGCTTTGTTCTCGTTTCAAAAACAAAACTAATAATTATCTACACTGCATTTCTGGTCTGCATTCCTTTTTGCCACTGGTCCACATTCCAGACTAATTATTCCTCGAAAAAATATAATAAATATAAATATTATTCAGAAAAAAAGAATGACCCAAGAAGAAAGAGAGAGAAAGGCAACGGCCAGAAGAGCAGGCCAGGCCACTAACTCTCAATCAATCAGCTCGGCAGCAGGGAAGCAGGCAGAGTAAATAAATCAGTTCATCAATCATTACGCAAAAGAGAAGAGCAGCAGCAGCAGCATTTAATGTAGGAAGCATTATTATAATGAGTTAGTTTGATGATGATGATAATGATGAAGATGAGAGCGAGAGAGAGAGAGGGAGGTGGAGAATCTCAGGCAAAATGTTACGGTTTAATAATATTTTTTATACTACTGTAGGTATACTTATACTTTATACATATTTTATGACTGTATTGGTTTGCTTGGTTTGGTGATACCGATACCTAACCCTGTCATATAATCTGGTTGGTAGTCGCGCAGTGATTACCTTTGATACAGATAAATACAGCGAGAGAGAGAGATAATCAATGATGTTTAGCAATACGCAGGAGTAAAAATGTAAGTAGTAGTAAGTTGTAGTAGAGGCATCAAGAAAGACGACCAGTTTAAAAACGAAACGAGAAACTTGAGGATTATTGATTATGCAAAAAAAAAGAAGTTTTGTCTCATCCTCGTATAATAATCATGATGATGGTCATCGCAGCAGTCCATCCCATCCATCCAATTGAAAAAAAAGACGAGCAACTATATGGCCACTTATACTGTAATGTACTTACATGATTTGGTTTTTGTCTATAAGCTTCTTGCTTATCATTTGTGTGTGCTTTGCTCTATTCTGTTGCTATAGCGAAAGCTCATTGAAATTGAAACGCGCAAGTGGAATGAAAGGACGATGATGGGGATGGACACAGGGATCTTTTAGATTGAAAGTTAATTGAAATCACTTCAATGATATATGATTCTAGGAGTAATGTTAATAATGTCATTATCTACAGATTTGTGCACAGCCCCGTAACAATTACCATTTAGCATCATCGTGCAGATAGTGTAATGTGTATGTAAAGTAATCCGCTAAAAAAATATATTTTTATTTTCTGCTTGCCTGCCTGCGCAGCTTAACTACTTGTATGTGTATGTATGAATGTACGTAATTAGAATTGGATGTAATATGGTCCATATGTTAAAAGTGATTAAGTATGCATTAAGCGAGGTCATCACAATATGACCAACGCAGTTAATGGCGCCATTATAGAAAGAATAAAACAAATAATAAATATAGATGGTAAAACTAACTAACTCTAATTTAGCTTACCAATTTTGTCCTCCACAACTCCGCCACCACCAGTTGCCCCATCTCCCCCTCCATCCCCTATGGGGGGTAGCACTTGTGGGGGTTTTGGGATTGATCCGTAACAAGAATGGGTTAACAACAGCAGTATTCCCACACAAGCTGTCCAAGAGTAACGTCTTGGAGAACAAGTGGAGTGGGAGGAAGACGAAGAAGAAGACATGAGGAATTATATATGTTTTTGGAGGAAACTAAAGAGCACTTGAATGGCGATAAAAAGAAGAGAAAAAATACACACAGCAGCACTCTATAATATTCTGTTGTTCAAAGTGCTCCGCTGCTATTCTTCTTTCTTCTCTTTTGTCTTTATATTTCAAAAGATGACTCGAAAAAATAAAGTCAGTCAGTCCATTATCCTCCTGAAGAAGCTGCCTCCCTACTTGGAACATTTACATAATGTGGCATGATGATGATTATGATCTTTGTAGTCAAAGTCACTTTTTTAACTGTTTATTTTCTAGCTGGAGAGAGATAGATAGACAGAGAGAGAGAGAGATTTTTTTTCCACTGTTTTCACAAGGAGATGGCAATGATCATGAAACTGAAGACGAAATGTTCCACTATTTTCCCCCTTGTCGGTTTTCAAACATTCCCGTCCTAGTCGTCATCTTCCTCATCCTCATGATCACACTCCGCGTACACACCACCACTATTCCTTCCTATTTAATTTCCTTTCTAGAGTTTTGAAAGAAAAAATAAGAACTCGCCGGTTTTCACTTTAAATTGCTGCTCTCTCGTCTTTACAGTGACAATTAACTTTTATGTAAACTCATACGTCTACACACCGCCCACGCACGCGCGCTATAGCAGCGCGCTATAGTAGTCCTTTTTTAACTTTAATGACTTGACTATGATACTTTTAACTGCCTAATTATTTTAAGACATTTAAAGAAAGAGTACTTTTTACTATTATATTTCTACTGTATAATCTACAGTGTATGTATTGCTTGTCAACACACAGCAAAAATAATATAGCTGATTAAATAGATTTCACAGTTTTTAAACTGGATAGAAGTCTAGAATAGATAATTATTTAATTTTATAGAAAAAAATATTATCTATCTATTTTTATATATTCAAAAAAACTGAACAAAGTGTGAGAGCGTGTGTTTGTTGCTCGCGTTGCATGAAAGACACGACGCGAACAAGCTCCGTAGCGTTTAGTCGTCCGTGTGCTTGTTGAGTGAGGGCTAAAGGATAACTAAGATGCGAGGGCAGAGAAGAGCTCCTATTTTCTCTGTGAGGCTGCTTTGTTCACAAAAAGAGAAGAAGGCTTCATTTTCATGTTACTACTCATCTCAATCTCACAAGACAACGAGCAGCAGCAACGCTACCAGCATCAAGCAAGCAGCATCCCAAAAAAGCAAAATAAAAATCTGTTTTCTAATAGCAGAAAATCACGACAAACACAAAACAACAACGTGTCAATGTATATGTGAGCATTGCATATTGCCAGTAAGGAAAAAGAAGCCAAACCAGGAGCAACTTATAAAATTGCCTATAATAATGTACACACACATGTGTCGTTCCAAGTCGTATAAAATGGACGGATGGATGGATGAATCGGTCGGTTTGGTGGAGTTAGAGAGGAAGAAGAAGAATGGGAACGAACGAGAAAGGCTAAATTTGAATGCAAGTAAAGTTTAAGCTTTAAGCAGAAAAAAGAGCATGGCTTTTTTCTAAGATACTCTCGTCATCACATCACTGACTCAAGAGTGTAGAGTAAAATTGGAGTAGAAAGAAAATTAGTTAACAGAGGGAAGATTGGATGGATGGATGGAAAGGAAGAAGACGAAGAGGATGTGCAATGAATAAAGTGGAAATGATAATGTGCTCCTTGTTCTCTCTCTTTTCTAGGCAGCTCTACTCTCCGTTTTTTTTTCTCTGAAGGAAAAAAGGTCTCTCCATGCCTTAATAATAATAAGTAAATGCAATACTCCAAATAAAAGTCCAATGGACAGTTTTCTGTCGAGTGGACAGTTATAATATTTTTCTTTTAAAAATTTTTGTTTAGCCGGACAAGTGCATAGCGAATTGTTGTATGGCTAGCTTTTTGCTGTTTGTACATGACATTTTACATGGGATTGCCGGTTTTTAAAGAGAATTATTATAATTACATATATTAACCTTGATGGATTATACTTTTAAACATGAATTGAACAAGCAGGATATTATTATGATGATGATTATGGCGATGAACAAGGTATTGGTTTAAAAAAAATTAAAGCAATTTAAGTATGTCGTACATCTTTATCGTAGTCGTCATCAGCGTCGTGTCGTGTTGTTATGGCCATTTTGCATTGTAGCTGCTCAGAGAAGATTATGATGGTGGAATTGGGAGAGCACGAAAATCCCATAAAAGTTACAGCTCTTTTGTTTTTTTATGTAAAAGTTTTTATTAGCAAAAAAAACGCAGAAGTTTTTAATGTCGCACACTTGGTTCTTAGGGATCATTGTATGTGTGTCCGTTTTAACAAGCTTATCATTACAACATGATGTTTTTCTGTTTTCGCAACTTATCTAAACACGTGTTGTATATATTTTGTGTGAAAGAGCACTAATTTTGTTGGTCACCTTCAACAAACAGTATTGATGTGTTGTGGTAATTTTAAATAAACATGTTTTAAACTTGGTTCAGTTCATATTTTTTGGCTTATTGGTCAACAGGTCAGTCTTTTGATAGGATCGTATTGGTATTTGGTGAAAGGTGATATTTTTTGGCTCGTTTATCATAATCGTGAAAACAATGGACAATTATTCTTTATAAACTCTCACCTTCCATATTATTATCTAGTTATCGTTTCCATCTAAAAAACAAAGCTGGCATTTTTTACACGAGAATTTTTTTACCTCCAAAAAAACACGTCAGTGTGCTTATCATGGCATGTTCTAAAAATTTCAACAAGTTTTCAGCACCCAGGCATAATATTTTTCCCCATTTCACCAAAATATTCCGTATCAGTTTCTTCACCTTGTTTCTTCGCAGATTGCTTGCGCAGCCAAATCCAATTATGATTCTAGTGCTCTCTCTGTTTATTTATTTATGTATGTCGCTTTCCTTTCCATTTTTCTTTCCACTTCCACGGTGGAAGTTCCACCACCACCGCCGGAAGACTAAACAGAGAGAGAGAGAGAGAGAGCTCCTTGTTTTTACGTAAAACATTCTACGTACCTGAATTTCCTGAAAATGCGCACCACCAGTCAATCTCGTCATTATTCACTCCATTTTTCAATCTCTCTCAATCAATCAGTCAGTCTGTTCTTTCTTTCTTGACTGCAGTAGCGTTGGCTGCTGCTGGTGATTTTCCCCGAAAAAAAAAATGATTCTTGGCTAAAATTAGACTTTTTACATTTTTCCGGGGGCAGAAAGGGAGGGGGAGGGGGAAAGTAATGGTGGGCGAGGTGACCGACTATAAAATATACACACACGCCATTCCATACCATCCATCACCTTACTTCACCTTGATATTAATATTTCCATCTTATTTCATCCGACGTGCATAAATAATGTACTTTTACCTCTATTACAGCTTAAGCCATTCATAAAATATCGGTGGAGTTCGGTGATGACTCATGACTCATCATCATCCTCATGCACCTTTTTTCCCACCCTCCTGCCTACCTTCTTGCTCGTCTTCGTCTCACCTTCCAACCAACTTGAACCAAACTTTTGATGCGCCACACGGAGCACGGAGGACCTGGGATTATCTTTACCAGAAAAAAATCCTTTCTTTTCCTTTGGTGTCATGTCCCTTCTTTTTAACAAAAGTCGAGAAAAAAATAAATAAACAATAAATGCTATTATTACTATTATGATTATTATTGGGTCCTCCTGGTGCTGCTGCATCAAAAAACCATTATATTTCAACTAACTTTATATTACATTGTTTGAGTACCTTGTTCCTCCTTCCTCACCAAAAAACCAGTCCGCATGTATGTATATTTTAGCAGAGAGAAGAGGCAATAAAAAAATATTGGAAAGATTTACGTACTTTTTCTTCTTCTTCACACACTCAAGCTCTTATTGTACTTTACTGGTACACGTTAATTGCTTCAAGCCTTCTTGTGTGAGATGCCTGCTTTTTGTTTCATTTCATCATCTGAATAGCTTTAGAGAAAAAGAGTGAATGAAACGGAACTGCATTTTTTGCGCTTTGGGAAGAAATGGAGGAATTTCACGCAAAAAGTATATACAAGTATATATACATATCATTATAGAAGGACCTAAGCCATGTAAAGTGGAGAAGCGGTCAAGTAAGTTTTTTTTCCTCTTGAGATGATCATGACGCTGCTGACCAATCGACTATTATTATTATTGTTATTACCGATATCGATATCGAGTTGCTTTGAAAAAGTCTTTTATAGCAACAGAAAAAAGCATAAGCCAGTTTTGTTTGCATTTAAAAGTGACCAAGAAGTTTTAATGATGGTCTCATAGTCATCATCATCTTGTTGAGAGTTTCTTGAAGAGAGAAGAGAGAGAGAGTAATGTTCATTCCGCAGAATTGATACAGCGGTTTTCTCAATGTAAGTAGCTCCACCGAAAAAATAAGTAAATAGCTTCACGTCCCAGAAAAACACGTTACGTCCCAAAAAATTTTATTCAAGGATTTTTTAATGTGGTAGAGAAATATTTTTTACCGACTTTTTTTTGCTATAATATTTGCTCCTGTACTAAAGTAAGTAGTAGTACAAGTAATCCTGTTGTCGTTGTCGTCGTCATGATAATTTATTTACATGCGAAACACGCTAGAGCTTTTGCTACTTCTTCTTTTCCTTCTTACTTTACTGCTGCTGCTGCTGTTGGGGAACAGATTATTGTAAAAAGTTTGCAGTTTGCATGCTTGATATGTTTTTTTGTGTTGTGGACCGGCATTTTTGCTACAGCAACAGGTAAGTAGAGATGATGATAAAAAACCAGTGACATGATGACATGCTGCTGCTGTTGTTGCTGTAGCGTTGTAACTTGTAACGTAACCTGGTATTCAAATGAGAGAGAGGAAAAAGAAGAAGAAAAAGAAAAATATGTTGAGAAAGGATTTTTTTGCTTCTTCTTCAAGGAATGCATTAAGAAGGATTGAATTTGTCGTTTTTGTGACAGGTGATGGTCTCTTTGCATGTATTATGCGAAACTGAACATTTTTTATTTAAGAGGATGAAAAAATATGTACCAGAAAAAGATTGTAATGGGTTTGATGAAGAAGATGATCACGAGGATTATCATGAATCGATAATGGTCTACTTCTTAAATGTAATTTTTTGCGATACATTTTTTAAAAAGACAAAATTACTATTCAAAGGACTGGACTGGTCAAGGATTTATTTTAACTGACTTGCCGCCACCAGTGGTCAAAACACTGCTGGACCACCACCACCGAGAAATGCTCCCCAGTGATAATTTTTTGTCCCATGAATAATTCATTCTCGCTGTAAGAAATGTAGATCAGTTTTTATCCTATATCACAAGTCGATTTAATTACGCATTATCTTATTGACATGATCGCATCATGAATTACTTAAAAGTTTGTTCAACTGGTTGCAGTGATACTTTTGGTGGTCAGTCGGAGAAGAAATGAATTTAAACAGAAATGACAGTCATAAAATAATGGACGGAGATTGCCAAGCAAATGCAAAGAAGAAAGATTGAAGCCTAAAATAAAAAACGCAAGCAAATCAATCAGTTTTCTTGTTCTTGTATACTTCATCCCGTGTGATCGTCATCCATCCCATCTTTCTATCTATCTATCTGTTTTGCTTGCTGCAGCAGCATCTTCCGAAAAAGCGCTACAGTAAAAATTATTATGCCTCCACACATACATCTTCCTCTCTCCTTCAACTTTTATCTACTACAAACTTTGCTTTGCTCCATAAACATGGCCATCTTGGTGTGTTTTGTGTTCTGTGAAAAACACGCCGAGAAATTTGTACTGCTGCCAAGGAAAGCAAATTGTTTGTTTAAAAAGAACAAGCTTTTGCATTGCATTGCATTATAGAGATGGAACGGAAGAAGCAGAAGAGGCAAAATATTGGGAGTGTAAAAAATATTATTATTATTTTCTCCTCCTTCTTCTTCTCCTTCCTCAGCAGCAGCACTAGCATAATCTATACATATCTACATTTATTTTTATAATTATTATATGTGTAGTTATTATGTATGAATGAATGTATACATAATACATTATATAAATAGTAGCAGTAAAGCATGTATGTAAAATGTATGTATTTTTATGCGTCGTTTTTTTCTCTCTTCAGTTTTGAGATTGAGATGAGAGAGAGATGAAGTTAATAAGAACAACTTCCTGTCTGAAATAGCTTTTTGCCAGATGTATGCTAATAAGCAGGAAAAAATATAGAAGATTTCCTCTCTCTCTCTCTCTCTCTCTCTCTTAATTTTCCCTGCTATTCTTCAACTTGATTCATGTCCTGCCTGCTCACTACTCACAACAACTCACGTCTTCTTATCGTCAGCGTAAAAACTACAGTTTGTAAGTTAAGCTCATCTTCTTGTTCTCTCTTTCTAGCTCTTTGAAGGATTTTTCTGTCAAGTCAAGTCAACAGTCAACTTTTGTGAAGTTTTTTTTTCTGATCTGATCTGCTACTATGGCTGCTTATATGAGTCGTCGTTGGTCTGGCGGTGGTGGTGGTGTTTGTGTGGTGAATGATATGAGGAGATAGATGGGATGTTGTTGGGATTCTTCGGGTCTCGGGATGATGGAATGGATTGCATTTTTGGTTTGGATGAATAGCAACAGGAAAATGTGATGACGCGAATGACGATGAGTAATGTTAATGCTGTAACAATATGCCTGATACTTTTTTTGGAGATGATAATGCTAAATGTTTCTAAGGTTATCAATTTACGTGAGGAGTATATTATTACCCATCTTATCATAGGTACTTATATAAGTTAATGAAGAAGGCTAACCGTCATAAAAGTTGTGATCATTAAATTTAACGACTATGGCAGTAAGAAAATCTGAGTTACACATAAAAGACGAAAATAAATAAATATTTTTTTACGAGAGGACGTTTTTGTTTTGTAGATTTTTTATTGACTTTTATTGTGGTTAATTAGATTTATTTAAGTAAAAGGCAACTTTATTTATTTCAATGAGAAATGAAAAATTCATGAAAAAATGAAAAAAAAAAATGTTTAATGAAAATGTGAAACGATTAAATATGAAATAAATGAAAAAAACTGCATTTTGCAATTAAGAAAGTTGCCTTCTTATGGTCCCAGATCAAGGCTTACGACCAGGGATTTTCTTTGCCTTGCGACCCTTCGCCTTGGCTCCCTTGGCTCCCTTGGACCCTTGCTTGGTTGCTTGGGCGAGAGCAGCTTCCTACATTCAAAAAAGGACAAAAGAAACAAAAATGAAAGAAATAGTTTGAAGAGTTAATTAAGTTTATCTAAAACTAATTAAAAACTGCACACATATTTTTAGTAATAAGCAGTAAACAAGCTTACCATCTTTTTCATGTCCGCAGCCATAACTTCCGCAGCGTCCGTGGCAAGCTGCATGGCTTCAGCTGCTTTCTCCCTCTCCATCTCCTTCTCCATCTGAATCATCTCCAAAAGTTGAGCCACGTGACCAAGCTTCTCCCCAATGACCGTGACCAAACGAAACGGGTTGAACTCCTGACCTCTCCGCTCCAACTCCGCCATAGTCTCGAACACCACTTCCGCAGGGTCAGGAATGAAGGGACCAGCACCTTGTCCCTTGTTTCCACCCTTCCGCTTATCATCGTTACTATCCTCCAAATCCAGTGCCTCCTTAAATCGCCGACAGAAGTAAGAACCGTCACTTTCATCACTCTCAGCACTGACCTCTTGCTGATGACGCCGTCGCTCATAAACTTTCATTGCCGCTTTGGAGACAGCCGCCCGAGTTGTCGGAGACGTTAACAACTTGATAATGTTCTTTTCGAACTCCTCAACAAGTCGCTGCGTTTCAGTGCTATGCAAACCTTTCCAGGGGTCAAAATCCCCATCCTCTTGATCAGACATACCTCCAGACCTGGTGCTGGAGGATGATGATTGACCACTTGATGAAGTATCACTTGCTGGTGATGGTGGTGGTGGTGGAATAGGTGCAGAATCAGGATCATGTTTCTTTTCCATTTTTTCCAAAAACTCACCCAACAATGTACCCTTGATCCTGGTACTAAGTGGGGGCGAAGGACACCCAGAACACTGGACACACCGAAAATTAAGATGGTTTGGTACCAGATCACTCATTTTTCCAAAATTTAATCGAAATTATCAACTCAAAATTCAAACTGCAAAAATATCTGTGCAATATTTTTTAAACTTTTTTCTCAGCTTATTTTTAAGCCACTCAACCCACAAATTAAGAATGAAGAATGAAACTTCAACGTTAAAAAAAATTGATGCCACAGAGAGACGCTACTACTGTCACCTATTTTCTTAAATAAGCTACAAGACAGTCAATCAATCAATATATTAGTAATACGTTATACTTATTAATGTTAAGACAATACGCGTTGTTACGTGTCAGATAGCAGATCCCTTTTTAATTCTGATCCGATCGAAAAATCAAATACACAGACAGGTAGCTCACTCCTTTCCCTGCCTTTTCGGTAGCGTCACTTTTTAAATATGCTTAATGTTTACTAATTGCATGTCAGTTAGCCAATGAAAATTTGCCACAACAGTGTTAGCAGGAGCAGTGGCATCGCCAAATTGTGTACCGGTTAAAAAAAACTGAACCGTACTTTTATTTTGCATGTGCATAAATACACACACAGGTCCTTTCCTATTTTAGTCACAAGTTTGCCTGTTGAAGCATTTTCTTCATAATAGTTTACATTAAATGTATTTCAGATTTTTGTTGGAAGCCAAAAGTGAATCTAAAAAAGGACTACTGATACTGACTGATACTGATTATAAGTATGATTTGATAATGCAAAATTTGCAAAGACTCCTCCCGTTAAAATAAACGTGCATAAAATATTATACTTACTTACCCACTTGCATTATATGAATTCATAAAGGAACGGAGCAAAGGAGACTCTTAATGATAACAAGTTAACTTACATTTTACATTGATCTTTCCATGTATTATAATAGATCATTGCAGTGGTAGTATGGTTTGTTTTAGATGCGGTGCAGTTCAACATTGTCAATTTAGTATATGCATTAGTTAGAAAAACGAAAATATTACTGGTGACATGTATACCTAACGTCTCCTCAAGTTTTGGATGTCGATGAGGATGATGACTCTCATGAAAAAAACTGGAGTCTCTTATGGAACGCTTGGATTTGGCTTGGCTTTTGGGAAGATGAACGGCAATGAGGAAGAGAGTGGAATGCGGTGTAATGGGTAATTTGAGGACGCATGAGTTTTTGCGATGCGGTGATGTGATTATATGATGGCTTATTAATGTGCTACTCCATCCTGGTAATCATCCTGTGATAAGTCATAACAAGTAGAAGATGAGCATTGTGAGTAGCACCGTAAAAAGTCATAAAAAATGAATAAAATGTTGACAACGGGGAAGTGAAGACAAGCGAGTGAGATGCACCAAGAAACAAAAAGAAAATGGTTTCAAATAAGCCGTAGAGGGGGGTGGGGGGGTTGAATGGTGAGGTTAAAATGACGATAAAAAAACGATGATAAAGTTCAAGGAACGAAAAATAGAACAGGATCGGTCATCATATTATAAGTTATACGCCATGAGTTCAGTACGTACTACCGGTAGTAATGTAAAAATACTATTATCTTTAAGTTTAGCTTTAACTAGGATAGCAACAAAGAAAAAAATTGTTATAGTGGTAGTAATAATATTATTTTAATAATATACGTATGTTTATTAATGTCATCGTCAAAATATGATAAGAAATGTAATGAAAATGAATATGAACTGAAAATGTGAATAAAAGATGACAAAAAGATTAATATTTTTTGATGTCGTTACACAATCTCTGCCCTTCACATGACATCTTTACTTCCCGGTCTCATCAGCAGCATCAGCAGCAGCTCCTTCGTTGTTGATGTTACCCTGAAGAAAAGAAAATAAAGCCATTAATAAATGGAGTAATTAAAAAAATATGATGGGAGGATAAAATCAGCCACATGATGTACAACACAACCCCAAAAGATAAAAAAAAACTACTGCTTATTTTTTTTAAGTATGCATATAAAAGCTACTGAATGATGAACAATTATTTGGTTTAAACGATAAAAGAGAGAATTTAGGATACATACCTGAGCAGAGGATGATGATGACGCTAATTGCCCCTGTGGCTGTTGTTGTTGTTGTTGCTGTCCTTGACCCACTTGTGGTGCAGGACCAGTGTAAAGGCCTCTAGCCAAGAGCTGCAAGGTCTCCTCCCCCAGTTCCTCCATGATTTCATGGACCATGTCAGCGAAAGTGCGTCCATTTGCGTCCGCCTCCAAGTCAATGTCAGCGAGGATCCTTTCCTCGTTGGTGTCCAGGAACAGCATGAATTGAGCAACTCTTTCTTCATCAATGTTGAGATGGAGGCGAAGATTGTTGATGAGCCTCATAAGTTGCTCCCTTTCCTCCGACATAAAATTGTCGCCAAGGTCATCTCCTCCCACCCCACCAACAGCACCTCCCACAGCACCCATGTCACTGTCACTTGCAGAGTCTGTAGAACTTGAACTGGAGGCGCTAGACGTTGAAGTTTCCTCCATCTTCTCGTTTGTCTTTTGAAGGTCCATTTTAGTAACCACTTGTCCACCAAAACTTACTTTTTTTGCAAGGCAAAATAATGTTACAACTTTTTTTAAAAATAACTTTTGACTTTTTTTTGTCCACCTTTCCTTTTCAAGCCACCGAATCGTACTGACGCGTCCTCTCCACAATTTTTTCCAACCGTTCATCAAAACCGACTTCCAGCCCAAGCCACAAGCCAGGTGCAAAATTAAATGCCACCCATTTCCATGGAATTGATGAAATAGTGACGATGACGACATCATTCCATGTAAAAAGTGTAACAATGCATTTGGCCAAAGCTTATAGGTATTCATATTCATAACATATATACCTATGCCATTTTTTACGGTGGTGTGTGGTGGTGGTGGTGCTTAGCGTCGACGTTGTGTCAGCTATATCTGTGCTGGAGCAGCTGCATTACTTTAACTATCTACTTTAATGTTTTTAATGTGCCTTTCATGCATTGTCCTGGTGACAAATGACAAAAGTGATGGAACTTGTGTAGCGAAATGGAGTGCAAAGTTGAACACGACAAGCAAAAGTCATACCTACAGCGATATCCATGTATGTTTTATATATGAAAGTTACGATGATGATGACAACGATTTTTAAGAAGAAAAACGGATTTTATTTTATTCTGCCTTATAATATTTTACTGACTTGATAGATATTCTGACTTTAAACGCGATAGGAAACTGAATAAAATAGTCGTGGTCCCTTGTAAAAATTCATTTCTTTGACAAAAACAATATTTTTCTAAAAAGATAAGACGATAGATGAGGTATTACGTGAAAATTCATTCAATTTTTCTGTAAACTGCTGCTTCTAATTCATTCTAAGCGTAACAGTATGAATGATTTGATGACTGCCCCTTCAAGTCCAGGAAATGATGGACGCGATTAGAACCACTACTGCTTATCTTGCTTGCGGCGTCTGGGTACCAAGTTGACCCGGGTTGACCTCGATTTGCATCTGAAAGACAAGAGAAGGATAACATTTTTAGTCATGATTCATAATTATGTATGTAATTATATATTATTAGCATTTGTTGGTTGGTTTGATTGCATTACCTTTGGAAAGAATTGCGTGGTTTTATTCATGACAAGTTTGCTGGATGGTCCTGGTCTGAAAGCCCGCAGCTTATCATCAGTCTCCCCCTTCGCCGTCTGCGCAATTTTAACAGTTCCGGAGCTGGAGTGACGTGGAACAATGGAAGGCGGAGAGATCCCCTGAGCACTCTCACCAGACCTGTTTGGTACAACGGAGCCTTTAACGAACAGTCCAAGGTTCCTGGACAGGTACTCTGCTTTCATAGCGTGGTTTGTCCGCTGCGATTTTTCTTTGTTGTATTGGTTGAGAACAGACTGCTCATGGATTTTTACGGTGAGAGCGTCCACCTCCATTTGATGTTGAGAATCCATCGAGATGACCACTTGCATGAGTTCCTCCCGAGATAACTCCTCCAGTTTTTTCCGTACTCCGTCCCAGGCTCTAGTAGCGCGTTGACCACGACGCGAAGTTGAAGGGGTGGATCTTGATCGTCTTGCTGTTCGCGTCATCTTCACATGTCACAGGTCAATGGTCTTGTCAGATGAATGTAGTCTGGATACCCTGTAAATATTTTTTAAATGAAAATATGATGGTTAGTTTATAGATAATGCTACCATTAAAAAATAGCAGATTAATGAGAATTCATTTCTGATAGTTTTAAATTCTTACCTTTTCCTTGACGTACAACAACCAGGAATGTTTTACAGCTCCGGAGAATGTGCAGCAGCAAATCCCTCCACGAATTGATATTTATCCTTCCATGATTAATTGGAAAGGAAACCGTCAACGGAACGGTAGGATTAGTCACATCTGAGATGACTTTGTGACAAATTCAGGACACGGAATGAGATGACCTTCTCTTGATTCCACCGCTATTTATACCAACATCCATCCCCGAACAAATTATGCCTTTCTTGTTTCGATATGGACAACAGGAAGTTGATATTTGACTTAATTTATAGTGCAAACTTAATGGAAACGCCAGAACGACTTATGAAAGCAAAAGGACATCCGGTAGAGCCATTTTGTTTTGAATAATTTTCACATTTTGCAGATAATGATACCGTTACAATGGATCAACAGGTCATGAATAGTTAATCATGATATTCATACCATTAATCACATCACAGAAGCGTTCATAAACATGAGTTGTGTATATTTGGATAAAAGCAAGAAAGTTAAAAGCAGTTAAATTTTTCACTGGAACTTCTCATGCCAGTTTGCATAATATTTCCCGTTTATGCTGATGTTCACCTTCACAAACTTTAGGAAGTTGAAAAACGACAAGCGTTTAAATGAAAGAAAATATTCAAGCAAATGTAGTGCACAAATTTATTGCATGAGCAATACGATTTCAGATGAATATCCGCTTGGCTGCATTAAATAAAATTGAAAGGAAGGATATCCACTATTACCTGTGTTTTCAAAATTTAAGACCATTAATTAACATCAACTATCAAGATTTGAACAATCATTCAGTAACTCTGCAGCATTCCACGTTTAGTAATGATATGGGCAATTACATTGGTAAGTATTATGGCGAAATAAATTTTTTGATGAGATGATGCAAAACTTGGGGCGAAATGATATTTTTATATGGAAATGTTGAAACCTACAATTTAGCATCCCTTACGCAGACGTTGAATATACATTAAAAGCTAATGTATTTTTTAGAAATACCTCTTGGCCAGTAAACTATCGTATAACTGCTCAATTAAGTAATTATAAAGTCTTGAGTCTTCATCGCTGCGTTATCGTGATACGTTAACATATTGATGATGACGGGGCTATGCGATTCCCATGATCAGACATTTCATTTTCATTTCATACTACATGTTTTTATGAGTTTAATTAATGCAGTTTTTATCTTAATGACATTGACACATTGGTAACCATGAATGATTATGATGATAATTACGATGACATGTCAACTTAACTTAAATGCAGTTAAAGGTTCACACTTACTAATGGTATAGAGTAAGTATAGTATGAATATGATTGATGCAAACAAAAACAATGAGTTTTATGTACCACACAGAAAATTTTGGGACAAGAAAAAAACGAAAAAAACTAATTTATTTAAAAATTCATATAATATCTTTTTACGAAAGTCTCAAGAAAAAAAATGAAGTAAACTAAATGTCCCAAGTAAGTTCCAAACCAAGGTTAGGAAAAATGGCGCTTACAAAAAAACATGATTGTAAGCCAGTCCTTCAGTCAACAATCCTCATCCGACAGCGAAATGAGCTACAAATCGCGTCCATCAGCAGGATCCGGATGCATGTAGTAAGTAGTGAAGGCAGTCATCAGGTTAAGGAGTTGGCAGTACACCTCCAAGCTGACATTATACTGCTGACTGACCATTTGACTGTAGCGAGCCTTCATACGATCCAGGTCTTCCCGAACACCTCTGTAAAAGCGGAGTACTTCTGAATCCCGCTCCTGATTCGCATTCCCGTTAGACATAGGCCGCGGTTGTCCCTGCTGCTGCTGAGGTACTTCCGGTTGGATTCGTCTCCCATCCAATGGTTCAGACTGCTCCTGCTGCGGCAGACCAAAGCCTCCATTTGGAAAGGCAGTTCTCAAGGCTGCAGCGAGAGTCGACTCCGGCATGGTGTCCACTGACGTCGCTGCCGTGACATAGGTTGATGGGGATGGCGTCACTGGCGGTGGTGGACGTGCAATTCTTGAAGAAGTGGCGTCTTCAGACAACCCTTCCACAAGAGCGTTCACATTCCTACGACGACGTACGGTACTTGCGGTGCTGCCATTGTCCGAGAATACGACGGTGCTGGTCGCAGTCCTCAAATTCCGGGTCCGGGATCCCACCAAATTTGGCGTCTCCATTTTGGGCACGCCCATGTCCTCAGCTACAGAGTTGTCCACGGAAGATTCGCTACTGGAGTCCAGGGAGGAGCTGAGCGGTGCCGGAGGAATGGCATAGCCCATCTTTGAAATTCCTCCAACCGACTGATCACGACCCTTGAGTTGCTTGACCAACTATAAAAAACAATCATATAAAAAAAATTATGTAGAAATTTTGCACCCACTTTGGATAATTATGATAGCAGTAATTATAATTAAAGATTAAGGGTTTTTAGCCTTACCGAGTCAAAATGCTTGTTGCGCAACCAGCGAGTGACATCAGAGGTCCTAATCCGATTTTTCAAAATGCGAACTCCCTTCATCGCCCGAAGCTTGGTGAGCAGCGCTGCTTTCCAAACTTTTTTCCTGGGAAGGCTCCAAGTCTCTTCGGTGGCGCCGTACAGGTTAGGATTCTGCATGACGTGAGTAAGAAATTCGGAAATCTCTTTCTTCCTTCGAGGAGTCAACCTCTTTGGACGCCCTGATCGTTTCGGCTTCTCCTGAGCTGACGGTTTAATGCGTTTAGTGTCGACCCCGATGATACTCCGGTGGTCAATGGGCTTGTACACAGGAGCGTCATTTCGAGATGATCTGTGGGAAAGTACAAAGAGAAAAACAGATTAAAAGTTATAAATTTATCATGAATGCAAACTATTTAATACGTGTCACAAGACTATAATATAATTGTATGTTTATTTAACGCTACTTACCTTTTGGGTTGGTCCCTGGCATAGTTTCGAACGTCTCCCAGCACACCCTTTGGCGTCGGTGGTGCAGAGTTGCTCTCTTTGTTAACATCAGCAAAGGTCGACATAATGATGCCTACTAGGTTTTCTGTACTCCGTGAAAAAAATGCTTTGCAATTTTTTTTCTAGTGGAAATACTCTCGGAAATGTCTTTTTGAGTAAAGCTTGGAGTTAATAGCAGACCAAGTTTTTTGATAAAGACTTTTGAGCAAGTTTCCAGTTTGAACCCTGAGCAAAATGTCAAGTTTCTTTTGGAGAGGTGTTTGGAGTGAAGTGAGAGGTCAGAGAGCCAACCAACAATAATGAACTTTTTTCCTCGGGCGACGCTATTTATAGGGAGCCCGGTGCTCGGTCTTTGGCTGACACTCCAATTTTCACTAGCATTTTATTCTAATATGTTGTGGAAGAGAATAGGAAGGAAGTGAATTTTCTGCGACGCAGATGCATATTTTTTGGTTAATTAGTAATTGGAATAAGCAAATTAGGGGAATGAGTGGAGTGAAAGCAAGGTGAAATTTAACTGGGAAGAAGGGATGAAAGAAATGGGCATAAATAATCACCTATGTTAATATGTAAACTACTGAGGAAGTAAAATGCAAATTTATAATGATGACAATGATGACGTCTGACAAGCATTTCACATTTTTTTTAATTAAACTTTATTATTATTAATGAAGCATAAATATTTATCCCCAATAATGTACACCCAAGAAAAAAGAAAGTATAAAGTTAATCTCTCTTTAAATTAAAACCATAACCACTGGTATTAGAAGTAAATGGTAGGAGTAGGCAATAATACTATTGATTAGTAAAGTTAATGAAATATTTATAGTGCAATTTTTACAATGAAGAAATGTTATTTTCTTCTCACACTAATTAATTCATAATATTTAACGATTTTCATTCAAAAAGATGTTTCATATCATCACCATCAATTGAAAACTTTTTTTTTTGCTTTCCTTATGAATTCATTGAAAGGTACATTAGAATATTTAGCTAAAATTAATATTACAATGTTTTGATACATTAAATTCAAGTCTGCAAACTCTCCTCCTCGTTTCTTTTTGTTAATGACAACATCACAAAAGTGGTCATCCATCAGGCTTCAAATTTCTTGCTGCATGAGCTTTGCTCCGGAAGTAGCAGATCGAGTGACCATGGTCAATCCCGTTGTTTCACCCACAGAAACGATGCTTTCGTCATCTTCATCATTGGTCTCAGCGATTATTATCTGTGTCAAAAATAAGAAAAATCAATATTTCAAATATGCATTAATATAGGTATGTAATTGTAATTACATAGAATATTGTAATTTCTTAATAAACTTATACCAACCTCTTCAAATCCCTCAGAACTACCCAGTTCCATTTCGTTGCCATTCTCCTGGTTCTCCTCACCACCATCACCAGCTCCTTCAGCGCTAATGTCAATGTGGCCCCTCTTCATAATTTGCATGTCATCTTTGTCCTCATCCGGAAGTATCCTCGTTTCCACCGGCTTTCTCTTTCCCTGTCTTGCCCAGATCAACTGGTTCAGCGCAGTGGGAGCAGTTCTCATCCTCATGCACTCCTCAATCAAGCCATCAATGAGGCCTTGCTTCTGCTCCAGCTTGGCCTGGCTCTCCAGATATGCTTGTTCCGTTTCAATCAGTTGAATCTTTAACTGGTCAATTTGCATCGCCATCTCCTCCTGCTGGCGCTTCATCTCAGCGATCGCCTCCTCCTTGCTTTTCAATTCCTTCTCATACTCATCCACCTTGCTCGTGGCCTTATAGTCCTTCCACTGGCTCTGCGCTTTGATGGCAGCTAGATCGGTGTCCATTTTGTTCAATTGGACATTAAGATTGTTTATGGTTTCATGGGCGTCACGAAGCTGCTCATTTGCCCGCTCCGTGTTCTGATAACTTGCCAGGAGCTCCGCTCGAGCAAGGTTGTTTTGTATGGTGGAGCTGTTTGTCAGAGTCTGGACCTGACTTTGGACACCTTTCACGTGGTCACTCAGAGATTTGAATATGTTGAACATCTTGGCATGTTTCTCCACGTCCAGGGTCTCCAACTCGCTGAATGCAGAATTTATTATACCAAGCATGGCGTTGCAATTCCCTTGCAGGGTCACGTTAGACTTTTGGAAAACGCCGAGTGGGTCAGCCATCGTTAAACCAGCCCTGGTTCCATCAATCGCAACTGGGCTGGGGTTTCCACTAACAGCCGCTTGACCGCTACCAATTGACCCAGCACAAGAGTTGACCACTCTCACTGCTGGTATGAGGCTCACGCCGCTGCTGTTGTTGTTGCCATTTGGGTGGGGCACTAACGCCAAGCTGGAAGCAGGAGGTGGGGGCATCGACAGTTGCTGTTGCTCTTGTTGCTGGGTATTCCCATTTCCAACAGACGCCACGGTTGAAGAAGTACCTGCACCATCCTCACTTGTAACAGCCATGCACCCGGGTTCATTCACTACTATGACCTTAGGCTGGTCACACTTGTAAAAGAAGTTGTTGACCAGGTTTCGCCCTTTTATGGGGCGTCCTGAGAGAGAAACTTTTTTCTTTCCTGCACTTCCGCTTGGGTCAGCGCCCTCCAAAGATAATCCTTCTGCTATTGGAGGCGCTGCTGTAGAACCTTCTCGAACAACTCGTTCTACAACTGTTGCTGTTGAAGTTTGTGGAGATTGTTCCAGCGACGAAGCTGTTGCTGCTGAACTTGCGGTGGTTATGTTTACACCGGTTTCCATTTTCATATCGTCGCTGCCTTCGCGACTTGAGTTATCCATAACTCAGCTTATTACAATTTTTCTCGGGGATTCTGTTAAAAGTTCCAAGCAACAGACAACTTGTTGCTTAGGAATCTTAATCCTAAATGGTTGGCTGGGCGACAGATATAACTTGGTTTCCTTTATGGGTTAAATATTTGCCACGTCAGCTAATTTAACTAGCAGGTAGTGTGACCATTTAGCACTAATTGGAGTTGGACGTTGGAGCTTGCAAAATGCATTAAGCAGTGTAGCAATGACAGTAGTTTCGTCATCATTATCAGCATAAAAATTATTAAGCCTAGTCGTATTATTCGGATGTACGGTTAGGATTAGGTGGGTTATGCGAAAAATTATGTATATGAAAAGATGGGGTGAGGGTGGAATCTCCTATCTTGTAATGCTTATCATCTCCGATTCGACCAGCGACCTGTGGAAAGGATACGGAATCCACTTTTTCTAAAGACAAGGATTAGTATGAGTAAACATGCGTCGTTATATTAAATGACTTGGTAATGGTAGCTAGGAATCATTTTTCGCCATATAATTCATTTTCTTCATTTTTGCAAGTCCAACCCGTACTAACTAATAACCCATTGTATCTTCATCTTCACTGTGTATACCATATTATGCTTAAAATACTCATTGCTTAATAGCATGGCAGCGTTGATAATTCTTGGCGAAAGAATGTCGTCGCCGTTGCTGTGCTCAAGCTTATTACGAGCTTTTGGTATGTAATGTGCAATAAAAAAAGTAAAATGGGCCATTATTCTTCTCTATTGATACTAATATCACGCATCAATTGTGTTATTGCATAAATTGATGGGCGTACTACTGGGATTACTGCAAAATGACGCTTTAAAAAACTTTGTTCTCGTTAAGCATTCTTCTTGTTTTTTTATGTTGTTGGATGGAAAAAAATAAAATGCATATTAAGGCCATTTTCTTGGCATCTACAATGATAATTTTGATGCAAAAAATTTGGCATTACTTTCTTAAATAATAATATCTTAGTGAGTAGTTAAGTAGTACGTAGTAATAAGGAAAGGTAAGGAAACTGTAAGGCTACATTAATCTATAATTATCATGGAACGAAATTGTATGAATACACATTCAGTTAATAAATAGATCAAAATCAGACATGTGTGTACAGAGGTCAAAATGCTACATGAAATTGAGGTGAAAGTAAACAAGCACTAATGGCTACATAATGAAAAAACAATGTTAGTAGTGGATATGACAATATGACGGAGAAAATACTAATAAATACGGTGCATAAAATGGCTTACGACCATCACAATTGCATACCTACGTTGAAGAACGAGTGAAAGCATTAAAAATTTACAAAATAGTACAATGTATTGACACAGGCACGGTATACTTGCTGAAGAATGTTGATTGAAATTATCTGGAAATACTTTCAGGATTGATGGTAATGTGTCATGTCATGTACTTAAGGCCATTTGACTGCTTAAATGATTTATCACAGTGTGAGTTCCGACAAAAGAAAGGCTTCTCATGAATGTGAGAATGAATATGAACTTCTAACTGTACTAAAAAGTGAAAGCGAGCATTATTCCGCAGAACGGACGCTCGATTCTCATCAAGCGTCGCGTCTTTCTCCCATTTTGAGGGCCCCCATTGTATTGGATTTGCGCTCAGTCAGTTTTTATAATCCAAGCCCAAAAAAAACATTTTTCATACCAATTCACACTTTTTCGAATGACGTATTGGTCAGATTAGAAAAAGAAACTATAGCACTTGTGAATTGGTAGGAGAGACGCTTCATTCCGAAAAATGCTCATGTGTAGTTATCTCACTATCATTACCAGTGAAAATTCGTCACTATACCTATATTTAAGTTGCATATTATCACAATCCTATTCCCTGCTATCAGACAACCAACAATGGAAGATACATACATATTTGGGAAGCAAAACAGCCCGTGGAACTATGCTAATCCCTGCGTTCACCTTTACTGCAACGAAAGTTATATGTATTTACAGAAGTAAAATTTCTCATTTTATTTTATGCTTTCACGGCGTTTCTTTCTAATTTCGACGCTGCTAGACCAGTACAAAAGATTGACATGATATGAATAGCAATTACATATTATATACTGCGTAGAATACTAAACTGACAAAGAAAACGATAATATTAAACCAAAGTATTTGAAAGAGTCATAGCATTTATTTAAGAAAAAAGTAGCCTTTCCTTCCTACGCCCCTGCCACTGTCCCAACGACTGACGAGTCCCTGGACAATCATCCCTCACGGACGTACTCAAAATTTGGAATTCAGGATGCCCCACTCTATCGATATGATCATCAAGGCTCGCCCCTGGACAATCCCGGCTTCCCATACAATAGCAACAACAATAAACCTGGTCATGGAGGTGGACAGCAGGGCATTATGGGAATGATTCCACAGTTGTACAAAAACAATCAATTTTTCTACGAAGACTCCTCCGCCGCCCTGGACAGCTATGAGGACTACGAGGCGTACGTGCCACCCAGTTCCAACAGCAACAGTATAGCGTCCACTCCCTCGAGCGCGGTGACGCCTTTCTTTAGCTCCACCAGCACTCCGCGAAGTACTGGCACGAGTTCCACCAACTTTCAGTTTTTGGGCGAGCGAGTCCGAATGCCAAGCTATAATCAGCAAAGAGCCACGTCCACTTTAGTACAATTATGCTTATGTGAACAGCAACAACAACAACAGTAATAGGGGCTCCACGACAAACCCCTTCAAAAATAAGTTTACGACAGAGAGAACGGTGGCTACAGCGGCATCCTTGGCAACTGACTACAAACCGTTCCAGGCTCCCTTTCCCTTCAGGCTTCCCAGGAGTCAAGACGACAATAATCTGCTGAAGAGCCTGGGAATCAAGCTCAGCGGCTACAGCTTGTGGGGAGATTATCGAAGAGTTGTCCAGCGAGTGTCTCAGATGCATGTGCTCGGACATTGGAGTGCACTGAGCAGAAAGGAAATGCTGAGGATGGCTAATCATGAGAGGTGTGATGAAAAATCGTTGTCTTCTGCCATTTTAATGCCTACGTACAGATTAGCAAAATATTTTGTATTCCTATGTCAAGTTTTCTGATGATGTGCTTCTTTCATCTGTCAAACTATTTTCGTAGACGTAAATCGTGTTTATTGTTGTTCAAATGTAACTCATGTCATTGTTAATATTTTTGGTGTTCTGTAGTTTTAACAAAATGCGATGTTGATGCTGTTTATAATTTATGTTCGAAAATCTCATCTGAGGGGTATTTTGCAAGGTGTGAACAGGGGAAATGGGGGTTTCTATATATAGTAAGTCTTATGTTTTCATGGATGGGCTAAGGGATTTGCACGTATTTACAGTTCAGAAAAAATAAGGAGCGACATTTTGTTTGTAGCCTAGAGAGTACTAGTATTTGTCATAATTATTGTACATTCTGTACCACTTTTTGTAGTACATATATAGTTACCGTTATGAAAAGAAATCAGTACATAAACACTGAGGTATGAAAATGATGTTGCGACAGCCTGTAGATATGTTTATTGCAAAGATGATTGTAAGGAGGTATTGTAAAGTGTTGAACTGTCATATTTTTAAATAAATATTTCCAATGATTCCTGAACAATGATGATAAATGCGTACTACTTTCAAGTGAACAATACATATTATTACGAAACATGTTCCATTATATTTATTTCAATAAACCCTTTTCAACACAAGAAAAAACTTAAATGTATGATTATAATGTAGAGGATGACAAAGTGGATTGACATGGAAAGAATCATGGACATTAATTATCGATTATTAATGGGTCTAGACATTCTAGGGTAAAAATCATTAAACTGATATCCGGTTAAAGTTAGTTAGTAGCGTGATAATTTTAAATGAGAATGAATAAACTCATTAACGAGCAACTAAAACTTTCATGTTTTTGTTTTAAACACTGAGTTTAGACGGCAAATGCCGTTGAGCACCGAATGAAATGTTTCGAACTGAAAAAAGAAAGAATCTATTTTAGAATCAATTATAAATATGTTAAATCAATAAAGTAACTTAGCTTTAATTACCTCTATAGGATCATCAAACTCCAAAAAAACGCCATGATGCATGCTCATCCCATTTCCGTCACAAGCAAGCTTGTCATCAACCATAGAATCATTGGTACCAGCGAACCTATGTAGCGAGGTATAGACTTTTCCGCCGTGATGGATCACGTAATACGACATGATCTTATGGAGCGTCAAACGCAGTCGTACAATTTCTTCCCCTTTCTCATTCAACACCAGCAAGATGGAGGAGCTCTCGCTACAGAAGCCATTGCTTGGGTTGCTAGTTAAAACTTTAATGACGGCAGTCTTCGCAAATCCGTCGACAGCGACTCTAATGAATTTGTCATTCTTCTCTTTTAACTCTCGCTGATAGTTGAAGGCTGTACTTCTTACGTCAAGATTTCTCGTTATTCGAATATCCGGCTGGCGTTTATCGGTTGCCCCGTATATGGCGAAAATATTATGCTTTTCGCCAAATGTATAATCCACGCTGTATGGTAGCTTGTGTGACATCGTTTTTTCTACGCCAACTAAGAGGTCATCCGGGAATGGCCGAACCTAAAAATAAACAATGAAATAAATGTTGGTTTGAATATACATAGGACCATAATCACAATTTCTGAAAAGAAAGCCAAAAATTTACCTCTGTCGATTTTGCCACTTGTTCAGCTAGCTTTTTACTTTGAGCCATATCAACGTTGGATTTTTCAACTTGACGCAATTTACTCTCAGCATCCTCTCGCTTCTTTTCCGCTTCAGCAAGTCGCTGTTCGGCTTCAGCTGCACGCTTGTCGGCTTCTATTTCTCGTCGGGATTTTCTGGTTGAGAGAATCTTACTAAATCTCTGGAATGCACAATTTCATATTAAAGTCATAATCACGAGTGATGAAGCACAAGCAGTTTATTGAAAGTCATATTGAAATTTGAATATATCTCCGGAATCTTACCCCGGTAGTGCTTTGTACTTTCTTTAGTACAGACTTTGACGGAGTTTTGTTCTCCGGGGTACTGAAACCAGTTCTTGGTCTTGCCGCGGAGGACGATTTCGAAGATTTACTTCGGCTTCTATTGTTGTTTCGTGACTTGTCCATTTTCTAAATAAACAAAATTTAATTACGTTGTTGTCAGCATTACATGGATTTAGTAAAACCAGTAAAATGCCAGTAAAACAGTTTATGATTCGATGACTATTTACCAATACTCCTTCCGAAAATCACAGTATTTAACTAAACCCGAAATTTAAGCTTAAAGTCACCGTTGGTATGCACTAGTAGTCCTCAACGCAAACAAATAATTTAATATGTCAGGATAATATTGTCACGACGACCCGGACTTAACCACTTTAACTAAATGTCAAAAGTCTACAAAAGTGCTTAATTTTTGCACGATAATTTACTGGCATCGATAGCGGAATCAACATTGGCTTTCCTTCAAGCGCACAAAAATTTCCGTTTTTTTCGACACACAAAAGCAATCAAGTCGACCACGACGACTAAACTGACCAACAGCTACTTTGCTTCTTCTTCACCTCAAGTCCGAATCCGGCGTTTGAGAGGCTGACAGACAGGAGTCGGGATTTTTATGCACGCACTATAAGCACACAAGTGGTGGTTGCTTCACTTCACACTTTCACGTTGAAAACAGCAACAACAAGCCTTTTCTAATTGCAAAAAAATAGACTACGGAAAAGCATACGCGAGATGCGATTCGTGGGCAGAGAGAGAGCGAGAGAGAGAAGAGATGAAGAATGCTCATTGCAGTTCAGCACATGCTATTGCCTAATACATTTGTAGGCACTGTCCAGTGGTGGACATGAAGATTGTGTAAAAAGTCATAGTACAGGTGTATGTATTCAAGAGAGATAAAAAACTATCACCTACTGCTTTCGCAATATATACATGTGGGACAGCATATAAAAAAAGAACGGAGATTTCGTTTTTTTTGGTTTGCTGCATACAAAAGTGGAGCGGACGACGGAAACACGGAACGACCGACGTCTCGGCTCCTGGTATAATAATATATTATGCATATCTCTGCATGGTTTTTATATTGCGGGACAGGTAATGAGGAAGGAAAGAAGGAAGAGAGTAGACAGCTAGTCGTCGTCGTCGTCGTCTGTAAAAAAAGTCCCTATCTTCTACAACAAACAGGCGAGCGTATTGAACTGATAATTGAAACTTTTTATGATACGAACCCTGCTTATCAAACTGCTCGGTTTAAAAACGTGTGTACAACAATCAAGTTGTTAAACCGAGCAGTTTGATAAGCACGGTTTTTTGTCCCGAGAAGATCTCGGGACAAGCTCGAGGCACAAACTAAGATGACTTGCCATCAAATTCCTCGCTATTTATACTCCCCGAGCATCCGTGACATTAATTTTGGGTAAAACATGCGGGCATAATTAATTTGCAACATTTAACGATTCCGTATTGATAGAAAAAAAAACTAATTTTCATGATCCTCTGAGCAATTGTCTTTGACCTGTGAACTGGGAACAGGGAAAGTGAGCATTTGCATAACATTACGCTTTACTAATCATATCCAACTTGAAGTGAAAGTCCTTTATTTGTCCAAAGCATCAAAATGTTAAGTTTTTGCATTCAACATTCATACACGGTCTATTACTTTTTTTCAGGTAGCGTAATCTCCATTGTATTCACTCATCAAGGAAAATGAAAGCTTCTCTTTCACTTTTCAAACAGACGCTTTCGTTTTTCAATGCAATTAGCTTTAATGCGCAGTTAGTGTGAAGACTTTCAGTTTGTAGGTGACATTTGAATAATGAGTCATATCCTTTTGAGTATTTATGCAAAACTATCTTTATATTCGCTGATCATCCGATTCTTAACACAATTTCGATAAGTCAAGCCCGCATTCCAAAACTCATACCATTCTGTCAACTCTGCAAACAATGCCATTATGATACATATGAGCGCTATTAGTTCCAATAGTCCGAGCAGTTTATTGTTTAGTGATTTGAGAATATTATTAATCTGGCCAATAATAGAGTTGATAATCTATACGCTTTTGCATTTAATGACAAATTTGATGACGCCACTCATTAGTTAATGATTTTACAGAATTTAAACCATTTTAATGATGTGCTGTGGGACGAGAGAGGATTTCTCACACGCAACCTGTGTGCCTTTTGTTATGCAGTGCAAACGAGATGAGAGAGAGCAACAAAGAGGGCTAAATTCTTGCAAGTTGGATAGCAGCTTGCTGTGTAAAGCAAGTCGTTCGAAGGAACGGTTGGGTGAAGAGTGACTCTGCTTTGTTCACAGAACGACTACGCGTAATTGTCTTACAAAGTTTTGCTTTGTCGATGCAAGATATGCAATACTTGTGCTTGTGTCGCTGGGCCGCCTTGTTGTGGTTTTTATATATTATTTAATTATTATTATAAAAAATAAATGTACGTACCTACTTTATATAGAATATTATAACACATGATGAAATGACTCCTTTAATATTCCTACCAGGTAAAAATTAACTAGGTATGCATGTTTAACTTGTAACTATTTTTTGATTATTTCTACAAATTATGTAAATAATGTACCTATGCACATGTATAATTAATTTACTAAATATATTCTTAGATTGCGGTTAGACTTAACGGTCACGTGAAATATTTAGAGCTACTTAAAAATAATGTAAAGTACTGTAATAAAAATGTACATTACGATGTAAAATAAGCCATTCATTAAACTACTCATTATTATTGCATATCTGGGAACAAGTTAATTTACAATTACGCTGTTTCACATAACCATAATACAAACCCAATCCAATTCACAACAATGATTATATTTTAATAGATATGTAGGTAGTGTAATCTGTATACAAGATCATGTACAAACTTTTTGAGAGACATAATTAAAAGAGTAACAAAAAAGAAACAAACTGATATGAACTTTCTGCAACACAATAAGAGTAAATAGAATTAGGTATAATATGTTATCTCAGATGAACAATTGTTTTTAGCACTCATGCACGAAATCCATCATGGTGACATTCTTACAAGCAGGCTCCCGCTTGTCTCCAGAGACATTCTTGAACTTCCACCACTCCGTAACATTCACATAGGTTTTCATAACGAATCCCGGATGTATCTTCTCCTTCCTCAGCCCATCCTTCCTGTTTTGCATGAAGTACCCGTTGTAAATGCGCTGACACAATCCGCAAACATTGTCCGGGACTCGTCTGACACGGTAGTGCTCCTTCCACGCAAAGTACTTCATGTACTCCTCCATGTTCAAGTCCAAACGCTTCAAGTACAGGGCCAGCTCTCTGGGACTGTTGTAGTTGCGCACGTCAATGAAGGAATGCGGAGGGGCGAGGATGGAGTAGTCGGCTCCTCCAAAAACGACAGGCACGATATTGTGTGACAAGGCGTCGTAAAACATTTCCGTGACGTAGTCCTCGCAAACAGCGCTTTCAAACGAGAGGTAAAACTTGTAGGACATGGCAATGTCCTCGTAGCAGGCGGGATAGATCAAGCGACACTTTTGGTTGCCACAGTGACGGCCCTCACCCTCGCCGAAAACGTCGACGGACACGTGCTTCTGGAGCTGCTTGATGTAGTCTTCTCGGTGCGATGCCGTTTTGCAGTCCTTGTTGTTCATTATCGTTGCGGCTATTCCGCCTTTGCCGCTGGTCAGGTTTTCCAAGTAGCGATAGTCGTAGCCTGATTGATCCCCAGGAACAAATTTGTACATGAAGCCATAGGGTTGAACAATGTCGGCGTCCTTTCTGTAGAAAAACGAAAAAAATACAATTAAGCTTAAGTTCATATTATTTAACATGATCATTTATTGCACGAGTTATTTTTAGAAATAAAGATGATGTACTAACCTATACGACATTGTCCAATTGAAACGTGACTCAAATTCCAACGCCCCCACGTATTCCTTGTAAGTTGGAGGCTCGCTGTTCTCGTAAATCCAAATTTGCTTTCGAGGGTGCTCGCTCGGCATCTCTTCCCTGTCAAATTAGTCAAGATAAGCATATATTAGGCTATCAGCAGTCGCATGGAGATCATACATACAAATTATACTTTTATTTTGTCGACTCCAATTTACTTACTTTACGTGTTGGAGGTCATTAGAGAGAAGATTCCACATGTGAAAGATGACCGCATGACTTCGCTTGAGGTACCTCCGGTCATAGGTAATCCTGCAGTTGCCATACATAGTGTCGGTGTGATCCGGCTCAATCAGATAGCGACACTGCTCCCCGTGAATGAACAGCATGGGACTCCGGTGAACATGACTTTTAAATCGTTTGGTCCAGCGCAAAATGATGATCTCATTTATGCTCGGGATGGGAGGATCTTCTTGGAAATCGTCGTCAAGCATGTCGTTAAAGTCCGCGGGGACCTCGGGCGTCTTCCCCGACGAGTGGACCACAAGCAGATAGTAGCCGATAATGCTCGCAAATATTCCGATCATTCCAATCGTCCATGCTGCCGAACAGTACAACTTTATCCGGGGCGGGAGTCTTGGGAAACAGCACATATCGATAAACAGGCCCAATAGTAAGCTCATCTGCAAACTAAATATGTAATCAACAAAAAAGACAAGAATTAGTTGATGCAAAATTAACTTTTAAATGTCCAAATTAGTAATTACAATTGGGATTAAAGGTAGCCACTGGCTAATTGTATCTGGACCTTTACGTGACCTTGGTGGTGGTGGTTGGAGGATTGCAATATGCAATCCGTCGAATGAGTAAACTGCTTGGTTTCAGAAGAACAAATCCTTCCTGGCTGATCGGTCGTTTACAGTTGATGACAATTAGTAATTAGTAGTTAAGTTGGTAACTTTAGTTAATGATCAATGATCGAAAGTTGTGGTAAAGGTTGAATGAGGAAAGTAGGTGATGAGAATGAGAGGCAAGGCGCCGCCGAGCGTATAGCAGCTGCTTGTTGAGCTTGGTGAGTTGGGACGGGGTTTTGAGGATTTCGCTCACTCAAGCTTTTACTCTATGCTTCTCCGGCTCACCATGCTTTGTAGATGACCAGCCCTAAAGTTTACTTATTTTTAATTGCGGATTAGTACTTTTAACTGATGATTGCGATGGATGATGGGTTTTAAAAGACCTTTAACGACTATGATCTTAATTATGATTAATTTAAATGTAGTTATAAGATAACATGGCATAATGTTTAACTGAAAAGTTAACTAATTTCCCAATGCAAAGCAAAGCACAGGATGAAGATGTAAACAAGCATTAACTAACTAATAGTTATTGAAAAGGACAGTTAAACGCATATACGGCTACATTAGTAGTTTAATGACTAATATGATGAATGAATGAGAATGACCATATTACTTTAAAAGAGTTGTTTAAAACCTAATTATGCTTTTGTAGATGACCAGTCCTAATTATTTTTAATTGTTATAAACCATTATTTTTTAACTGATGAATATGGATGATGGGTTTTTAAACCCTTTGAAAGACGATGCCATTAAGTTAAGGTTAATATATATGTAGTTAGAAGCATAGGGAAATTTAACTAACTTGCCAATACAATGCACAGGATGGAGACGAGTAAACAACCATTAACTAACTAACAGTTACTGAAAAATGACAATTAAATGCATAAACGGTTACTTTAGTAGTTTAACGACTAGTATGATGAATGAAGGAGAATAGCCATCTTACTTAAAGAATGATCTAAAAGCTAAAACTTAACTTTTATGCTTTTATTTATAAAACATTATATTTAACTGATGAAAATGGACGATGGGTTTTAAAAGACTATTAATGACGATGCCCTTAAGTTAAGGTTAGTTTAAACGTAGTTAGAAGCATTACTGGGTATAACGTTTAAGTAAAGTTAACCAATTTGTCAGTAATGAACAGATGGTAATGTGTCACCACTAACTACTAATAGTTACTGAAAAATGACAGTTAAAGGTTACTTAGTCGCTTAACGACTAATATGATGAATGAATGAGAATAGCCATCTTACTTTAAGAATGATCTAAAAGCTAAACTTAACCGTTATGCTCTGTAGATGATAAATCTTATTATAAATCATTATTTTTAACTGAAGTATATGGATGATAGTTTTTAAAAGACTTAAAGACAATGCCCTTAAGTTAATGTTGGTTTAAATGCAATTAGAAGCATTAGACGGTATGAAGTTTAAATGCAAAGTTAATTTGTGAATGGAATGCAATGAGTAGATCAGATGGAAATGTTCCAACATCAACTAACTAACAGTTTTTAAAGGATAACAGTTAATCGCATAAACGGTTACATTACTAGTTTAACGACTAATATCAAGAATGAATGAGCATCTTACTTTTAAAATTGTCTAAAAACGGAACCTTAAATATTAGGTATCATCTAAAAACCAAAATGTGAGGCTTTTGAGGATGAGGACAATTATTTTTACAAAGTTTTTTATTTTCGATAAGAACATCAGCTCAATTACAACCATCATTAAACCTTTCCACACAACCAACCTAGGTTATCATCACAACTACAACCATCAAACAACAAACAACATTCCTTTTTACATCTGAATATAAATATTAAAAAGGCACACAATAATAATATCATTAACAACCATTATATTATTAAAGGCACACAATAAGTAGGTACATCATAAACTCTGAATCATTCACGATAAGATGGACACAATCATGAATAATCAGTATACAATTATTAGCAATAATTAACCAGACTTTTGAACTTTCATCGCATCCAAGTACTCAACGCTCTCGCAGGAATTGCGCCGAATCCCCTGCTTATCCACTTGATATTGCCACCAGTTCTGCACATTCTCGTAGCCCTTAGTAACAAACCCTTCTGTCCGGTTCATCTGCTTCTCTTTCCCGTAATACGCATCAAAGACCTTTTGACAGAGTCCGCAAGTCGACCAAGGAGTTCCCACAACAAGATATTCCCTCTTCCACTCAAAGTATTTGAGGTACTCGTCCAAATTCCGATCCAAATGCTGCAGATAAGCAGCCAAGGCAAAGACATCCGGAAAGCTCCTTGCGTTAATGTAGGAGTGGACCGGAGCAATCATGGAGTAGTTTGCACCTCCAAACACAACAGGCACGATCGGTCGAGTCATTGGAAGGAAGAACTGTTCAGTTACGTACTCAGAACACAGCGACTTTTCGAACGACAGGTAAAACTTGTATTTTCCGGCGATCTTATCCATACAGTTCTTGCACGAATATCCACAATTTCCAAATATATCGACCGGGATGAATCTTTCCAGCTCTTGGATGAACTTTTCGCGTTTGGCTGAGGTCTCACAATCCTTATCGATGAAGGCGACAAGTTTCTTTTTGGAGGCAGAAAGATCTTTATGGTAGACGGAATTGAACCACGGAAACTTGATGGAAGGCATTCGAACGATAATGCCGTAGGGATCATAGAAGTCAGAGTCCGACCTATTAAAACAAACCAGAAAGCATTTAAATTTCAGCTAGTGTAGTTTTGCTTGCACTTAATTTGTCTAATTCTATGAAATCCCACATACCTGTAAGTCGTAGTCCAGTTAAACATGCTGAGAAGATGGAGATTTTTGGTCTGAACTTTAGTCGGCGGCTCGTGATTCTGATAAATCCAAATTTGACCCGGGCGATGATACGTAGGCACTTGCTCACTAAAAAAAATTTAATCAAGATAAGACACATGAGATAAGACTTGATACTATCTTAACTAACTCTGATAAGACAAAAGATAATTCTTTCTTAAAATCTTTGGATCTTACCCAATGCCCATGTAATCCGTGACCGCGTCCCACATGTGGAACACAACAGCATGGCTTTTGTTCAAGTAACGACGGTCATAGGTCACCCTGCAGTTTGCAGTCATCCTTCGCATATGTGGATAAGAACACGCGTCCCCGCTACTGAAAGTCACGGGGCCATCATGAAGATACGTGTTGTAGTGTTTGGTCCATCGAAGAATGATGACCTCCTTGACTGGTTCAGTTCCTTGGTTTGACCCGACCTTTCCATAATCCTTATCTTTCCAATCGTTAACGTTCCACGGAACCTTCGGAGTAACGTAATCTGGCTCCATTGTAGCCAATTTATGGAAAATGATAACCGTCAACAGGAACAGCATAAGGTAGACAAACTTGCGGGGTCGCCGGAAATAGAAGTAGAAGAAATATCCGATCATTTTGATCTCCTTTCTCACACAGACAGCACACGATAAAAACTTCCTTATCCCTGAAAACCCAAAAATACAAAAAAAAACACAATTAATTATCTTAAACACGCTAATTAACCCAAATTACCCATTCATCCCCAATCATCTGTCTTACAACAACCCATAATTATTAATTTTTGCTAATTAGTACCACTAATTACTCAATTATAGTACTGCCCCACATAAATATCTGACCATTCAACCTTCAATAAAAACGAGATGCAAACTGCCTTTTTTTAACCACCCACTTTACTTAATTATTAATTAACAACTCAAGTGCAATCAAAAAGCAGTAACTTACACGACTGAACAGTCCAAAAAATCATTACAAAAAACCGAAGAATATATCCAAAAAACGCCATTATTTCCAGTTACTATTACCAAAAACGATCTCCCTTTTTTAAACTACTCCTTCTACTCTTCACCTTTTACAGTTGTTCTAATTAATTATCTTAATTAGCAGCTAATTCTTTTTAAATCTCGATCACTCGCTCGCTCGATTATTACTCGCAAAAAAAAGTTCACACTTTCAGCTTTCGACAAACCAGCCAGCAAAAAAAAGAGAAGAAGAAGAAGAAAAAAAGAAAAAAATGAATCCAACTTTTTTTCGGCTCGTCTCCGTCTCCCGTTTTTCTGCTTCTCTCGCTCGCTCGCTCGCATTCACTTTCCACTTGCCTCTCTCTTCCCTCCGCTCTGCTTTTACGCTTGTGTGAAGAGTGCGTGTGAAGATTCACACTTTCTATAATACTACTACTACATAATATACATTCCTATAGACTATATAATAGGCTATAGTAGTATTATAGTAAGCTATACCTATACACTATACCACTCTATAACATATAGCAAGAGTACATGCTATACAAGCTGCTTAGCTCAGAAACGTGAAAAATACTAATCTACAGCAACACGAGAGGTGTTACATTTTACACCTCCATCCATTCATCATCATCATCATCACCACCTCAGCAGCAGCAGCAAGCAACAAGTGTGAAGTTTGGGTAAGTGGAAGAAGAAAAGGCACCCTCTCACTCCTTTCAACCCTTTACTTTTTATTTTAGCGACAATTAGTATTAATTGTTAGTGCTTTGAATAGATAATGAATAGTTTTTTTTTTGTGATTATTGTTGCAGTTTGGGATCAGTTCAGTTCAGAGTAGTGGTTTTGTAAAGTTGATATGAGAAGATAGGGGGAGTTTTTTTTTGAGTTGTAAGGAGAAAGCAGAGTGGTAATAGCGTGTGAAATAAATTTAATTGGCTACTGATCTGTATATTTAGATTTTGGTCAGCTGCTAATCAACGTTTTTCTTTCAAAAGGTTGTTAAAGGTGTGAGGGATAAAGGTAAGCATAGGAATTGGGAAGCTTAAATTTTTGGTATAGATTATCACCAGAAATGATCACTTGATTTTGTTAAATTGGCATGTATAGTCATGCATACATTATAGTCATATTATGTACGGCTAACGATTTAAGATTATTATTTTTGTTTCTTTTCCAGAAATGGCTTCATCGTCGAAGATCTGGAAAGGATCTGGATTATCTGGAAGAGAACTTCCATTAAGGTCTTGTTTGGTGGCTCCTGTAGCCAGTTCTAGTATCGGAGATGTTGTAAATAAATGCATATTTAAAAAAGATTATCTGGCCTTCATATTATTATTGATCCTATCCGCAGTCTCGAACGGCTAATTGGGAACCACCTGTGTTTTGTCATGTTGCAGGACTGCGAGGAACTTGAGATCCCAACGCCTTCCACCTCTACTGCCCTTAAGAAGAAGAGCAATGCCAACAAGGCCAAGAGAAGTGAAAAAGGTGGAAAGGAAGAAAAGAAAAGGAGAGCTCCAAAACCTCGCTTTGCTTTGTTCCCAGCTTCCAAGAAGCCCATTTCGCGTCCAAAGACGGTGCTAGCTGCGCAGCGTAAGTACGCTTTGAAGGTCTTTGGCTGCCTCCCTCGACTGAAGGATGTGACTGGGGAATACGCCTGTCGACTCGAAGTTTTACACTTACTGGAGGCTTTGGATGCCGATATGTTGAGCAGATTAGGCATTGTTTCCAAACTAAAGTTTGGAAACGACGAGCGATTTTTGGAGGAACAACAGCGACTCGTGAGTTTCATCGAAGAGAGGGTCACGCAGATCCAACTAATTCTGGCACTGAGTAAGTCGCAAACTAATATTGATTTGAAATTCGTAACATTGGCGCAAGCCAGAGATGGCTACTGGTCTACAAACTTATTTTCTAAATTAAACTTTTTTGGATTCAATTTTTTTTCTTTCGCCAATTTCAGAGACGATGGAACGAGAAGCAGTTCAAGAAGGTATCAGGAACATCAGTGGTGGAATGTATGCTTGCTGTGAATATTGCGCTCTTCACTAATCGTTTAAGTCATAAAATATAGTGATTTCTTGGTTTAAAAAAAATCTTTTTAATTACGTTCAGATGAAATAGAGAAATAGAAGAAAATGTTGTTGAGTTAAACTTAAACTTTCGATGAAATTAAACTTTAATTTTTCTCGTTTGATACAGAAGTTATTGTGTGAATAAATAATAAATTACAGGTAGTTCAAAAGTGTATGAAGTCCTTATAAATAATGATGATAAATGTACATTCAGTGATTAATGATCCCAACAATCCGGAAATAATGTTTATTGAAAACTCATTCCACAACTTTTATTCTCATCCACTACAAAGCCTTATGAGCAATATAGTCAACTTTCGAAATGATTCTGTGTCCACTCAGACTTTTATGAAATCCGACAGCACCAGCATCCATAATTTCCGCGTCCAGGCACGGATAATAGCCTTCACTCGCCATTTGCTTGTAAATATACTTGGTCGCCAGACCAGCATATCCTTTCCTCCTGTGATCCGGATGCGTCACCAGACTACTAAGCAGTCCATATCCTGGCAGAATCGCCCCACAAACAGGCTCCCTTTTCTCCCCATTTTCACTCTCAGACCGAACATAAACGCCAGCAGAGATTAGCTTTTTTATTGAGTCCTCAAGAAACTGTTCCGTTCCTGGTCGCGTGTAAGTCCAAAGACTGCCTAGAAACTGTGCGTCCTTCTCAGGGTCCATAGGAGCCAGTTCCACTGAAAATGAAGTGTCGTCGTCCCCTTTTCTTTCACGCGGAGACAGATCCAAGTTTAGAGCTTCCTCCGGATCCATGCAAAATAGATAAGTTGGAAAGATTTTGACAACGTTTCCAATCGTGCGAGTATTTAGTTTTATGAGAAAGTCGGAAACGTGAAGGTCGACGCAGAGGAGAACGAATCGCTGTGTCCAGTCGATATAGTCGCTGTGCTGCAGGGCGTGCTCCACGGAGGCTGGCAAGCCATCCTGCTCGAAACTGGAGGTTGGGGGTGAAATGGAAATGACGGATCCCCAGTCCTTTGCAGAGAATTTACCAAGTTTATATGCATTTATATTCATGAATCACATTTAGTGTAGAATTATTTTAGTTTTAACTTGCCTCCCGCATGAATTTTGAGATTATCCAAAGACTACTTTCATCATCATCACCGCCGTCTGCACCATTCGCTTGATAACGATAAGAGTACCATGTCAATTCCTCTTTAAACTTGGGATAAGCTTTCAATTGATTGTACATCTGAGATCGAAAAAATATATTAACCATCCTAAACTTTTCTGGTAACCTGTGTGCATTTAATTCAATTATTAAGGAGACTTATGAGTTTATCATACGAAGCAGGAGCGTGGAAGCCGCTTTTCCAAAACGTCCATTAACAAAACCTCATCCTGGTGACCTTCACTTTGGAACAATTTTTGAAAGTGGGTACTAGCTGACACTTCGCTATCATGAGCCATTACTTTACTTATTAAAAAAACTATTTCAATTTTCACTGAAAAAAATTGTTAATAGGAAGTTATTTGAGTAAGTGGATAAAAATCGATGGGAACGCCGGTACAACTTTTATGAAAAACTCACTCAAGTGAAGTTGGAATGGAACTGACAAAGTAGAGTAGTTACTTTAGTAAAAAGAAGTTTAGTTAGAGGATTGAATGAATTCCATAGACAGCGAATTAATAGGTTATTATGGTGCCATCAAGTGAATGCATGTTTTTATGTTACAAGAACGAGCCGATGAAATGTCAAGGTCATGCATATTTTGTAAAGGAGAATGGAAACATGGTTTTACGTAATGTTTGCTGATGCTCACCGCGCAATGATAAGAAAATCAAGATCGATAACCTGTTATCTGTACATATTAGATGTATATTTTTATTCATCCAAGCTACATTACTATAAAATGGGTTCTACATTACACACTACACCATAAAAAAGACTAGCATACAGCTTTTCAATAACGAAAAAGCACAAATCTAAAACATCTCTGGATTTTAAAAATCTATAAATGCTTTTTTTATTGCTTTAAACCTTTAAAAATACTCTTTTCCCTGCAAAAATCTATTTTCTAATTCACAAATGTATATTTATTCTGAAGCTTAAACAATCTCAATGACAGCTCTCCTTTTCTGAATCTCCTTCTTCGCTCTTTCGTTCTTCCGGTTCTCAACTGAAATTGGCAAAAAAAGAAGACAACGAGGTCAACATGAAAGCTTTTACTTTGGGATGCGCTAAATATTAGGAATTACAAATGATTTTTTTCTTCCACTTACAAACACTGCTGAATCGCTGAAGTTTGAAGATTTCCTCTTCCATTAGCTCCATAAGTTTTTCTTGCCTTCGCAACAAAACATTATCATTAATCCGGATCCGGATGGCCTTGAGGTGATCCAGACTTTTGAGCAGTTTCTCAGCGGCTAGGTCCAACAGATGTGCTTTTTCCGCCACTGATAGTTTTCTTTCCTCCCGAATCAAACGCCCGTGGATGCGCATTTTACTCAAAAATGTCTCCTGTGCCGAGAAGGCAGATGCAGGTCGCTTCTTGTAGACAGGCTGCCTTTTAAAAATTGAATATCTTCGCTTCTTGGCATTTCGTCGCTTCCTAGGAACTTGTTTTTCCTTGCCATCTTCCTCCTCTACCTGTCCCAGGGAAGCTTCATCTATATCCCTTGGAGGGGACTCTGCTGGAGGAGGTTCTGGTGATGGAGGGGTCGTAGCAGCCTCCGTTGTTGATGGAGGGATACAACGCTGAGAAGGCGTCTTTGGGATCCTCTTTTTTGGCTTTGGCGCCGGACGCGACGAAGGCGCTGTCATTATTTTAACTTGAATCTCGTCATTAAACTTGACCTTCTGTAGCAAAAACAGATGGATTACAGTACAGTTATATGCTATATAGAATCTCAATCTGGCAAAGTTTGATGATAAATGGTCATTTTTTAAATTATATAAACAGGCACTTACTCGAGATCGCTCTATCGGCGTAGCCCTAGGCTTAGCAGGCCGTCTCCCACTCATCCGGCTTTTAGCCTTTTTTGGTGCTAATAACAATGCGTTAGTATCCATGAGATCTACAGAACTAATTAGACAAAAGAAAAGGTATCAGGTCATTGTTTGATCACAACAACTTAATTACCTATATTTTACTTTCGCTAATTACAATATAATATCAGCATAATACATAATATATAAGCCATGTGTCTATTATACCAAGTGACTATATAACGAAATCCCTGATCCGGAGTAAGAAGAAGCTAATGACCACCTCACTGAACCTTACGTTAACCTTAAAAATACATCAATGACAATCATTAGTAATCAGCCGGGAAAAAAATGCGACACTCATGAATTTAGCAACTTTAAAATGCAATAATATGTACAATGTTCATTGTTACAATTATAAATGCGAGTTTAAAAAATGACACCTTACCAAAAATATCTTGCTCTTGCTCACTTGAGGATCTTTTAAGATCGCTGATCTATTGCGTATACACTGGTTGGAGCGTTCCAACAAGACACACGCGTGATTTATTTGATAACAACCAACTCAAGATGAGTGTCGCACCCTTACAATAAAACTAATTACAGAAGTCTACAGCACAAAATCGCAACAGACAGAGTGAGAGAGTGAGTGGACGATGGTCAGCACAAGACAACAGACTAACTCGAGAGGTGTGAAAATAGGATCTCTGGGGCAGTTTGATATAAGCCCATTGTGAAGAGTGTGAAGAAGATGTACTTTTCTCACTCTCACACAACAACAACAAAGAACACCGTCGCAGTGAGTAAAGCAAGCCAATTGAGTAACTGAGCTAATAATAACCAAGTTATAAGCCTAATTGAGCATAGTACTTTTAATTATGATAAGATGACTGAAGATGATACTGTTACTACAAGAATGAATAGAGTTTTTTATACAGGTTTACTATTTATGTATATTAAATAAAGTGATAAGAATTGCATACAGTTTTCTTTTGTTTATTGAATGATATCAAACTTTAATATCGATTTTTGTATCATTTATTATAATAATTAAAATGAGTCAGTAGGCCAACCAAGGGTGATGGCGGATAGCTTCCCGGCTACGATCACCGTAGTCATAGCAAAGTTCCTCGTCCACTTCAATATCCTTTTTTGCAATTAAGACTAGCCTTGGAGTCCCCTTCACTTGCACAACTTTTGTGACCAAGTTTCCTGATCGACTATGGTTTATAAGCCTTCCCAAACGATCACTTTCTTTAGTAGCGTCCACGCTGCAATTTATAAAAAAGAAAAGGTGTGCAATTATTTATTTGAATATCTAGAACATAGCTACTGAAAAATGTTCCAAAACAGTTCCAATGACTTTGAAGATAACTGCTTACCAGTACTGCTGATTATTGTACTGGAAGTAAAACGTGTAGCAGCCGGCCCCTGGATCCTTGGCGTACTCGGCCTCTCGAACCCGAGCTTCCGCAGCGGTCAACAGTTCTCCAGCGTACTCCACCACAAACTCGTGACGGTGGAATCGCTTTGTAGCCACAACCCCGCGTCCCTTTCCAGTGAATTGTTTAGCCTATTCGAAAGAAAATAGTCATTAATTTTTAAAAGTTTCAATCAAGCATACTACATTTTTATGATTGAAGGCAGTTAGTAGTTAGCTTACCATTAGTCCTTCTTGTTGACCATCCAGTATGGCCTGGACAAGCAGTTGATATCTCTCAGCGTTAACGGCCTCCCGAGTCTTGCGATAACTTCGACGCTTGTCAAAGGTCTTCTTTTTCAGAAAGACTTGGCCTTCTTCGACTGGACGAGATTTTTCCATTTTTTCGCTTTTAATGGATTTCACAGCATTTTTTACAGAAATATGACCATGGAAAGATATGTTGGAAGTGGTGGTGATAACATAGCTTTCGTTAGGACACAAGCCTTGCTCGTCAACGATCTGGATTTTATGCGGCGTTGGGGGCTGAAGTAAAAGTTTGTCGCTGCTTGACATTGGCTGCGGAACTGTGGTGGCGTTGGAAAGCGAAGACGATCTTGGAACTGCTCCAGGGAAAGCAATGTCACTCTTCTCATCGCACAATAGTTTTTCTATTATGTCCAGTTTCGCTTTTAATGTGGGCTGATGACTTTTCAAATCTGAAAGAGGAAAGAAAAATTTGCATGAAAAATGAAAGCAAATTAAACGACAACGCAATTTACTATTTTTTAAAGAATTTCGTTTCACGTACTATGAAATGCTAGTCGCTTTATCTCTAGGAAAGGGTCCTTGAAAGCGTCTTCAAGCGTCGTGACCCTAGACAGCTTTTCCAGATAAGAGAGTTGGTCCTTCAAAACCACTTGTTCTTTCCTCGCAAAATGAGCGATACAGTCGCCGCAAAGCTTAACAGAATCCAAAACCTTTCTATAATGACTTTGGTCATGTTCATCTGTCCAAAGGTGCGATATGCCGTCTTCTAAACACAATACATGGCTTTTGAGGTGTTCCACAGCAATTGTCTCCAACTGCCCATTTTCCTCATTCGTACCGGAGGTCAAGAAGCCCCTTTTAGGATCAAAAGTAGTCTCGCAGAATGCGCATGGTTTGGGAAGGAGGGGACTTTGGGCCGAGAAAATTGATGATGACGACATTCTATTCTCATGAGCTGCATACATAATATATGTACATATATATTATATAGACGTTCCTTTTACAGATCAGATCCACGAGCAATTGGTTGAGAGTTCAGCAAAGGAAAAAATAAAACATGTCACTCATTCTCATTCCCCAAAACTACCTATTGACTACTCAGCATCCTTTGTCTACAAAAAAATGAAGAATTTAGGATCCTCTTATTGTACCCTCAGGTGAATAAGAGGTGGAGCAATAGTTCCAGTGCTGTGCTGAGTAAGTAAGGGTTTTACTATCATGGTCAAAAGCCTTGAGGCTATGTGCACTAGGTATATAAAAAGCTTATTAGTAAGTCACAACGAAGGTCCTCTAAACAAAGTAAATACACACACAGAGAAACAGGTCCTTCAATAAGAGTAACTCGTACGAGCCATGAATAAAGGTAGCCGCTGAGGTACCACTGGGAGCCTTGAAATAAATGATAACTGCTGCCTTGCAACTCATGTGGAAAAAGTGGGGCAACGTGAAACAATTTAGTGTAAATACCTACCTACACAAGTAATACATAATGACATAATCAGTATTGCGACAAAATACTTTTTATACACTGAACACGTTTTTAAAGTTTCATGGTGGACTGGAAGTGTCAGTTGATGTTTTTTAAATGTTTCCGTTAAGAACATAGCAAGCACAATGCTCACAAAAATAAGAAACTTGTCCTCACAAATTCGCATGTGAAACCACAGTTAGTGTTTAACGTAAAAATCCAAACACATATACCTATGTGTAATACATACAATTAATTATTGTTGTTCAGTGATTCAGAAAACATGCTCGTTTTTCCTCTCCGACCAACACGACATGCCAGACCGCCACAAATCACGAAACTAAACAGTTATTTATAGGTGGATGTCTGGAAGAAGATGTTCAAAAATGGATAGTCAAATGATTCAAATTGAATCATTCAATTCACTGCCCTAGCTAAGCTAGTACACACAATCATCTCTTCCATAACTTTCGGCATAAAAATATGTTTGGAGATTCTTACATATTGCATATCTTCAACAGTCTTCATGCCGTATTCTAATTCAGAGATAAACTTGCAAGAAGTTCCACACTGACAGATAAGAGCAGTCACAAGAATTTATAACTTTTTGAGGAGCACCATGTATGCTTAATAGGTGACCATAAAATCTTAATGCGAGTTGCGAGTCACATCAGAAATGCTTCACCATCTTCTCAACAAAGACAAGCCATCATCATCAGCCATGCCAAGCCAAAATATGCATGTATGTATATATGCATCTACAAAAGCCCATACACAAGCCATAATTTTCAACAATTTTCAAGAAAATGATACGCTAATTAAAATGCTACAAAGATAACTGTGTCAGAGGATAATCCATGGAATGTGTTTTTGGTTGCGTAGTTTATTTTTTCATCGGTATAAAAAAACGCTACCGAGCTAGAGAAAATCATTTTTTGTAAAAACTTTGTTTTACAAATTTAAAAAAATACATGAAAGTGAACCACGATACAAAATAAAAAGACAAATCAGTCTGCCTTGTCGACTTTAGAAAATGTGAATCTCGCCGTCTCCATCCAAGATTGCGAGACGATCGTCATCCATCAGCGCCATGTTGATCGGATGGGTCAAAAGAGATTTCCCAACGGCCCGAATGATGCAGAGCAAAACCCCGTCCGCGGTCAAATGAGAGATTGTGTTGTCTCTGGAATCCGCCACCAACACGGTTCCGGTTCTGTCCACGACGATCCCCTGAGGTCGCAGCATTTTCCCATCCGGCACAAGTTTTCGTCCAGAGGACAGGTCGACCGGCATCACGACCACGTTTTGCGTGTTGAAGTCAGTGGCGTACACGACGAGGCCGTCCCGGTCAAAGGTAACGCCGCGGGGACAGTCCATCGTCAGTTTTCTTGGATCCGAGGTCTGCAGGTGCTCTTCCTCGGGAGGTGTGAACTTACACAGGAAGTTGCCGTTGCCGTCAAACATTTGCACTCTCTGGTTTCTCGAGTCGGTCACCGCAATCCGATTCCCGTCAGAGTTTACGGCAACGTCCCACGGATAATTGAACTTTCCTGTATTTAAAAAAATAAAAACCAATGTGCTTAAATATATTATTTTAAAAAAAAGATTGAATGTAATTTTATGATGATTAAATTAGCTTTTCCATTTTTTTACCATCCTCACAGCCTCGCTCGCCAAATGAGTAAATGTAATGACCGTACATGCTAAAAAAGCAAATCCGATGATGGTCCTTGTCGCAGACGATCACTCGACGGTTGGCCTCGTCACAGCAAATCCCGGTGGGTCGGTTCAGTCGACTTTCTGGCTGGGTATCCTTAAACTTGAACAGCACCCTGCCCTTGGCGTCCAAACAGGTTACCCGACCTCCCACGCGCTCCGTAACGTAAAGCTTCAAAAAACAAAGAGAAAATAATAAATAATTAGACAAGCCCTTTAATTACAGCCAATTACTTATGACAAAAAGGTATACTGTTTTTTGCTTACCCGATTAGTTCGTCTATCGCAAGCCAATCCCCAAGCCATGGGGGAAAACAAATTTTCCCTTCCTCCAATCTTTTCGATAGACTGGAGGTCCAACTTGAAGGTCAACCCAGGCGTCCTCCTTCCCTCCTTCCAGTAATTCCTGCAAACGAATACCTGGACCGCATCACCGACAATGTGATAATCTGTGTATTCCAGGTTACGGTGATAGGTCCTGAATGGAAGATTCAGTCGAACGTGCAACGTATACAGTCCCACCTCATTTGTCGTTCTGAAGCTTCCCACAAAAGTTTCCAAATGACTGGCGCTGTCCCTGGCAACTGTGGGATCCTTCCTGATGTAACATGGCACAAGTTTGCCGGAGGGCGTGACGGCAACTGCTTCGAACATGGTGGAGTTCACGGAATAGTTCCGGGGCAAGTTGAACGCCTGGATGGAGAATTGTATGGATATTTGCGTAAAATTCACGGCCCTGTTCGGAACCACGAAAATCCTTGGCGTGGCCGTTGTCCAGGTCGGATCCAGAATAACGGCAGATGTTGGAGACGCCAATTGAAGAGATGGTGACTGTGCGTCAACAAACTTGATTGGTGAGCTATCCTCCTGTGGAGGGATCGGAGGTGATGGTTCCACCTGAGGAGGAAAGAATACTGGAGTGTCCCAGGGACTGTACTCCTGCGACGTGTTCTGGTCCGGTGAACCCACAAACTCTGAGTAAAAGTCAGCAGCCTGGTAGTGGGGCAGGTCAAACGGGTCACTACTGTGGAACCCGTCATTCCGACTCCAGTTCGTGCTAGGAAGGCTCCAAGGGTTGTCCTACAACCAATTAAAATATATTTTGTGTATTAGTCAGCCTGAAAATATGCATGTTTTTAAACAATTAAAATATAAATTGATAATTAAAAAGAAAATCTTACCGATAGTAACGGATTTTGCCAAATGTTGTTAGTTCCTTGAACTTCCCTGCCAGAATAATCGGGTGAAACTCCGGTTGCCCCTTGACCCATAAACGCTCCAGTGTTCCACATTCTCATTCCATTCCAGGACGTGTTGCTGGCAGCCATCATGGATCCGTTCTGTTCCACCTTCGGTGGAGACATATAAATGGGTCCTGTTACAGCACCGTTCTGATAGCCCAACTTGATTCGGTTCGGAGTGCTGGGCGCAGGCAAAGGTTGTCCCAGGTAATATTCTCGAGCAAGCGATTGGCGTCGTGACTTCTGCGCCATCGCGGTGCCAGCTCTCATAGAGTTCAGGAATGAGAGTGACGGCGACATGATCATCTCGTTTCCTGCGCTCCGATTTTTTGGAAGCATGGCTGGTTGGCTTTGAAGCTCAGGCTTCATTTCTGACTTCGACTTGGCTGCTGAATGGGGACCCTGTTCTCGTTTTTAAGGGTTCCCGTTGCGAAATTAGTGAGCAACACAGCAGATTACTTTTTAGCTGCCTTGGTGGATGGTTCAAAATCACTTTCCAATCAGGAAAAATGTTCCCAAAATATAGCGATTATCTTTCAAAAGGATTTTTTTTGCGCAAATGTGAGCAATACTTTTTGAAAGTTAAGTGGACAATTTTGTTTCAGGTTTGTTTCAAGGCGGACAACCCAAACTGGAATGAGGTGATCGGAGGATGGACGCCGCCTTTTATACCCCTCCAAGTTCGAATTTTTTCATTAAGTTTGTGGCGTAAAACAATGGGACCGCGGTGAAAATTTACAACCGGAAGTAAAAATTCAACGTTTGCTGTTTGAATCCCAGTGCCCAGTCAACATTATCCTAATTTTACTGTTTCTTTTGAGCATGTATGCGTAAATCATAAAGATATTTATATTTCATTCCGAACCGATTTCATTAGTTGTTGCTATTTAAATTATAACTGCATCATTTTCCAAACAAAGTTAAGTCAAATGAAACAAAATACTATGCAAAGAATTTCCGCTGCATTTACTGAGTTTTAGATGGCAAAGTTGAAGAATGGAACTGCCAAGTCTAAAGTCGAACAAGGTGCAAATCTGCAAGAAAGATGCATTTAACTGCAAGCACCTCCATGCGCAATAAAAAGTGGTTGATATCTTTTGCCATGAATGCTTTCACTAACACAATTATGATAATATATGTCATCAAATTTAACTTGTACAGTTTAGATTTTTGCTTTTATTAATTGAATAGTATTTGCATACGCTGGCATCATACATAATCACTCTGCGCACAATTATTTTAATTGTTCCCCATTTGTCAGCATATTTACGTGCAAAAACGCATATAAACTAATTTTAAGGAATATATAATTATTTTATCGATCTTTGTGACAAAATGCTTCGTGTTGAATGATTTCATGAACAAATTATCATTATCGTGTATATAAAAGCAGATTTTGTAAATATCAGGATGAGCGAATGGCATCTTGAAAAACCGTTCCTTTGGTATGCATGTTCATAGCAACGCGATACAATGGGAAGCACCCAAAAAACTCAAAGTCAATCATAAGCTGAGTGATAAGATGCATTTTATTATGAGGATGACATGATGCAATGAATGAATAAAAGACCAACATAACTATAACAATCAGCTTGTATCTTTAACTCATATGCTTGTAGTATTTTATTTCATTTTTATCTAATTTTTGACAGCGAGGAACCCACATTCTAAAAAGCACATTCGTAAAACTTACAAAAATATAAAACGAGGCAAGTACTTTAAAAAGAAGTTCATAAAAATATTATTCTCAATGCAAAAATTAAAGAAAAAAAGTACTTTAAAAAATTCAACACGATAAAACATTATTCACCTCTGCTCTCCTCTCGCTTTTTTGTCATTGCGCAATAACAGTCATCACAATTCAGAAAATGTGAACTTTCCCTTGTCCATCCAAAACGGCGAGATGGCCATCCCGTAACAATGCCAAGTTGACCGGATACTGAAGATTGGTTCCTCCAATATCGCGAATGGAATTCAAGATCTGTCCACCTCGTGACATGTGACAAATGTTGTCACCGCGCGAGTCGGCCACCAGCATGATCCCAGTCTTGTCCACCACGATCCCCTGAGGTCTGACGAGCTTCCCCTCCTCCAAAAGTCGTCGAGAAAAGGAAACGCCTACAGGCACCTGGATCACGTTCGGAGTGTTGAAGTCCGTCACGTACACGACCTTGCCGTCTTGGTCAAAGGTGACGCCACGGGGATAGTCAATCAGTTTCCGGGGTCGCTGCTTTGGCGACTTGTCGTAAAGATGATACTTCCACACAAAGTTCCCGGTGGCGTCAAAAATCTGGATTCTCTGATTCCTCGCGTCCGCCACCACAATTCGGGTTCCGTCTGGACTCGCGTCTACGTCCCAAGGATGGCTTAGCTGACCTGTGTACAAAACCAATAGACAAGAATAGCAAATCATTAATCTTTTGCAATTAAAATAATAAACTACTCTTTAGATAGGATTTTTTATGTTACCATCTTGGGAGCCTCTTTGTCCGAATGAGGAGATATAGTGACCATCCATCGTGAAAAAGCAAATTCGATGATGGTCCTTGTCGCAGATAATCACCCGCCGATTAGCCTCGTCACAGCAAATCCCAGTGGGTCTGTTCAGTTGACTAGTCTGGCTGCTTGTATCAAATCGGAAGAGGACCCGGCCCCTGGGATCCAGGCAACTGACGCGATTCGCCACACGCTCAGTCACATAAATCTGAAAGTAAACGTACAATATTTGATTCAATAAAACAATGAATTACTGTTACCGCCATTAAAAAAAAGAATAATTAAGTCGGATTTCTAATTGCCTTACCCAATTAGTTTTCTTGTCACAAGCGAGTCCCCATGCCTTGGCCGACATCAAATTCCCTTCCACGCTAATTTTCTCAAATGCCCCCAGCTCCACTTGGAACGAGTATCCCGCCGGCCTTTTGCTCTGCTTCCAGTAGTCCCTCGTGACCAACACTTCCGCCGAGTCCCGAGCAACGCCAAAGTCCACTTTGAAACTTTCAAGGGTGACGTGCTTGAGGGGCAAGATGAGTCGAATCCGGATTTGGTACAGGCCCACTTCGTTCACAGCCTTGAAGCATCCCACGTAAGTTCGCACGTGAGAGATTGGCACGCGGGTCACGTAACTCCTCTCCTTTCTGATACAACTTTGGAGCCGCTTTCCGGAAGGCGTCAGAATCTCCGCTTCCAGCATGTTGGACTTGATGACGCACTTAGGTGGTACGTTGAACGTCTGGACGTAGAACTCAACGGTCGTGTCAGCAAAGTTGAACTCTCGCTGGGGAACCACAAAAATGGATGCCCTTCCCTCTCTGGCGCCAGGATCCAGAGTGACGGATGGAGTAAAGTACAAGGACTGAGGAGGTGGTGGCGGTGGTGGCCTTTTCACAACTGCAGAGTAGGACGCCACCGGCTTTGGCGATGGAGGAGGTCCCTCTGCTGCTCCACCTTCGGGCCGAGGAGACATTTCCGAAATTCCAGGTCGAGCGTGGTGGTCATCTTGTCTCATGAGCCGCTCGTATTGACTTTGAAGCGACTCGGAAAACACCACCTCTGGAACCCCAGGAGCTGCCCTTCCCTCGTATGGCGCTGACGAAGGCATGTCGGGAGAATTCCAGTCGTTCAGATCCCACATACTTCCGGTGGGGCTCCTTGCTTCGTCCTGCAAATATAAAAAGTGGCCAAAACATTATGTTGCAAATATTATTATTATAATTGAGAGTTACTGCATGATGAATTAAAAAGTTAATAAAAATCTTACAGAAGAGGAATATCTTGCGCGCCTATGATTAAATTGTCGTTGTTGAGCGTACATATCCGGTTGATTCAGATTGAGACCCCACGACTGCCTGGATGAGCGGAATCTTGGCGGTCCCACTGCCTTCGCGTCCATTCGCCAAGACGCCAAGTTATCCAACGGAGTGTCGACGGATGCTAGATTGAATCGGTTCTCGGGCCTCAATGGCGGAGGGATGTAGACAGACTTGTTGAGGCGGGAGGCAAGATCGGATAAGTTGATGTCCATCAGATTCGGAATGGAGGGTAGTTGTCCTGGCTGTCCTCTTGAAAAATCTGGAGATGAGGAAAAGGATCCGGACATTTCCTGACGCCATGAGTACTCACGGATGGGATTGCCATCCCTCCAATTGTCGCTAATTCCTGGGTCGGAACCGATAGACTCGCGTGCCCTCCCGGGATGCCATGGAGAAGTCTCCTCCTCCCCATTGGCGAAACCTCTACCGCGACCTTGTTCCTCGTCTGATGACATCATCAGCTCCCCCCACCAAACTTACTTCCGGCTCCCCACAGCAAATCTCAGAGTTGTTTTGAGAAGGTTTCGTTTAAAAATAAGAAATGCTACAAGCTTTAACTTTTGAGTTGATTTTTTTTTCTCCAGATAATATGATTTGACCAGCAATTATCTTTCGATACCTTTGCGGAAGCGGTGTGAGCGAACGAGTTTCTGACCGTGGCGGTGGACAGATCGTTTTTCAGTTTGATGTTCAGCGGTGGACAGCCGAATATATAATGAGGGTTCGGGAGGATGAACGTCGCCTTTTATACCAATGCCAAACCGGAAGTGAAAGGAAATGCGGGGTTCGGTTTCAGAGTTTTTGAATAGATATGCATTTGGAAGGGATGCGTTCAATAATGTTTGCATGTTAACTGCATATTTTGCAAATTAGGGATAAAATGAATCAAAGTGAAAGTTAATAAATAAATGCATAATTCAATCGCAAGACTAGACACAGCAGCTGGATTCCAAGAACTGGACACATAATTACACAGTTTTTATTCAAATCATGACACAAAAGAAACTTCGATACGATCTTCGTCGTTTTGATAAACATACTTTAAGCATATATCATCCTCAAATCCTGATAATTTATTTTAACAATAGTTATTTAACGAATAATTTCCTTTTCACGCATAATATCTTTTTCATGTAGACTCACACAAAAACTTAGAATAAATGTAATAAATAGAGATGAAGAGATATACATAGCAACGTTAATCATTAAAGTATTTTATTCCAACTTTAATTCATTTCATATTTACAATAAGCAGCCTTAGTAGTAGCAATGACCAAAACTGAGCCTGAGTTTAACCAAAAAAGCGTTGACGATTATTTCCTAAATATTAATTAATGCTTCCTCCTCTTACTTCTTATCACCTATTATCATTGCAAACACATATTTTAGTTTCCGTCATCTCTTCTCACTACAAAATAAACGCGTTTCATTCTCCGCAGAAAAGTGCCATAAAAAATCTTCTGCTCGAAATAAATTGCACTCCATTCCAATGACTCATTGTTCACAATTTCGAGAGAAACTCATACAATCTGCACACTTAATACATTTATATAGGCAAGTACAGAATGGCAGGCCAGATAAGCTGTGTATTTATTTTAACCCTATTTGATAGTGATATTCTTAATACAAGTTCACATTAGCATTCATATTTTTTCACAATCTTCTACATTTCTCCTAAAAATCACATTCATATAGCATTTAGCATTACATTGCCACTCATCTCATGTGTAACCGTTTACTATACAAAAGAGCGTTATCGAAAAAAAAGAAAGTTTTTTTTTGCTACAAGCTCAGGTATGGATATAATATTATGACTGTATGTCTAGTTTCTAGTGCGAAGCCACCGTGGTAAAAGTAGACCTGTTGCTTGCTTTCTTTACTTGCTTTCTCCTCAGCTTTCACTGATTTCTTATCAACACATCCAGCCACCTGTGTGCATTATATATATATAGGTATATGTGTTTGTCTGAATAGGTTTAAAAATCTCCCCGTAACTATATTTACCTGTTTTAATACATACACTTATAATTAATCTTTACCAATAGTATAGTTTACACTTACATTTTACATTAGCATAGTAACCATTTAGAAGAACAGTTAGTGGTATTATGGACGTAGAGATAGAAGATAATGTATGAAGTGGGAAGACGCATTGAATAGAACCAAACGTGTAGTAAGTAATAATGGAATCACAATTGACAATATATACAGTAATTGTAGTAACAAGGCAGACATTATTCAAAATTGTGTGACATGACTATAGAGAGACAATAAACTAACCCTAGTTTATTTAAATCTGAGAGTAGGCAGTTATGGTAATAATATGTACATACATAGGTATATGTATTTAATGATAACAATTTAATAAGCGTTTTAACAACTCATCTCTCTGGAGGAGACTTTGCAAAAAGGCGATATAATATTTCCAAAACAGCTTAGCATTTCATTTGTCTACTTGTCGCTATGTAATTTATTATGAAAACTGAGTGATGTCGTAATTGAAGCTAACGTTGACTCTTATTAACTATAATTTAAGTAGAATGATTTTGATATTTGAAGTGAACCTGCATCATCGGCTCATACTGAATACATATTTAGTTCGGAATTGACCGGTAGTAGTAATTAATTATAATATACATAGATGTGTGTACACTATTATAATTTTAGTAGAACCAATATTGAGCTAAAAGTCCAGCAGAGATGGGACTTCCTTCGTTGTTCCTGTTCGTTCGTTAATTTTTTTATTTATTCTCTTTCTTAAACTTGTCCGTATGGACCATTGTTGAAAACGTTGACACTTTCTGTTAGTCTCATATAGCTGTAGGTATATGTATATTGTAGGTATGTATAAGGATCATCATAATTATTGATTATATGTGGCATTTGGTTATCACAAGTATTGATTAGTCATCTCATTTTTTATCATTTTCAGCCTACAGCCTAACAATTAACAATTTTTTTTTTTGCATAAGCGCGCTAGAGTCATAACTGTAACCGTCTAGGTAACTTTAATCTAAACAAAACAATGTTCTACAACAATTCATAGCACAATTCATATACGTCTTACAATTAGTTAGCTTAATGTAGTAAGTCTTTATACACACGAGTAAGTAAAGCAATCCTTATTTTATACACAAAGGGCAGTTTTTATTTCCAGTTTTCTCTTAATTCTTTTTTAGCGTGTAATGTCTTAGCGGTCATCATCCTAGTTTTATGACTCATGATTCATGATATTTATTTTTAGAAACTTAGTCGTTGTGGTTGATGATCGTGATTCCGGATGGTGGTGATGATGATATTTAATGAATGATCTTTCTGTTGTTACATTATTGCATATTATTGCATTTATTGGCAGCATACTTACTTTCACCAACGACTTTCTCTCTGAGGATATTCTCACCGCACCCGCAATCCTATACTCTCGTTCCTTTTTCCATGGAAGGTTCCATATAATTTAGTAGAAGGTTCTTTTAAGAGTTAATGATGATGATGAAGGAAAGGCAGTTGTTGTAGCCAAGGATATACTAAGAGTAGCAGCGTTCAATCTTGAAGTAAATACTTTTTTTACATTATGCTTTTCTCCCACTTCTTTGAGTCCTTATCGGCCCGAGCGTTGTATATGATGGTTTTGGTTGTTGGTTATCATCATTGCGTCCAACTCACTCCAGCCAGCTCGTCGTCCTCCTCATCCTCATCATCATAATCTGTGATGGATAACCAAAGCAGATACACAAAAAGAGATACAGACAGCGAAAAAATGTCATGTTCATTTTTTAAAGAAAGAAAGAATAAACTGTAATTTAACAAATAATCACTGTAAAACTTATGATAAAGAAAAAAATATAGTAAATCCAACAAGAATCTTCCGTCTACTGATTCTCTAGTGGTGACATGACGACAAGGTAATTAGGTATGAGAATAGTGCAAATCTGACCTGTCCCGTCGTCGTCCAATATAATTTTTTATGCTCTAGAGATGCATGAATTACATGAAAGAATGCAGTATAGTATGTAGTACAGAAAAAAGTCAAATGAATGACATGATTCAGCTTTCAACATTGCCATTAAGTATTTTTAATTAAAGAAAAAACCACTCATAAACAAACAAACAATCCTTAACCATCTAAAAAACACCAATAATTTATGTAGGTATGTATTTTTCAGGATGCTTATATATCTTCTTGTTAGAAAAGTAATGAGCCATTTTAAATGAAAGCTAGTTAGTTGTTTGCGTTTTTTTAAGCTAATGAGTAATGAGAGAGGAGAAATGATGCTGACGAATGCCGTGAATGTGATGATGCTGTTATTACGGTGACTAAATAGATTGAGGTAGAAAACTAGGTTGATATATATTTTTGTTGGTTCATATCATCTAATAAGGTGTTAATTGCCAGTGTTATATAATGGGAGCATGAGTAGCAAATGCTAAAAAGTAAACTATGTAAGTAATCGTAATTATGCTAATTTTTACTGTGTTCTAGAGACTTTTCCTTGTGAGAGGTGATGTTGATTGAGAAATGAAGTAGTGATTGGTGATAAATGATAAAAAATTGAAACAAAACTAAGAAATAATCAGCCAAAATAATACCATTGATATTTTTTAAAAATCATCTTCCCCTTTTCTCTCTGTAAAGCACATTATTTATATATTATTATTTTTTAATCTTTTTTTTGCAATTTATAGAAGTAGTGTTATTTTTATTAATTTTAAGTACTTTTTTTATATATCATTAATAGATTGTATATAAGTAATCATAATAATAATAATAATAATAATAAATATATTTAGGCAGGTGGAAATTAGAGTAGTCTTAAAAACTAATCATTAAGTAAAGTAATAACAGTACTTTTCTTCTTTCATTATTATTTTGTTGGCCGTCCTGCCAAAAAAATAACATTGTTCTAATCGATTCAATTAAGTTTTTAAACTAAATTAGGTAAACTATATGTATTATTCATATAACTGATTGTTAAAACAAGGAGAGTAATAGTAACGCACTGACTATATATGGTTAAGAAACAAAAGACACATTATTAAATTATCTGACACTACAGCAAATAGATAATTTGATGGCATCATAAAATATAAAATGGTCACTTGGCATAAAAGATATAATCACTCAGCACTGACAATGAGCAGCAGCAGTAGTAACTAATGTAGCACAACAGTTTTTTTTAAATCTTTCTTAGTTTTTTCCACGTAGATCCACCAAAATAGGAGGAATACAAAATGCTTTCTTTAAATCCAGTTTATATTTCTCTCTTTTGCAAAAATAACGAAGGGAACGAAAAATAATTTGCGTAAAATTGTCATACTTCAGATTTCCTTGCCTCTCTCTCTTGTTGTGTGTGTGTATTATGTGTTGTCGTTACAGTTGCAGTTATTTTCTTTTCTTGTTTTTTTTTTGCGTAATATTCCTCGAATAGATTCATTTATAGCAGTTTTTTTTCTTCTTGTATAGTAATTAGCTATATAACAATATTTCATTATTCTTCACAATGGTAGGTATATATATATACGATATTTGTATATATTTATATAGTCTTCATATAAGAAGTATACTGTAAAATGTGTTAAAACAATATTTTTTTAGTCATCATTTCTTTAACGACGCGCTATCATCATCATAGTAATTAATCTTTTTTTTCTTTAAAAGTCAGAGAGATATCATCATAATCATAACATTTTAATAATCATAATAATAATTATCATAATCTTTAATAGGTAGTTTTTTTATATTATCTTTGTTTATTATGATTAATTATTAATAATTATTTTAGTATGTATTTATGTATGTAATAATCGTAAAAATTTCGGACTTGGCGAACAAACTGCTTGCTTGCAAGAATGTACATTTTTAATAATAATATTAATTAAATATCCATGTAGTATATGTATGTATGTATTTGAGTTAACTTTTTTTTTAAACTACCATCTATTTTAATTACTTCTTTTTACTCTTTTTTTGTATAGAAAGCGTGGCAAATATATTTAAAATAACAGACTGAAGAGACATGCAGCCTTTCTTCATTTCTTTCTAAAAAAAAGTCCTTTCACCGAGAATTTTTTTCCCCATTGTCTCTTCAGAATGTAGTACGGCACGAATGAAATATAATTGGCAAGAAGTGTAGATTGTATAGTAGACAAGTAGATAGTTTTTTTTTCTTAGCAAATAACAATAACATTTTATAAATCTGTTATCATCATTTCCCGCACCCACACCCATAATCTTTACAGTTTTTTTGCTTCCTTATTAAATATTATTATAAATTTAATATCAATTACAAATTTTTTTTTCAGTATATGAGCCCTCGTCATTTTCCACCTCCACCTCTCACATAAATAGTCAATAGTAGTTTTTTTCAGTTTATTTTTTCTCCTCCTCTTCCTCCTCCCGTTTCCTTCCACCTCAGGATTTCTCTGCTAAACCCATAAGTGTAAGCATATCAAATTGCCGTGTCGTTATTTTACACTAGTAATTATAGAATTTTTTTTGTTACAATTAAAAAATGTAGTCAGTTAAAGTAGTCTAGAATCTATAGTTCTTATAGGAAACTCTTCTCTGTATTTATCTAGATACTTTTTTTAGCTAGCTTGTTTTTAATCAGTTCTCATAGTTCTGTTTTTTTGCTTGTTCCGTAATAATAAGTAGTAATCATATTTATATACCTTACTTTCTTTTAATTGTAATAAAAACTGGAGAGTTGAGGATGTATATAACTTTAAACACACTGACACTTGCTGCTCTAATATGTAGTCATTTATTATAGAAATTTTTTTTTCTCTGTGCTCTTCTTGACAAGGTAGTTTGGGTATATTTTGTTAAATGTCTGTAAAAACTGCTCCTCTAGAATACTTTATATAGTTTTTTTTTGAAATGGTACTAGAAAAAAAATGTTATCAGTTTTTTTCAATGATAATACATCTTATCATCATTTAAAGATACAAGTTATGTATGTATGTAGATAGTAATGCATGTAAAACTCCAGTCAATCCACAATTGCATATTTAGATGGCTTTTTAAAGATTATCATAGTTTTTTTTTCACACCTACATATATAACCACGTATTATTGTGCTTGTCTCGTGTAAGTAATCATGATAAAAAAGTTGTCTACGTCCTACACACATCCATCCTCTTAATTTTATCTCTCTCTCTGCTTTTCTTTGTTTCATATTGTAAGTCAGTTAGACGCAGAGACTGCTGAGGCATTTTTTTTAAATCATGGCTTTAATTGTGCTTGCTGACTATATGATAACGAAATGCCTTGGACTCGGACAAGTTATTTAAAAAGGGTTATCAAGCAGGTTCTTTCTTTCAGATTGATTTTTTCTTCTAAAACAAGGCATTGCAGTCTGCATCTGCGTTTTTAAGCTTACAAACAGCAGTTTATAATATTTCATGTAAATGCTTTCATTTAGCTAAATATTAGCACTGGATTACTTTATCATCTTGATCAATTAGTTTTTTTTTGAAATACTAATTATTATTTTCTAGTAACGTAGAATAATAATAGAGGTTTATAAACATTTTTTTTGGTAGTACGACTTGTTCACTCTCTGATATATAATTGTAGCATCACAGGATATTGGAATTTTACACAAGTTTTTTTTTATTTCATTGAGTAGTATAGTAAGTAGTAGTAGCAGTTTTTTAATAATAATTAAGTAGTGTAGTTAAAAACTTATGTGGCTCTTCCACTTTTAGTAATAATGGCAATTAATAATTACATTTGAGTTTTAAAGAAAAGAAAAAAAACGTACGAAACTTACGTTTCAAGTGACGAAAAATAACAACCTGTTGACAACGCGCCTAAGTTAACGGTTTTTTTCTTCATATAAATCTAACAGCTTTATTTGACCAGCAAGCAGCTCACTCTATTTTAACCATCAATCAAACTTATTAGACTATTTAAAAAAAAAAGAAAACTGACTGGAATTGTCTTGGAAGGGAACAAGTCACTTTTTTCCATCTCTCTCTGGTCGCTATCGTCGTGATGTTTTTTTTGAGATGACTAATTATAAATTACTAACTAATTGACAATTTTAATACATGTACTCATCATCAAAAAAGAATAGCAGCTCTTCATCATCATAACAACTTGCTGTAAAGTACATTTTTTTTAAACCTGACCTCGAAAAAGGCAACAACAGGAGATTATTACGTTTTTTAAGCATATTTTCTGGCGTGTAGTAGAATCATCATCTCATAATAATAATAGATTATCATATTAACTGTAGCATAGTATATTCTTTATGTGTGCGTACACAATTTTGATAATAATATTTAATTATTATTATTATTACTAGTTACTTTAGTAAGATATTTTTTTTTAAAGTAGCTTATTTTTTTATATGATTCAGTTCGAAAAGTGACAAAAAATGCACACACGACGCATTATTTGTTGCTGTTGACTTCCTTTTTTCTTTTACAGACTTTCGGGCTCCAATGAAAACTCACAAACTTAATTGTACTTTTTAAAACAAGATGGAAAGTTAAAAAGTGAAAGCAGAGAAAGGTAAAAAATAAAGAAAAAGAAAGTAAAATAACCTGAGAGGAACTAGAGATAAATTATTTATCCGAGACGGCAGCGAGAGAGTGAATTAGGTAGGTAGATGGGTAGTGTTTTATTTTTGGTGTAGTTTTCTTTTGTAAAAATTAACTTAAAACGAAAAGGGCAATCAAAAATACAGAAAAATATACGATAGGGTTACTCTCCATTAAAAAAAGAAACAGTTAATAATAATAAATAGGATGATTAGTTGTCTATTTGGTAGTACAATAATAATAATAACTGTGTGTGGTAATAAATATTGGTTATGATTAATAATAATAGTTTTGTATAATAGATAGATATATAGAGTCTAGTAGATTGTATTTAATAATATTTAGGTATATATAAGCCCTTCTATTTCTCATCCTCTTTAGTTTTCCCCCAAAACTTATCAAAACGATTTCTGGCTTTGTCGAGGACTTCGGAAGCCCTGGAACGTCCTCCGGGTGGAGGAAGTGCACCATAAATAGCAGAGTCTTCAGGGGCATCCAGTACCCGGTACGTGGTTCGCTTCGCGTGTGGAGGTGGCGTCTCTGACATTTGGTACGCGCCTACAACTCCCTGTCGTTTGGCAGGTGCTGCAACGACAGGGGCGGGTGGAACAAAGTCTATACTGGAGGCGGACATTGCTGCGGCAGCGGCGGACGATGACGATGAATGAGTTGGCATTGGAATGTTGCTTGCGGGAGGAGGTGGGATCGACGAAGACGACGAGGATGATGACTTGTGTGACAAAGTGGCAGTGTCAGGAGCTTCCAAAATGCGAATATTACTTCGTGGCGGGGGGATCGAGGAAGCGTGGGAGGACTTTGACATGGGATGGTGGGGATGATGCATGGGTATGTTACTCCGCATCCCTCCACCAACTCCTCCAACGGATGATGATGATGATGCTGAAGACGCAGAAGAAGGTATGCCTCTTGGAGGGGAGGCAGCACTAGGAGGCACGGAGGAGGATATTGATGAACTACTCAGTCGTCTCAGTCCACTACTGGACGCTGATGAGTGGGTCGGGGCTGGAGGTGGCGACGAGGCAGCCTTTGGCGGATCAAACATAAACGTGGGATCCTCCAGGCAACGGAGTGTCGTCCCGGGAACTATTTTAGCACATGGTTCGCTTCTTGGAGCAGCAACAGCAGCACCGCTTGGCGTTGATGACGATGAGGAGGAAGTCGCGACGGGGATGGAAGATGGTGTGGAGGAGGAGGTCACTGTTGTGGCGGTACTACCGCCAGCACTTGTTGATGTCGTTGCAGAAGCACGATTAGTAGAATTATACGGCGCCGTGGTCGTTACAACGGCCGCTGTTGGTTTGCTACTAGTATTTGCTGTCGTCGTTACAACTGTCGTTGTTGGCTTACAACTGGTACTTGTTGTAGTCGTCGGTACAAATGATGTCGCAGGCTTACTAATGCTACTTGTCGTTACAACCGTTGTTATTGGCTTGCTAACCGTACTAGTCAATGCAGCCGTTGTCGTAGGTTTACTACCCGTACTCGTCGTTACAACCGTTGTCGTTGGCTTGCTACTGGTACTTGTCGTTGTCGACGTCGGTACAAACGACGTCGCCGGTTTACTACTACTGGTACTTGTGGTAGTTGCAGTCAAATTACTACTCGCTTTCGTGGGGGTGGGAGTGGAACAAGCGCTATTTTTCACAGGAGTAGCAGTTGAACCCCCACCACCCACGCTTTTCGCCGTTGTCGTCGTGGTAGTCGTTGTAGTTGAGGTAGTCGCAGCCACACTGACGCCAGCAGATTTCGCCGTTAGTGTCGAGGATGCAGGTGTCGTCGTGCTACTTGTTGCCGTTGATGGTGTCGTCGTCGTAACCGTCGCGACATCACTTTTCCACGAGGGTATCCCAGACTTTGTTGCTGATGCCGTTGACGCACCACTTGGCTTTGTGGTGCCACCAGAAGACGAAGAAGACATTGAAGGCGTGTGATGCAGTCTTGCGTGGTGCTCCTTGCTGGCTTTTTCCAAGGAAGACTGACGCTTCTCGTTAAAGTGGTGATGGTGAGCGGCGGCGGAGGAGGATGGATGATGCGTGCTGTTCGTTGTGACGCCACCGCCAGAACGCTTTCTCTCCTCAACGCCATTCACCGCGGTTGTTGCAGGTGCTGCTGCTGTCACGTGCGACGATGGCACCTGTTGTTGCGACTGGGAACGAATATGAGGCTTGATTTCTATAGAACTTTTGCGTGCTAGACCTGCAGAAGAAGACCCACCACCACCTAAATGTCGCACGAGAGAAAAAAAGCACCCAAACCAAAAGCGTGTAGATGCGAAAATTATAATGTACATAAAAATTTATCCATCTCCCTCACCCTCTCTTTCTTTCTTTCTTCTACACGCACACTTAATGATAGTAAAAATAATAATAATCAACAATAATTTATTATAATGATAAAAAAGAAATGAAAGTTTATACTGTACAATTTTACAGGGGTAACGAGAGAAATAACTAAAAAATATGTACATACATACTAATTGGTAGTATCCTTACAATTAATTTCGAGTGAGAATTATTAAAAAGGAGAGAAGCATACGAAAAAAGTAACGGTGGAATAATATATATTTACAGTGACAAGAGGAGAAAACTGAGGAGAAAGTAGAAAAGAAAGTAACCAAAAATGTGAATAATATGGACAGTGAGATTTTATTTACAGACTACACGACAGACAAGAAGAAGAAGACGATTTTTTTGCATGCAAGTCAGCATTCTCAATTATTTTAACAGCAGCCAAGATTTTTTACGGAAAAATTAAAGTGGATTCCCTGTGCAAAATGATTTGTAATAAAAAAATCATAAACTAAGTTAACTAAACAAAACTTTAAAAAATGAATGATATATAAGATAAGTACCTAAATAGTAAGTTCATATATATGAATGTTCAGTGGTGTTTTGTAACATGAATAGGAAGATATGATAAGGTAATCTTGTTGTATGTTCTGAGGTAAATAGTTAAGTAGATTTTTTTTCGCCTCTCCCTTTAACTTTTTTCCACTGACATATGTAGTAAGTAGTAAGTAGAAGTTAACGACGGTGAGTATGAAAAAATTATGAATTTTGGTATAGATTTTGATGTATGTTTTGTAGAAGTAAACCAGTAAACATATTATATTTACAGTAAATACATGTTGTAGTAGTTACTAGCAGCAGTGGTGCTAACTAATTATTATATATGGTTATACGTGATATGACTGGAAATTAAGATAATCAAATCAAGTCAATAATCAAAAGAAAATATAATTGTTCTGTACAAAAAAAACCAATTACACCAACACGGTTAACTCATGAAAAAGAAGAAACAGAGAAACCATACTACTACGTGACAAAATAATTCATAATGAATGAAAAAAAACCAAAGAGAGCCATTATTACCAATACCGCTCGCTATGTAGCTACTACTGATTATCGGTTTCAGATAAGCTATATATAAAGATGACTTAAGTTCTCCTTCTTCTCTACACAGAACTTAAAAAAGGCAAATAAAAAAATGAGCTGATTTCCATTCTCTTGTTTCTTTTCTCTTTCTTCTAGTAAAACTGTCATTTTTACTGGATGATTTCTTTTGAATATTTTTTTTACACAGCAACAACAAAGATTGAACAAGGTATACGTTTGAGATGGTGGTCGAGTGATTGTTGTGACGGGAGAGAAAATATAATTATAGTGAAAGCTAGCCGCGGAATGAAATGTTGAAACAACGCTAAATAGACCGATTACGGTTTATCTCTTTTTTGGGGCAATTTGAAAGTTGTCTGAATGATTAAATTTCATGTCATTATTTTTTTGAATAAACTGTGCTAAATTTTATATACATTATGTACATATGTATTATAACAACAACAATTAACAACGAATCACTTGACAAGCACCTCGTCCGAATTCCTTGTAAGACAATAATTGGCATAATATATTATTAATTTTTACAGTATATATATATTTTGTTTTTTTAAATATGTACACACATTCATTATACTTTTTTTTAGTAATTTAGATAAAACTGTGTAATAGTAGGAGTTGAGATATTTTGAGAATTATTAATTTTTTTTTCTTGTGATTTTTTAAAATCTCTTTCAGAATTTAAACTCTTTTTTTCTTTAAAAATTGACAAAAAGGATATTATAAGAATTTTTTTTAAATACAGCGCTGCCTACGACGACGCACCATATATATACTCTTGTACGTAAAAGTCTAATCATAATAATCATAATAAGTAATCATGAGGAATACTAACGTTAAAAATTAATCATAATCATAATAATAATAATAATCATAAGGATAATCAATAAGAATAATGATATTATATTGCTATATATATAGATAGTAAATACTGACACTAGTACTCACTATAAAAAGGTACGTAATAATTTACAGAGATAAACAGACAGACAGACAGGTTTTGGATATTGCAATAATAAATGTAACGAGAACGATAACAATTTATAAAAAAACTAAATGTCTTGTTGGATTTAAACGAGAACAATTAATAAAAATAATGGTAACAATAATGTAACAACAACAATACTGATTCATGTGGGAACACAACACAACTAAAAACTTGAAGATTACTTAACTGAACAACAAAACGTCTACAAAAAAACTGAGGGGAACAAAATTAATTAAAACTCATTCGCGGTACAAGAGTTGCCACAATTTAAATGAGCAGAAGAAAAAAAAATAACTAATTGATTGAATTATATAGAAAGAAGTATAGTAATACGGTAAACTGATAAACTTGAATGAGTAATAATAATAATTATAATTAATAATAATGATAATTATAAAAAAGGTAAAATTTTTAGACGAATGTACCTGTTCCATGATCACGCTCATTCGTTGCGGTGGTGTTGGAAGAAGAATCACTTGGATGATGTGCTCTAGACGACGAGGATCCAGCTATGTAGTCTTTTGGCTTAACTATTGGCTCTTTCGGAGTGGCGGTGGTGCACGTCGAAGAGGATGAGGAGGTGATTGACGCTATCGACGAGATCGGTTTACTCGTCGACAACGGTCTCTCCATGATGGTATTGTGACCCGGCGCCGAGGAGGACAGTCCCGTAGGGCCGTGATGGCCGCTGTGAATCCCCCCGGAACTGTGAATAGGTACTGGAGCTGATCTGGCAGAGATTGGGGAGGAGGCCATGGTCGAGCCGGCGGAGGAGTGCTGCCCCGACAACGGATGCCTTATGCTTCGACCGTCACTCCCGTGAAATCTTTCCCCTACACAAACAGGGTCAGAGACACAGAGGGAAAAAAACAGAGAAACAAATATATTGAAACGTTAATGAGTTTGCTTTTTCTTTGTACAAAAATATAATAATAATAATAATATGTATATATAAAAAACTCGTCAATAAATCAGAACAAGAGGGAAGAAACAATAATAATAGTAATCAGAAAATTAATTGTTCATTAACTTGTTGAAGTAGTCAAGTCTCTCAGATTATATGTAATATGTAGTAGGTATACGTTTTTGTCTCGTTAGTTGTTAATTAATCGGTAACGGGGAAAGTGAATATTTTTAGTATTTTTGCTATGTATGCTAGAGATTAGTAGTTAAATCTTATTTAAATGTTATCAGTTGTTTTTTTAGTGGTGCTTTTTATTGAAGAGGAGAAAGTTTCTTGCATTTTGTAAGTTAGACAGAGAAACTAAAGAGAAAGTAAAGAAAACGGGAAACTTATAAAAAAATAACTTTCACCATGCATTCCATCATCACCATTCATTCATCATGATTCATCTTTTTTTCAATCAAGGTCATCCGTCACCGGATGATACACAAAACGATAGATAGTTATTTTTATGAAAGTGCCTACATTTATATAGGTATAAATTTTTTTAGAAAGGAATCTCACGTTTTCTGATTCTTAGCATTATTTTTTTTAGAACAAAACATGCAGTTTATTCTTAATCATCATTTATATCATCACACACGTATCCAGCTGAACAAGATAACAAAAGGACACTAGTAAATTGTAAGTAATTGTTTGTTTTAGGTTTACTTTCACCATTCATTCATTCATACGCAAAATTTTTATAGTAAGTTAAATTATTACAAGTTTTCTTGGACTTGTTGGTGGTTGATGCTGTTAACGTTTTCATTGTAATCATTTATAAGTATTAAAAAAAGGAAATGAAAGAATTATATAACAAAAAGGGTATCTTTTAATCATGATAAGTTTTTTTTTAAAGTTTCAACAGTATTTTTTTTGGACAAGACACACACCATACACGACGATATACACGGTTAAGTAGAGACAAGCAACAAGACGAAAGAATAAAAAAAACTGAACCAAGAAAAAAATTAATTATTTTTTAAATAATAGGTCCAGTCACTACTACCACAACAACAAACACTTGTTACAAAAACTCCCAAAAAGTTAGTTTTTAAAAATGTCTAATATTTTTTTATACACGGTTTTCTTTTCTAAAGTTCTTTATTAATACGTTATTTATTTATTTATTTGTTTACCACTACTACTATTTATTTTAAATGCGGGTTTGATTATTACGGGAAGATAAATATTAATCAGGGTTTCATTTTTTTGGTTAAGTAACAACTAAGGTTGAAAAGGTCTAGGTAATTAAAAAAAGTTTTTTTTTAAATACGGGTAAAGTAAAGTAGGTAATTCTAAGAAAGATAGCAAAAAAGGAGAAATAGAAAGAGAGAGAGAGAAAAATTACTTTAATTAATTATTAGGATTTGTTTACCTGATCTGAATCTTGGACTTGGGGGTGCTAACAGCAAATATAATTACAATACAAGAAAAATACGAATCAGACTTTTTTCTTTGACAAAAAAATCAATACTTTTTTTAAAAACTAATCAATTTAAGGTAATCAAGAGACAATATAATTATATGATGTTTATCACGAGAATTTTTTACTTGAATTATAGATAATCATAAAAATGAGTAAAATGGTAGCAGTAGTAGTACTTGAATCGAGTAGTAGTAGTTAACTAACTAGGTAAATACTCTAATAATAATAATATTGACAGTACACAGTACTTAACACTATAAAAATTGTTTTTTTATAATATCTAGATAGGCATATTTATAGATTTTTAAATAGGATTGATTGTACGTACGACGACAATAATGAGTAGATATTTTTTTTGTAAGTGAACAAGATGGAAAACTTTTTTATAATATATTTTTATATTTACATTGAAAAGAAAATTGTGAACAACAATCGTGTGTAGTATATTTACCTTAAATTTTTTTTTCTTTGTATAATTAAATATTTTGCAGATTAAAAGTTACTCTCCTTCATCCTTTGATAAATGTAGTATAGGCAGTTAATTTATTGTAGGCGTTGGTATGTATGTATGCGTTGCGTAGTAATATATTATTATGCAAATATTTTTTAAAGCTTTTTTTCTTTCCTTCTCATTTTTTTTTGTTCCATTGTTGTCATATTGGCAAAAAAAAATTAAATCGCTAAGAATGACGGGGAAAGTATATATTTGCCCGCTGCTACACAAGAAATGAATACTATATAAATTTATTATTATTGTTTTTGCTACAAACTATTATTTTTTAGCTTGTTGATTTTTTTTCATTTATATAACACAGCATAGTTGTCAAAATATGAGTAGAGTAGTATAAATATTTTTTTTGTTAATTTTCTTTTGTACAAGTACAAAGTAGAAGACATACACATTTTCTGGTTTTTTTTTCATAGAAAAAAAAACGGAAAATTATATTTAGTAATATAGTTTATACGGAAATAGTTGAAAAATATCGACAGTAAGAGAGTGTACTATTAAATCTAACAGCAACAATGACAATATATAAAGATAGATATATAGATATACATGTATATATAGAACTAGGTATATATAATGATAACTTGTTATCGGAAAGAAAAAAAAAGAACTACAGAGAGTACTACAATTAATGTAATGTATATATATAGAGATAGATTTTAGTAGTAACAGTAATTAATGTTATTTATTAACTAATTAATTATTATAATTATATATATTAAATGTATTGTGATTATTATTTAGACTCCTCACCTTCACGAATGTTTTGAGTGACGGTGAAGCTCTTTGACGTGTCCAGAGGAACTGTCCAATTTACGGGGTCAGGTGACATTAAAATTGCCTAGACGATTGGAAATGTGTAAAGAGTATAGAGTTAGCTAGTTTAATTGGCTAGTTTAATGGTTTAATTGGTTTATAGTATTTTTAATTGAATTGGCTGACCTGTTCCGGTGATTTGACCCGAGTGGGCTCCGGTGGCGACTTGACAACAGGCTCATAGCAACCAAGTGACGGATCCGCTGAACCTACAAAATATTTGTGAACAGATTCGAAAGGGAAAAAAAGAGAGAGAAAAAAAAGAGACACGAGTTAATACAAAACTTTGCAATGTTCCCCAAAAACAATCTCTGCGCGACGATATACAATCAATAAGAAACGTATATATATTTTTCACTTGGAAAAATAAAAACTAAAAATCAACTTGACAAACCCAATCAATAGAGATAGATATAGGTATATATACTATTATATTAACTGATGTATATATTATATATATTATTTATCGAGATTATTATTTATCGAGATAAATAAGAGAAGTGATAAACAAGAATATTTAAAGATATATTGATAGATAGATAGAGAGCGATAGATAGAGAGATAGATAGATATTATATATAATATATATATAGAGAGAGAGATAGAGGTAGGTATATATATATATTATTATTTTGATGCTAATTATTTAATCCACTTGTAATTTAATTTAAATATACACGTAAACAGAAAAGAAAATGAAAAAAAATCGATGACGACAGACAAGAAGAGAGAGAGCTAAAAAATTATATAACAGTTTGAATTAATAGATTTTTAACTGACCAATAAATGAAAACTTAATAGAAAAAATTTTGCTATGCAGAGCACCATAACTTTTTTTTTCTCGGAAAAATATATGACGATAACATAAAATAAGTATATATTTTCGACTTTCTTTCATGCAGTTTAAGTCATAGATAGATATAGAGAGAAAGTTATATATATAAAAATTATATATTATTAAGTATTTAGTCATACGAAATAATAACTAGGATAGATTTTAATTTAATGTAATATTATTTTTTTACTTTTTTTTACGTATTTACGAGCAACTCAGATTTGATATATATTTTGTATATATTACAGAGAGAATGAGAGAGAAAGAGAACAAAGTAGTTTTTTTAGATGGGAAGAAAAAAACGCTTTCCTTTTTTAATACTTTTTTTACTGGTGGTGGATAATTAATTAATTAATTATTATTTTACCTACTACTTTTTTTGTGATTATTCGTTATTTATTATTTTATGGTGATTTATGGTAGTGGTGTTTTTTAATGGTAGTAAAAAATAATGATAATTATTTCAAAAATAAATAAAAGCCGATGAGTTTGTTTTGTAAAAAAATAATAATTGATTAGAGTGGAGATCTTATATAAAGAGGTTACCAGACAAATACTTTTTTATATTAAGTACACAACAGGTTGCTTGCATGATCAAATATTATTATTTTTGTAACTTTTTTGGTATAGAAGTTACCACATGGACTCTTTCGGGATTACCAGGAAGAAGAAAATGAAAATGATAAGAATATGCAGACGTATTATTGGATTATCATCAGTCATAAATAAATTAAGATTAAAAGTAATTTGTTTTTGGATGAGTTGAGAGAAAGGTGTACACGAGAGAGATAGAGAGAAAGAGACACACAGATAATTATGGAAAAGTAAGAATGTAGTCTAGTATTGTTTTACTTAAACTGTTTTACTAAACGACTTTTTTTTTGCTTCAAACCAAAACTAATAAAAGATACTAAGTCAATCCAAATATATCTAACTAACTATTCTAATGTTTCTACTAGTCTACTAAATTATTTTTGGTTTTACTCACGGACCATTGTTTTTTAAAAGTATTGTTTAAATACGTTTTAATTATTTATAATAATAGTACAGAGTAGATATAATAGATACACAGACGAGCGAGAGAAAAAATATACGAATATTTTTATTACTTTCAAGTTAAATTCTGACGACTGACGGACGAAGAAGAGGACATGACATAGATAATTATATATTATAACGATTTATAGTAAATCTAGTCGTTACTGTTGCAACAAGAGGTTTTCACAAGACTCGTAACAAGGAAAAAACGGTAACGAAAAACAAGTATTTTGGCAAAAAAGACGGGTAAATTAGAAGAAATAGTTGCATTGGATTCGTTTATCAAACAGAAAAAAAAAGATTCTACGAAGGAACTATGTAATAGGTAGCTAAGTAAGTTTTAACGGAAGTAGTGGCTGTGTAGGTATGTCCACTTTCAAAATTGGGATATTTTTATATAGCGAGCACGCAAATCATTCATATTCTAATTTAATTAAGTATTTAATTATATATAAAAGTGGTAGGGAAAACATACTTGGATATCAAAGTACTCAGCTATGAAAATATTTTGGAGAAAATTGAAAAAATGTGTGAAAAAAGTTCTACAATAAAGCATTCAAGTATAAAAAAACATAACGCAATTGAAACTTTAAAAATTAGTTGTATCTCTACTTTAAATAATGAATTACGTTTTTGTACCGGCTGCACCTAGAACATAGCTTATAGTATTGGTAAAATAATGATAGTATGTATAGTAGTAGTATTTTAATTACAGTAGTAAAACCGAGTAAAAAACATTCCCATTCTCATATTAATAATATATAGTATTATTATTGGTTGAGAGAGAAAGTATACTGAGATCTATTTAATATTTAAATGCAGATTTTTTTTTTGCTGCAGATGCTGCGTTAAAAAAAGTTATGAGAGATGCATAGCGAAATTTTTTGTTGTTGAAAAAAACTATGTATGTATACAAATAGATATATAGATAAATAGAAAGACAAAAAAATAAGAAGAAACAATGAAATGTAGATTTTTTTTTGTTTCATGTAGTCCGTCGTCCAAAAAACAATTGACTGACTGACTCATTTTCTGAAGGCTTATTTATAGAGGTATAGGTAATCATAACTAAAAGACTAAAAAAAATTTGTCTGCGATATTTTGTGATTTCAATTTTGGGTTTGGTCGTGATTTGGTGATGGTGAATTTTAAAGAAAAAATACAACATCACAACAAACAGACAAACTACGTTAACTATACAGACATTGTTAAAAGTGATTAAAATCATACGAAGGCGTTGTTAGTAACGACTTATTAGTACAGACAGACAGACAAGGTGTTATAATACTAGAAGGTGACACATGACAACAAGTTTAGTGAAGAGAGACTGAGACAGAGAGACAAAGAGCGACCAAGAAAACAGGGAACGAATCATGTGCAGGAAACAATGCACCGCAGAGCAAGACAAGATATTAATGTTAATAATAATTATAATAGCGTTAAATATTTTGCATGGCATTTTTTGCCAGGAGAAGGGACATCAATTGGGCGATACACAAAGTACACACTCATTCCGTTGCCATGGGCAACGAGACAGTTAATGTAACTCATATAACGACAAACAACAGCAACAACACACAACAACATCAACATGCCATTAAAATGATTAATATAATCATAATTAAAAGTCGTGACCATTATAAATTGTGATGCAATCCATTGTTTTCAAATGAATACAATAATAGACTAGTTTAAGGCTCGGTGAAGAGCAAGAGATAGAGAGATTTAAGGAGAGAAAATTAATACATTCCAGATCGATAGATAGATAGATACAAGGTGAGAAAATTAAACGAAAAGAAATCACTAAAATAATTTAGATAAGTACATATATGCGTGAGGATGTGTAGAAAAATGAATAACAATCCATTAAGAATAACGGCATTCTTTTAAAGTATTATGCAAGGTTGTTATAAAAAAATGCTGGTGGCAGAATATTGTGGTGCGTACGATGCATTTTTAGGGCTACCAGAATGACTGCTGTAAAACAATTAGCTACATTTTTTAACTGAAGGAAAGAGGGCAACTTTAAGTTTTTAACTACAGACAGGGATTTTCATTCTGATAACCTTTAAATTCATCACGCAATTGTTTTTACATTTAAATGCTTTGAAGTATAATCATCGTGGTAGTCGACGTTGTCTATTTTTTGTATAAAATATTAGCATATTAGTTTCAATATTATATGTTATTGTGGAAAAAAGTTTATAGTTTATAGCAAGTAACTTGTCGAAAAAGTTTTTTTTTGTTTTTTGGAGATAAAAACCGAATAATATCTTCCTTTCTTCTATGCATTTTTTTCGTTTGAGAGTATTATTTTTTCTGACTTGTTAGTTATGTAGTAGTAGTAGTAGTAGGTTAAAATACTAAAAAATTCTAATATTTAAAAACTAATACGTTTCTCTTATCTATACTTTAACGAACGTTAACAAGTAGTACGAACGAGAACGAACGAACGAACGAAAGCTACATTAAAAAATGTTACTCTTCTAATAAGTAAGTAAACTAAGTAGTCTCACAACAAACACTATCAAAACTATCAACTATTTTTTTTCTGGAAGCGTAAAGCAACACTGAACGAATTGTTTCTTTGATTTGTTTAAAGAATTTGGTTCCATTTCACAACATGTAACAAGAATTAAAGTATTTTTTATGTGCATTCAATCAATTAATGAAAACAAACAAAAGGGATTAAAACTGAAAGATAGAGAGTGACACACTGCGATTAGAAAAACAATACGAGAGAGAGAGGATTCATTTTGAAAGAAGATATATTATGGTGGTTGGTGTGTGTGTCGTGTCTTTTTTTTTTGTGCAGTTCATTATTAAGTTTTTTTTCTGAAGACTAGATATAAACTTTAAAAACTCATCCATTTTCAAAGACGAAAAACTAAATTCATATGAACTAAAAATACAAACAAGCACTACAAAAAATGTACCTAATAATAATAGTAACTAATAATAATCTCATTCCAAATCAAGAGAAACAATTAGGTAAATTAAATTTAAAAAAAACCAACAACAAAAAATAGATTGTCAAACTGCACAGGTAAGTAATAAATAACGACGACGGCGACGACGACAACAACAGCCAAAAACGAAAAGATAACGGAACAAAAAATTGTATTTTGCAAAACAACAATTTATAGTAATTTTTATCATTTTTTTGGGGGTTCTTGTGTAAAACTCAAAAAAAAAGTAACAAAAAAAATATATAGTTGACTAGTTTTTTTTTGTAATTATAAAAAAAAATTATAATGGTAATTATAATAATATTTTTTTTAGCAGAGCAATAAGCGAAATAATATAGAGTTTTTTAATAGTTACGACAAAAGAGTCCTTGAAATCCTCACTTTTATCAAATTGTAGTTGTTTCACCGATTTGGAATTGAGATCCCGGTGACCCTTATCACTACTAGCTTTAGGGCGAGGACTAGTAGCTAAAGTTGCTGTGTGAGTTCATATAATAATAAGAAGCGACATAACGGTTAAATTTTTACTCAGTACTGTAAACAATTTTTTAGAGAGAGAGACAGAGAGAGAGAGAGAGAGAGAGAAAGTAGAGAAAACAAATTTTCTTTTTTTGTTGTAGTTTTCTGTATTATTATTATATTATGATTATTAAAATTATTAAAACTAAGTAACTAGGAGAAAAAATTATATATTAAGTATATATAGTGATTGATTATAAATAGCGGTTCTTGGGAGCGTCCTCATTTGAAACAGAAAACAAAATTTATATGGCACATGGAATCAAGTTTATAATAATAGCAACAATTACAACACAACTCATTGTTATCAATCGCATCATAAGACCGGTAACAATGTCAGCAGCGTTGCTTTTTTAACTGACTAAGAGGACACTCCCCGAATGACTAGAGATAATAATAATAATAATAATTCTGGTTATCAATGATAAGATAACGTAGCATCATCATTATTATTACGAATTAGTGTCTTGTTGCATTTATCATCCACGTACACAAAAATAGTTTATTAGACTATGTCACTAAATCAGTTTGCTACGCATTTATAGATATTATGTACGTCACATTATAATCTACCAAATTCTTCTCACAATGTATTATTTTTTTATAAAGATAAGTATTGATTGATGTACTATCAATTTGCTTTTTTTATGTACTTGGCAACTAGAATAGAGCGACTATATAAAAAATACAAAGATCTATATTTTTTGTCACTTTCAAACAAAAAAAATCTGTGGTGTTCCTTTCCACGACGGGCTTTTGAATGCATTGCATAATATATTATTATTGTGTACTCTAAAAAAATAAGAACGCTCTCGCGCAGGTTTATATAGAGTGATTGAAAGTGGGTTAATAGAAGAAGAAAGACGAAGAAATCTTCATTTTTTCTTAAAGATTTCATGATAAATATAATTAGTAGTTATCGTATTGCGTGGTGAATAAAGAAAAACGTATCATTTGCATAAAAAATATAATAGAACGTCTTTTGACTTGACTTTTGTGTGTCGTGTTTGCTGGAATAAAACTGCATTTTATCTTTTTTTGTCATGCTTTTTTTAGAATACTTTTGCAAATTTGTTGGTTGTAGCACTTTTGTCGACACTCGTTTTTTGTATCTTCTTTGGCTCAACAAAGATGACAGAAAGAAAGGAAATGAGAAACGAGAAAAAAAAATAAACTCTTGTTCACTTCAGTTTTGTATAGATAGCAAAAATAAGCTAAGCCATTCCAAACGAAGATTCCAAGACAACAAAAAAGAGAGTTTTTTAGTATTCTTATCATAATCGCGACGGCCAGCCCACATTCTAGCTATCAATAAGAATATGTGTATATTATAGAAGAAGAGACACAAGAGAGGAAGGAAGAGTAAGATGATTATGAAGGAAGTTAAAAGAAGAAATGGGCAGTTAATTGAAAAATCAAAAAATAAAGTGATGCTGCTGCTGCTGATATATATATAGCTGCTGCTAAACAAATGCTGTAAATATATTAGGTATATATATAGCCTGTTATTATTATTATTGTTGTTAATTGGTAAGATAGCACGTTTCCCCTATAGCAATTTTTTCAACAAATTAGTCTTTTTTTGTAGGTGTGTAATGTATGTAGCTGGTAGCGATATAAGTAGGAGCAGTATAGTTTGTTTTTTAGTAGCCAAAACAACAGTATAAGAAGGTGAATGGAAAAAGAATAAGAAAAAATATAACAATTAAAACTATAGTAATTGGGTAGAGTATACACCGAAAAGGCTGCTCACAACTTTTTTTGGACAAAATTGTTCCACTGGCAACTGGCAACAATGTCAACAACGACAACACAAACGGTATATAAAAATATCTATGCGCTATATAGATATATAAAATTTGTAACAATGAGAAGAAAAATATATGTGGCAAGTTAGCAGAGAAGAGCTTTTTTTTGTTAGGATGGTCATCATCAATGGTCAATCGCAAATATATTGAACAAAGTACATAAGTAAATAGTAAAAAAAATCAACAACAAGAAGAGTGAAAGGCTCTTATTGTCATATTGTTGGCTTTTCATCCTTTCTTTTTGTAGATTGGCTATTATTTTTTTCTTGGCTTTGGCAAAAAATAATCTACAATACATTATTACACAAATATATATTTACGGCATGAGACAATATGCTGCTAAAAGAGTACTTGTACACGCCTGCTGCTGCATGGTTTTGGTTTTTTGTAACAATTGGAACAATGCACTGCATAGAATATTAAGTAATAATAATAATAACAGCCTTGCTTGTTCTTATAGCACAACAGTTTTAAAATGGCAATGTTTGGCAAATATAAATAAAATAAAATAAGTATTTATATTTAAAAGTTTGGCTTTTTGCGCATGCCCACAAACTGTATATCCACAAATTCAAAAAACACAACAAGAAAAAATAGGAGTCAGGTAAAAATAATAATAATTGGTAATAAGTAAGAATGGAAAACATGATCCATCATTTTAAGTTCCCTGCTCATTAGTTTTTGTTTGTTTCTGTGGAAGAGAGGCGGAAAAAATGAAAGCTAAGTAGTTTTTTAGTTTAATTGCAGAAAAAAAAGTTGTTTTTTGCAAGTTAAGTAGAAAATTATTAATGCGTTGCTGCTGATGCTATAATTATAATATATGCTGTTGCTCATTACACACGGCTTTCAATCAATCAATCAATCAATAGTGGCAGTTATAATAGATAGATAGTAGAAGTGAGAGGAACAAGGAAAGAAACCAGTTTTTGAGAATCTGATCAAATTTTGCTCCCTTTTTCTTCTCTCGCAAAATAGGTTATAGTAGCAAGTATGATTATTATATATATATATCATTCATATTAAATATTATAGTTATTTTTTATGTATAGTTATTTTATAGCAGACAGCTGGAAGAAGAGAACAAAAAGGAGAATAGAAAGTGAGATTGAACTGAAGAAGAAGAGAAGAAGTAGAAGAAGAAGAAGGCTAGGGAAAAGTATAATTGTTATTATTATTTATATGATTATTTACGTGATTGATAAATAGTTATTTATACGAGAAAAGAATTATTTATATGCGGTGGCTGCTAATTAGATTTTTTTGCATAAGATATTTGCACAAACAGCTAGCTGCAAAAATATATATAGATATATTGCCCTAATCAAATGAAAACTATAAAAACTGTTGTTTCTGTCCTCCAGAGAAAGAAAACTAAACAGTTTTGTACAAAAACCAAGTATATAAAAAGTACTACCTGCCATAATTGAAAATATGGTTTATAATTACAAAATAGTATTTTAAACACTTGTGTGAGCGAAAAAAATGGAAAGAACATAAAAGAAAGTGAGAAAGAATTTTTTTTTGCGCAAAAAGGTAAAAACATATTATCATTAATTTTTGGAGAGAGATATAGCGCTCTAGAGAGAGAGATAGTGTGGAAGACAGCGACAGCGAGAGAGAGATAGATAGATAAGTAGATAGATAGATAGAGAGAGAGATAAAAGTAGAGCGAGAAAGTAGTAGTGAGCGAAACTAAATGCTGTTTTTTTTCGTGTTCCTTTCTCTTTTCTTCTTCTTTTGCTTAAAAAATAGTGAGATAGACAGTTAGAAATAGAGAGAAAGAAAAGAGGAGGAAAAAATTTTTTTTGCTGCTGATTATCATTCCTAATGTATATATTATAGTTAGGTTTTAGGTATATGGGTATGTATATATTTCTTAAATTCCTATTATTATTAGAAGTGAGGAGGTGGTCAAATCTCACTTGGGCGTGGATGTCTTTGAATTGGCTTCGCCTGTGAGTTAACTAGGCCCGAGTCCGACTGAACTTTCCATCCCGGCCCTCCAGGTCCTCCATCCTTTGTCGACTTTCCGTACGAAGAGGAGACAATCTGTCTCGCAGTCTTGCGAGGCGATCGTCCACCTGGTCCAGCAGATTGAGAGCGAGCTGAAAAACACAATGCACAATTTTTTTTTTCATTTTGAAACCAAAAAAAAGAATCATCATCATTTCACTTCAATTCATCCAATGAATGCATATGCATGAATACACCAGGACCGTTATCCCAAATCCAATTTTCAGCGTCATCATCATCATCAACAACATCACCTCCACCATCACGATTAAAAGGCCGGGTCACAACACTCCCACCTCCAAAAAAAAATACTCATCCAATGCAAAACACAATATGTGTGTGTGGCGGAAAATAATAGAGAGAGAGAGAAAGAGAGACTCGTCTCAACTCTTTCTTTTTGTCTTTACTCGTTCACAAGGAGAAAATGACGACGACGACGTCGAGGACGACTCTATGGGGCTAGGCGAAAGTTTTGCAGTTGAAGAAGAAAATCCGTGCCAAAAAATTTTCTCTCTCTCCCCTTCTGCTGGTTTGGTTGTTAGTTCTAGAGTTGTCGTAGTAATAGACGTAGTCGAAAAGTATGTAGCATGTAGTATTAAAATATAAGAGCTGTCAATAAATCACTCGTGCAGGCACATAATAAGGATTACCGGGAGACCTGACAATGCAGTTGCTCGCTTTATTGGCTCTCCTCTGGTCTGGTTCTCTGGTCTCCTCCTGCTCTGCTCCACATTCAACAGCATTATTATTACATAACATATTTAACGCGATCGCTAAATTTTCTTGGTTCACTTGGTCTCCTCCATCGCCTCCATCAAACCATGTTATGTATGTATATACATATATAGCGTAGTAGAGAAGTTGTAAATCCAAAAGTGAGCTGTTCCATGTTCCAATGTTCCAAGCCATGTTTCCAAAAACTCAACTTGCACCAAGCACTTCCCAACTTTTACCTGCAGCCCGCTTAGTCCCTACACAAGCAGCGGACATACCAAGGACTATACATACTGCACACATAAAAGTAGCACACTCACTACAACAGCACACTTTTTTGCCCGACTATAAACCGTCCGTTTTTTCTTTCTTCTTCTTCTTTCTCTTCTTTTGCCCGTCGTTTCTCCTCCCTTCTTCCACGCTAGCCGTTTATTTCTTTCTTGGAATCTGGAAAATTGCTCCATGGCAGTTTGAGCAAGATATAAAATAACAAGTAGAAAAAAATTCACAGAGGTGATGATGGTGATGATGACGACGATGTTGATGATCGTGTGGCTACAAGGACTTTTTTAAAGGAAATTCATATATAGTTTTTGTAGCATTTTTGGCCATAATAATATTCACGTGTATGTCGAGAAAATGAATGGGAAATCGGTGTGTTGCATGTATGCATGCATATGTCGGCAAGTCGGCATGGTAATAAAAAAATTGTTGGGGGAGGGGGAGGAGTTTGGAGGAAAAGACGAACCTTTAGCTCTTGCAGCTCTATTCACAGCAGCAGTTCCATCAAGAGGCTTTTTCTTCTGGACGGTTTCGGTATCTTTCTGCTTGTCAACCTAAACGCATTAGAACAAGCTGAGTTCCTCTTTTTTACACAAAAATTCAATTGGTTTCAGTAAACGAATATCAGGGAAAAAAATTCAACGGAAAGGAATAGGAGATGACTTTTTAGGTAGTTATTGTAGGATTGGTAATAATTGCATGATTACATTTACCCTTAAATCACTGAGTGGATGCTTTGGAGTGGCTGTGTGTGGGCGAGAGGATGACCTCGGCGGATGACTCCGTTTCACGTTTTCCTTCTCCTTCTCCTCCTTTGACAGCCTCCTTTAGTTTTTTTTGTTCAAACAAATAATATGTAATGGTATTAGTGTCATGTAGAGAGCAATTTGTCATTTAATCACAAATGGAATCATTTGATCAGTGACACAATTCATTTGTTTTTTGCCGTCTATATAATCATTGAGTAATTAATTACATAGGTAATTATTATATTTTCTTACTGTGTTGTTGTCGTGATAAGCGCCAATGCTGCCAAAGAGCTACGTCTGGACACTTGGTCCCATAATTGTTGATTATACACTTCCGCCATGTGCTGCGGGGCCAACTCCGTTCCCCATCCCCGATGCTACATGGAACAAAAAAACCGGAATGAAAGTCTTTAAACAAGTTGCAGAAAAAGCGAAGTAAATACAAAAATCATCAGAAACCAGACAGCATCATCCTATTAGCATTTTCATTGACCATCATCATATTCCTTCCCCATATTCCCCCCCCCCTCACATAGTTTAAAGAACAAAAAATTATATTGCCTATTAACACTATTCCCCACATCCGGTCTCCTCCCACCCATCCAACACCTTGCTAACTGTATGGAAGAGATTCATACACCTCACGTGTTTAAGCATTCGGACATCTAAAAGGAAATCCAGGTAATTGGTGGGGAAAAGGAGATAATGAAAAGAGGAGAGGAGGAAGAATCCTCTCTTTTCCTCTGATTTGATGATCCTCATTTCATCGCACGCCATTCCTCCGTTTTCTTTCGTTTTCTTCATCAGAACGAAAAGCAAACGGGAAAAGACAAGCCTTTTTTGTGTCTGTTGTTGTTCTAAGGAGTCGTCGTCACTCTCCTCTTCTCCTTTTGCCCTTCTTTTCCTCCAACAAATCAAGTCAAATCAAATCAATTTCACAATCCCTCTTTCTTTTCTCTTTCTTTCTCTCTCGCCAACATCAATCCTTTCTTCCCAACACTTTCCCACTATTCCTATTCATCGGCCTAAATTCCACCTAAATTGTTGCTGCTCCTCATCTTCTTATACATTGAACAAGGTTTAAGGAGAGATGGGCAAGGCGGTGATGGTGAAAGGGAGGGGATAAGGAAATGAGAAGAGACACGAATGAATCAAATTCAATTATGATCACCACCACTTCCGCTCCCACCATTATAATCCCGTAAACAATTCATGAGCAAAAACCATGGAAAGGAAAGCCAGAAGTAGAAAAAAACTCTTTTCTTTTTTATTTCTCTTTTTTTCTCCCGGCAAGCTCACAAGACGGCAGATAATGTGCCCAAGAATAGTATAATTTCATTTGAGGAGACAGCTGCATAACACCAACTACACCTACATCACCACCGCGCGCGCGAGGTGGTAGTTTTGTGGTGGTGGAAAGATTTCATAGAAGCTTTGGTGGAGGTGATGGTGGCTTGCCGTTATAAAATAATCTCACTACTGGGAAAAAAGGGTATGATTTCCCAACAACGGCTCCAGCAATGTAACCCATGGAGCAAGTTGACTCTCGAGTTGGAGTTATTACATTTATTATTAGGTAGATTTTTTGTATGCCATGATGCTGTCTGTTTCTCCTTTTCATTATTATTACTGTTATTATTATTATTGTTCCTCGGGTTGTTGTTCTTTTCGTGCCATATATACTAAATACAATGCATATTTTTTGTAGTCCTTACTCGGTATTCTCCGGCCTTTTTTCGTAGCTCGATAACTTCTTGGAACCACGGACTTCCAATTTCCTGATCACCTTTCTTCTTGAAGAATCTCCCGTCCACGTATTCATACTGGGAAAAGGGACGAAATCTCTTCTTATACTCTGATAAATATTCCCTGCTGCAAAATCGGATCAAAAAGAAAGGAAAATTATGAAATATTATTTTAATTTCCAGCAAGATTGAGATTTAGACTGCCACCATAAATAACCATCAAACCACAATCTCAAGCTATATTTATATGACTTACTTTGCCAACCGTTGTGGATCGCCTCCTCTGTCGTCATCGACATCCTTTGAGAAATGCATATTAATATTATCCTGTTTCACCTCCCTATCAGTCCATTCGAACGTGTCAGTCTCTTTATTACTATCTAAAGGGACTCTGTGTTCCAACGAAGGCTGACTTATTCCAGCATCTACACCAAAACAACACCACCACATATTCCACACAGAATATTAGAGAATTTGTTATCACTTGGCAAAACGAAAATACTTTTCAAAACGTTAAATGTTATATAAAATAACTTTATAGCATTCCTTTCTTATTCAACTCTTCATCACACAACAAGACAACTAGCAAAACTACACAAGTTTAAGATTAGCCACATTCTCACATTTTTTCAATCTGTTATAAACTAGCCTCCTCTACAGTTTTATAGCCTATAGCCAATTTGCTACCACACATACTAATTAGTCGACCACTAAAATAACAATACTTTATCATCAAGTTAATTATAAAAAAATATTATTATTATGACATAAAAAATATCTAATCTTGAAGAGAGTGAGAGTTGCTATACGTAGTATTTTGTTCCTTATTATTATTGCTACTTATCATCTCATATAATCTCATTCCGTATTATTACATACGTGCATGCACCTACAATTATATTTTTTATTATGTACTAATTATTATTATGATTATTGTTATTGTCGAACTAAAGTTACGTTTATAATGGCTCCATACTATTTATTACTACTTGGTATACAGAATGGCGGAGGCGTTCAATCCTTGTGGCTATTCATGCACACACGGCCCATGCAACTATGTATGCTGTATTAGGTATAATGTACTTTTTAGCTCAAGTTATATTAATTACTGCTTTTTTCATTAATTCCTATAAAATTTAGAGTTTTACGAGATTACTGATATATAGGTAACATTGTTGTTGATGCTGTTCCGCACAACCTACCGCGGCGACAATAATAACGGCAGCGTTAATAATTGTGTGTGCGGTGCGTTAGGATTCATTTAACTACCATTATAGGTTACTATAAAAACTATCACCTAAATAAAAAAAACTACTAAATGACTGACATGCTTGCGTGGATTACTGCTCCTGTTGCAGTGTAATGATGATTAAGTTGACCATGGTCACTTTTTTATATAATAATTGCATATATTGGTAATTGTAATTGAATTTATACACCTTTACTTCTTCCCACGACGTCGTTGGGATGCGAATCAGAGGTCAAGGGCAAACTTGAGCGAAATTTTTTAGCTAGAGATGTGATTTGGTGCGTTTATAGGCATAATATATTGTATGCATAATGTGAGGTATAGATGCGATTTGAGTAGCAGCTTTTTTTCTTTGCATTTGGCATGGCGTTGTGAGAGTGATGAGATAAGGTTAATTAATGCTATTATCGTTTTAAAACAAAAATGTTATAATAATTATTGATTATTATTATGCGTAATGCAGTTGTCTTTTGAGAGCAGGACGCACGCACGCACACACTCTTCATGCAGGAGCACTCTACTTACTTGCAATGGAAGTTAATTTACTTAGTTTTTGTGTTGAGTGCACTGGGACGTTTTCAGCAGCGGCACGGATTGTGCCCATAGAAATCGACTTCCTGGGCCCACCTCCACCACCACCGCCTCCCGCAGCAACGGGATCCGCCTGAAAAAAATAAACGGAAAAATAATTTGAAACCACTTATTTTAAAAAACCACGCTCCATTCCGAACTGATGACAGGACAAGACTATCTTTTAACTAGAAACTAGATCCGGAAAAATAAGTGAGCATTTCAATCATCATCATGATGCGCTTCATTACTATCATCATTTACTCTGCATTCATTCATTTCTCTTATGGCATCTCATCATCCTCATATTATAATCATTCATCATTATTTACCGTCCATTCAAAATCTCGGAATGTGGTCGGGCTCGTTGTGGAGGAGGACATGCTTGTAAACAGTTCCTGAATGTACTTGAATTGATGCATGTGAGGGATCTATGTATATAAAAGTCAGAGGAGGAGATGGAGGAGACGGAGGTGAAGGAAGGAAGAACAAGTACCAACAACACCGCTGCTGCTCACACAACAACACAACACCATCAACCCAGCAATATAATAACAATAATATTTATTATTCCCCAAGAAAGTGTGTCAATCGATCGATCTATATCTTCTCTTTTCCACATCCGCTTCTACGACTCCACTCTCTATAAATAGGCTTTAGTACACAGAGAAACGAGGAAAGCTTAAACAAAAAAAAGATATTTTGCACGGCACACCAACCAAAAAAATGTACAAATTATATCAAATATTTTGTTCGAGAAGATATTACACTACATTTATATTTTACTCGCACACTCGATGTAGTACATTTTTTTTGGGGTCCACTGACAACCTATATAACTGACTGGTTGAGTGACACGACACGAGAAACTGTTCAGCTCGATCGAGCTCGCACAAAGAATGATGAAAATGATCTCTGATGAGTGGCAAGAGAGAGAGAGAGTACAAGTGGAACACGATCTTCTATATAGCGTGTATGGGAAAATGTAGGAGATAGTTTGTTTTTAAAACGGTTGTCAAGGTCAAACTGATGACTACGATCAAGTATGCAAAATGCAACGCTGTCTGTCTGTCCATACAAGCTAAAAAATATAGAAGCGAACACTAACAAATCAATTTAAAGAGACGAGAGAGAGAGATGACGATGTATACATTTTTTTGGCACAGTTTCTACCAAAAAGCTTGCATAATAATATATATTTTTTCTGCACTTTTTTTACGCTCCTTCCATCACACATAAAGTTTTTGTTCATAAACACGATTTTTTGGGTTTGGAATTGATAGCTAGCGTGTTTCTTTTTACACGACACAAAACTGCAATAAATGGCGGAGTCACAGACGCCGGGATGTAATAATGACGATAATGGCAAGCGATAAAAAAGTACACTGTATATGTATGTATATGTATTTATGTGAAAAAAACACACCAAATAGTATTCTGTAAAATATTTTCCTATGAAATATTATTGAGTCTGCATATGAAACTGTTGTTGGTAGGACGACGACGGAGTATGCATACAGTAGTTTGTAAGTTGGCAAGTAATTAGTCGTCTTGCAGCAGAACAAAAATGTTATTACACCACCAGAAAGAAAGAAAAAGTCGCACACAACAACGGCTTATTTAAGCTCCTTGTACTAATCCTCTTCATTTTTTTGTTCTCGTTGTTGGCGTGAATAATTTTAGTATTTAAACACACAAGCAATTAACGTGGAACATTGATGCATCATGATGATGATAATGATGACAGAAAGGATAATGAGACGGAGAAACGGTGCGCATGGCCAAAAACGATGATGGATGAATTGAAGATTCAAGTGACGCAGAATTGTACGTAACGTACGTATTTAAGCGTGTTTGTCGTTTGTGGCAGCAATTTATTTATATTTCTATTATTATTAATTATTGCTACAGATCACTATACAACGACCACTAAGGAAGAAGAAGACTGCTCAAGACGTGGAGGAACATATATACCAAAAATATGATAATGGTTTTTTAAAAAATGGATGATGTCAGCAGCACAGCTACTGCTCTACACCAAAAAAGCGTGATTCATTATTATGATAAAAATAATTGTAACATTATTTAAATGAAACCATTAACTGTTTAACTTGAAAGAAAAAAAGGACTCATTAACTACTACCATTATTAGGCGTGCACTGCACCAGTAGTAGTAAGTTAAGTAGTGTATGTTTGTAATGCTTGTTGAATTTTGAACATTTCTGAACTACTCTTCTTCTTCACTCTGCTCCACTGATTAAAATCCTCATACTCCTCTCATCATTATCTCCACTTCATTATCATTAGCAATGTTTAGCCTCTCTGAGAGCGCAAGTACATATTACACGCTTGCAATAAAGGAAGATAAAAATATTGTGCGTGTATACGTATTTCAGAGCGTCTAAATGGAAAAAATGGGAACGACAGACAACCAGCCAGCCAGGTAGAAATGATGCAGTGCACAAAAGCTCACATATCAAAAATGCATGTGAGGCTAATGATTTTGAGCAGGAGTTTTGAGGATAACCACTTATACTACACCTGCACTACTAATTTTTCTCTTGTTACTACTATTGCTCCTCTCTGTCTGTAAAATGCAACTCTGATTTTTACAAGACAAGTGGATGGTTTCAAGATAAATTTTTGCTTGCAGCTTTTTTTACACACGCTTCCCCCGATCCCATCTCTCCTGCAATTACCTTCATTTCCCTGTAATCCACAAGGCTACTTGCTACTTCACAAGAAAACTGCAGATCACACCGAGCGAGTGTAAAACGATGTTATATACTGCCACTCACTGCCAGGCATGCCATACTACTACAAATCTACAAAAATCCCATGATGATCATCAAAATAAAATCTAGCAAAAAAATGCTTTTGAAAGCGCACATATCTGTATACATGTAAGACTAACAATAAGACCTTGTGCATTGTTGGGGAACTGAGCATCATTGTTGTAATGTATGTGTGCATGATGTAGTAAGAAGTACGCAGGATGCTACTATTTTCTGACTTTAAAAGATTCCCTTTTTTGCACACATTTATTTTTTGTTCTGAAAATAAAGATAAGTATATCGCTGCTGCTGCATTTGTTGCATGGTAACAGTGATGCTGACTGACAGGTAGAAAATTAGTATGAGATGAACAGGATACAGGAGTGAAGCAGTACATTGTATACATGTGTAGTAAGATACTTGATTGTTCAGCTCAGTTTTTCGGTTCGACACGGTAATAAAAATGTAGTAACAATAAGAATGATGTACAGGAAGATGAAGGAATGAACAAGAATAGAAATTGAATTTTTTTGGGGCTCGTGATGATGATAAGGGATGATTTTCTGTTGCGGTAATTGTTGTAACGAAGAGCGAAAGGGAATAAGAAAATAAAATAAGATCTCTTTTGCCGCTGCTGCGTTGTTGCGTGGCTTTTGCAAACTGTAGCTTTTAAATATTATCGAAATTAATAGTAAAAGTGTTTAAATCGCATTACGTTGCACTTTTCGCTATTCATTATTGTCGAGTCGAGTGAACAATGGAGAACGTAAGCATTTCAGCTTCAGCATGAATGATGGCAGCAGATTACACCTAACTAACTACATAAGTTTAGCAGAACACGGGACGCAGATGATGATGGATTGGACGAGAATCTAATAGCTTTTTGGTGTCGTTTGTAAATCCAATATCGAATGAAAAGGACAGCAGCGTAACATGAGCTACCGCTGCTTCAGATTTTTATTTTGTCACCAAACCAGCGTAGCATTTTTTTTTGTAAGACAGCGTTTATGTATTTTCTCACGAAGAAGATTTTTATCATTTTTTTTGCGGTTATATTTTCTTGTCTTTTTTGTGGACACCACACACACATTTTATAAACGTGATTTACCTTCTCAGTGTTACTGTTCCCATATCACCGTCACCGCTACCACCACCACCAAACCAAGCTAATCTTGTACACTTTTTCTTCTCTCTACCTTATTTGCTCAGCTCTACATCAAATACAATGATCAATATCCTTCCATTGTCGTCCTCACACTTACATTTTTCGTGGCTCGTATATAACTTTTTAAAAAAGTTGGAACATCAAAACTTCTCTCTCTACTGTCAAGTCAATAAACACGTAATCAATATTGTCAGAATTCCATGTTATGCCCATTTGTCTTCCTCTATCTCTCCCAATCTTGTCCTTTTCATTTCCATTTTATTCAACCCAACAAATACAAGAACAAATTCGTTTTTTTAAAGGTTGCAGGTGTATATTATGTACAGCAGCCAAAAAAGAAGTGTACAAAATGCACAGACAAAAAAATCTCGTTTCCTGTATTTCTTTCTCTCTGCAAGCTTTTTTATATACACACAGAAAAATAACCATATCATGTTATTTGAGAGACTTCCTCTCTTAGAATCTAGGATTTCTCGTCTTTGATTTCTTAAGGGAATGGATATCCCTACCACCACTTCCACCACTACACAGGTTTTCTTCATCTCATCACCGCTCCTATAAAAATCTGCGGCAAAATGCAATGCAGAAAAAAAGCACATCTCCACCGCCAACCAACCAACCAACAAAAACGCTGGAGAAAAGGTTTACGAAAGAAAAGAAGGAAACAAGGTTGTTGTACGATAGCAAGGAAAAAAATAATGATAGAGCATTCATGGAGAAAATCTACAATATTATATACATATATATTTTTTATTCCTGCTTGCTGCATGCGGCAGCAGCAGCCTGACTTGTGCCATGCCTGTCTGGTGCTCTATCTCTCTATTTGTCTGACTATTTTTCTTTTCTGGAGGAATCTTATGATATATCGTGAGACTGTTGTAAGTAGTAAATTCTCCAGCAGCAGTGGCATCATCGCAGCTCACCAGCAGCAACAGACTCACACAAAATTGAGAATCTCCAGCGAGTTGAGCAATGAACATGATCATGTTGATGATGATGATGACGATGAATGGGAATACGATGATGATCAGGAGGAGCAGGAGCAAGCAGATCAGTTTTGAGGCTTGGAAAATGGAGATGTATGATGAATTATATCAACAATCCATCTATCATTCGCTCTATTTCCAAAGATTTTTTTCTACCTTGCTCGCTCACTCTCTCTATCTATCTCGCTTTTTTCCTAAGATGAGATTAGATACTCAAGAAAAAAATCATTATATTGATAGATAAGATGATATGATGGTAGAAGAAAAAACAACCGAAAAAGAAGAAATGATAATACCTATTACCTTACGAACGAATATTTATCTTTTCTGGGCTTTCAGTCTATTACATACAGTGATAAGGAGTTGGGAACAGGAAACCAGAGAATATAATATGTATATTAAATTAAATTCCTTTTCAATCTCAATCAATCCAGTTCATTGCACACGCTTCCGTAGCTCGTTTTCAAAAAATAATCTGCATAATCTGATTCATAAAGGAATGGTTTATTATAAATATATATTATTATACATGCTAGCACAGCAAAATAGACAAAAACCACCGCAGCTTCATTCCATCTTATCATCGTCATCATCACAGCTACCTATTCTTCCACCAAGTTCCAACATCCAACCATTTTCCGAAACAAAATTTACTGTAAATACAGAAGCAAGACGGAATGTAGTATTTTTTGCCATCTCCTTCGTTGTCCAAAACGATAAAACCACGGAACGGAACCTGAAAGACTGGCAGCAGGCAAGTGAGCAGGCAGCATTATTATCATTATCGCGCCACTCTGACTTGGTGATATTTTTGTCGTTGACCAAGCCAAGCAAGCAAGCTCTGGAGCTGGACCATGATCAAGATCAAGTGGTGATGATGACGGTGAAGGGTAAAGGAGGAGATGAGATGGAGGAGATGGAGTAGTCGTAGCAAAAGGAAAATGTAGACAAAAACCAGAGAGCTCCGTCGTAGTAATATAGACTAGAATTGCTCAACTGACTGACCACCGTACCACACCACCACCGCCGCCATGATCATCATCATTGCCTGCCAGGGAAATGGAGAGCGAGTGAAATTCATGAGCGTAAATAAGGAAATTATCCTGCTGCTGCGTCCATGCTCTCGTGCAAATGGGTATATACGCTGTCATGTTTTGTGTCACGTCACGTAACCATTTTACTTGACCGCTCTTTCCCCATCTTTCTCTCTCTGTTTCTCTGACTTTCTGCCGTTTTTTTCGGTGGGTTCGAGCAGAGAGCACAAAAATAGGAGCTTGTATTCCTAAACTACATGCCTTTTTGTATGTGATCATGGAAAATGGTGAAGGAGAGAGAGACTATTCACACTTGCACGCAATATCTTTCATGTTCCCTTTCCAACAAACTGAACATTTCCAAAGTTTTTCATTCTCCCGTTTTGTTCCACGCGCTCTCACATTCTTATCGTCATACAAAAATAAGTAGGTATGAAGAAATGTGTTTTTTTTCTTCTCGCGTTCTTGGAGAAGAAATCGTTTTGAAAAATTTCTCGCCAGTTTTGTTATCCTCAGCATGTCGTCTTTCGTTGTCGTAGTAGTTAATGTAGTAATAACTTTGCTTACTTTTTTTTGGTAAGGTTCTTTATTTTCTACAAATTTTTTTCTTCACTAGTCTGCTGCATTTTTCCAAGAAGAAGACCAGTGGACTTTCTCAAGAGAGAGAGAAAGGAAATGAACTCCACTGAGAGGAGAAATCATCATTCCCACCACCATCACCACAGCCATAAGATGCATAATAATATTCTTCGTCTGTGGCTGTGCGGTAACGGAGTAATTTTTCATAAAAAACGAACAAAAGTAACATTAGCATTAGTAGCACATAAAAACATCATCATCACAAATTCTACTACCGCCGCCGCCACTAACTGACTGAGAGAGAGAGTTTCTCTCTTCTAATGCTTAGTTTTTTTTCGCTGGAAGCAATTCTGAACCGGAAACTGGAGTAAAATATATGTCCTCTTCCACGCCAAGGCAGACACACTCAAAAATAGCCCCCTCCCCACACACACACACAAGCCGATGCAGACGGAAGGAAAGAGAGAGAGAGAGAGAGAGAATGGGAAAAAGTACTTGAGCTTCACTGGCGCATTACTTTCTTACAACTTGTTCATCTCCTCATCATCATCGTCCTCCTATACTTTTTTTAGCTTTATAACTAATAAATACGGCCATTCGCAAAAGTCACAAGCAGATAGATGACGACTATGGCTTGGCTGGAGAAAGTAGACGAAGAATAAGCAGAAGAGAAAGAAGTAAAAAAAAGTTGGGTTATTATTAGACCTTTTTTTCATAATGGACGTTTGGAGGTAGGTACTTGGTATGTACTTACAAGGAAACAATTCCCTCACGGCATGTAAGTAGTTAACTTATTAGCGAAAGAGTTTTTTCCACTTTCCTTTCCCATGAGGATTCCCGGAGAGAAAGAAAAAAAAATAGAGTATTGTGTGTGTGTGTGGGCTCTGTGTTTGCTGCCCTGCTCCCTCAAGTCTACAAGAACCAGTGGTGGATGGAGATGGAGAAGTTTTTTATTTTTTTTTGTGCAGGAAAAAAAGTTGAGACTCGTTGAGAAGAAATATGTATACAATGGAAAATGGTGGCAACGGCAACAACGACGACGACGATAATGATGGTGGCGGTGGCAATAACAACAGGATATTCACAGAAACGTTCATTGTATTTCCGACGACCGTGGTGCTACTTGGATAACGAGCCCCACTTAAAAATACATTTAGTCAGAGTAACGGTAATGGAAGAAACACATGCGTAATTAGTATATAGTTTAGCCGTTGCAAAGCTGTTTGCTGGTGGAGGAATATAAAGGGCAGCGAAAAGAAAGTGGACTTGAAGAAAATTTTAAAATGTGAAAAGGTCGCTGCTGCTCCTGCTCCTACTGCTGGACACACACACAGGAAAAAAACGATATTAATTAATTATCGTTCCGTCTAAAAGTACTTGCACAACTTTGTTTAAACAGTTTTTTTGGTGTACTTAATGGTACCATTTATCCAGAGCAATGGCTTGTGTGTGTGTTTGTGTGCTCAGCTCTTCCCTCTTTCTATATTTGCACAGCAGCAAAACTTGTATAAAGCCCTTCCCTACAATTAGGTAGCCAAAAAATGGAGAAAAAAAGCAGATCTTTCTTGTCATCACGTTGCTGCTGCTGCTGGTGGTGGAAAAAAAATACTCCACAATTTCCTGTAATCCCTTCCACCCATTATATAACATTGATGCTAGATAAGGCTCAAATTTCCCATTTTGCCCTTATTTGTCACCAACCACCACCCACCGCACACCAGTCAAGTCAACGCAGCCATCCACCTCCAGAACAATCTGCAAGATGGGTTGGAAGCACACCGAAAGACGGCAGAACAGACAAGGACAAAATGTGATGATAAGGAGGAAGAAAGGGTAAAAAATAGAGCAAGATGCAAAAAAACGACAGGGACAATATATAAGAAATAACAGCAAGGGTGACAGTGAGGTGGTGATAAGCAGGGACAAGAAAATATCTCTGAAAAAAAGGAACTTTTTTTTATACATATTTCTTCACAGGTTTCCACTTCCATATAAAGTAACCCATACACATATACTCGTCTCGGTCGTCACCATGGAGACTTTTTTAAGAGATAAGACGGTTAAAAGCATCAAGCCAGTAACAGCATCAGTCTGTTTAGCAGAGTAAAACCAAAAAAGCGAGAAAAAAGGACGATGCAATGATAACATATCTGAAACTGAAATCCTATTCCTTTTTCTTCAACTCTGCTACTGCGAAAAAAGATGCCTCCTAGAGAATTTGTTGGAAAAAAAGCATACATTTTTTTCCACCTTGTTCGGTTTCCGTCCAAACAGATAAAAAATAGATATATTCATACATATATAGTACGGAGAAAGCCAAGAATTTACAGGGCACGGAAAGCAAATAAGAAAGTTAGGCAGACGAAAGAAAACATGGCGAAAAAAAAGGAAACTGCCCGACTACTTTTTTTTTATTTATTAGATTTTCTTCCTTGCTTCACCTCACCGCTCTCACAGTTTGTACTATTGAGTAAGTACTCAGTAGCAGAGAAACAAACAGACAGAAAACCCAATAATAACAGCAGCATGAAAAACTGTAAGGATTCCTCGTAAGTATTACTTATTTCGTAACATTTTCACTCAAGCAAAGTGAAGTAGGCACTGGAAAACGCTTTTTTTTGCAAAAATATATAAAAAGAAAGAAGGAATGGATGCGGGTCGCAGCTCGAATCCCGATTTTGCTGGTATAAGCGGCTTAAGTGGTTTTTTGCCTTCTTGTTCCTTCTACCGATGATTTAAACCTGTTCTATTGTTTTCCTTATAAAGTGCTCCTTGATATTATCATCTTGACGAGAAAAATAACGTGGGTAACCAGTGTCCATTTTTTTGCCGGCATTAAAGGATTAAGTCTTAATCTCGGCTCTAAAGATGCTTCGTAAAGAATATGCGGAGGATGCCAATAAAATCAATTCATTTCATTAATTTTCAGGGAGACCTGTCACCTCGAAAAAAAGTTAAGCAACTCACACAGCTTTTGTTTACTTATTGTCCTGAGTACACAATTTACATCATTAACTTGATCAAACAATTACATATTATATTATAATAGCATATCATAAACCATTCACCATTATTATCGTCATTAAGTATGCGGAAAACTTACAACTCGAGAGCTTCTAGTATTTTAATTCCACTTGATTCCACTACACTAATAATAATAGCTCCACTTTGCGTCTCGTCTCATGCCGAGACAAAGACGAACAATTATCATTACTTAAACAACAATGATGACACTATATATAACCGCCAAAATGACTGTTTTGTTGTTATTCACTTCTCAATGTGCTCCTTACGAGCGACTCTCTCAAAACTCCTCCTTTTCACTCACTTGGAATTAATGTCCAGAGAGGAATGGAGCCATTTTCACTACTCCACACCGCTAAATCAAACCTCTTCAAACAAAGGGGGAATTCATTTTCCACCCGTTTCACCCGTCATGAAGAAAACTGAGCCACAAAAGGAGCGGTGGTGGTGGTGGTGTGAGAGTCACAAGAGTTTTTTTATAGAGCCCTCAGCGAAAAACTTTCCGTTTCCATTTGTTTTCACTTGTTCCATGTTTCAAAGGACCACCAAAACCACTACACAGTCTCTCTCCATAACATACAATACCTACATATTATAAAGGCCAGACTCAACTTAATATGTAGGCATGTTCAATAAAGTAGATAGCCTTTTGCGTGTGTGCGATTAGAAATTCAATTTTAATCCTTTTAATGAAAACTCAAAGCCTTTTCAACTTAAAGCCATATCCCAACAACTCCAAGTCGGTGGGATGAGTAGTAGTCGTAGTGGCAGAGAACAAAGGAAAACTCTTTATTTTTGGAGTGGAGGAATGTGAAGTGCTGTATATTATACTCATTTCGAGTGGAAACTATTTTAGCAAACACACACAAACACATACACTTCATCATCATCAATCACCGTGACGACCAAACGGTTAGAGTTACAAAAGTGGTACCGGCTTGATGTGGTAGGGCATGGCATGTCCTATTCACTTTAACAAACACGCATACTTAATTCTCCTCAGCGTCTTTATCACTTTTAAACTTGAACAAAGACCATGAATAATTTTATTGGCTCTTTAAAATAAATAAATAAATAAAGAGCACGTCATCGTCATTTGTTGCTGGCTTGTGTGCTCTCTTTCTCATTCCATCTTACATAACAGAACAGGTACCCTGCTGCCGGCCCTTCATCATCAATCAGTTAATCTCGCAATGAATTTTGTTGATTTGTGACTCGTGAAAATGGTATAAAAAAGATAAGTAAATAATAAATATCGTGAGAGCATGTGCCTTTCTATATATATCGTAAAACTCGACTCTCACTTTTTTTGCCTCCATTCATTCATTGACTCATATCATCATATTTAATTGAACATGCACTGCTGCATGACGATGATGATAATGATGAGTGAGTGGAAATGATAACTGCGAATTGAGCAGAGCAAGCAAAAAAAAAATTGTTGCAAGTTGGATGGACGCATTTTAACAAAAAAAGTGAGAAATCTTTTTCATTTTCGTTTACGACAATGATGTAAAGCTTACAGGCAATTTAACGGTGATGCAACATAATCTGCACTCTGCACGACTCACTGATCCCCTGACACATAAAATACTTACATGAGCAAGCAAAAAGTGTCAAATGAAGTTTCCCTACCTATTATTATTACTTTAGCGAACGGAATATATATGAAGAAAAATGGTTTGCTTTTTGGTTAGCCATTTTACTGACATGAGAGGTGTGGTGGCTTTTTTAGGTACATTTTTATATTCGAAAAATAAAACACTCCACAACTCCAACATTATTTTTATATACTCCTCGTTGCAATTTGCAATCACCTGTGTAACGGTAACGATTTAACGGTAACCTTGTTCACACTTGTTCATGCTTCTGCAATGTATCACGGCATTGTAGCCATTGGCTTCATCATCATGTGCATAATTTCTTATTCATTTTTGCTACCATTATTTTACGTAAGTACTTATATAGGTAAGCAAACACAAAAGTGCAAAAGTTAACACGAGCCCAAAAGCCTATCATCAGCAACATGAGCCGCAACAGTAGTAAAAATAGCAACAAAAAAATTTCTGCAAAAATATATGCATGTACAGCGGCAGTCTTTCTTCTGGCCTTTATAGTACAAGTTTTTAGCAAAATTATTATTATTATTTTTGCCTTTTGTTTATTTTTAATACTTTTTCGCAGTCCATTTTCCTGTGTGTGTGTTTGTAATGATGATGGTTTGGAGTAAATAATGTTATTATTTTATTATTAGCTCATGTACTAAGGTTTATGTAGTAGTAGTCCGGAGTGTATTCATTATTATTGAGCGCTTGCACGCTAATGACCATTAGTAGTGACCAGTGGCCGCCGGTAGCAGCAGTTTTTTTCTTCTTCTAGTTTTCTATATGCCATTTTATTATTATTATGACTTGAGCCATGAGCCATGATCACGATGATGGAGGAGGATGGATTGGTTGGATGGAAGAGGCAAGTTTTGTTTATACGCGTGACATGGCTCTATAATATCGGCTCGTTTTCTTTTCCCAAGCTTTATCGATGATTAATGACATTTTGCGAGAGAGAAGCAAGGCGAGTGACTCTGTGACTGACTCAACGAAATTAGCAGTAGCAGTGTAGTGGCAACAATGCCAATATGATTATGTATGGGAAATGGGAAGGACAAAGTGATTTCTTATGTGTGTGTGGAAGAGATTGCTATATTTTTTGGGGGCACGCCTTGAGCAACACAGAAAGTTATATTTAACATAAGCTAGCAAAAGGAAATGTAAAGGACATCGTTTTTTTTCTTAGTTGCCATTTACTATGCACATTTAACTGGAATGAATTAAGTTTTATAGTAAATCGGATCAGGGCCTCAAAATGAAATGCTCACTTTTTCTGGTAACTATAAAGCCACCGTTTTAAATAGGTGGTATGGGGGAAAGGGGGGTGAAATCTGGAATCTAGTCTCACTTTTCTTACCTGCTTTTGCTCCCTTAGCTGAACAGCTTGTGAGGAGCGGATTTCATCAGCAGAGGTTTTCGTTATCCACCCATTTGACGTTCTGTTAAGAATGTCCGGATGTCTTTTCCGTTTTACAGAGTCCTCAACTGCAGCTTTGGCCGCGCCTGTGTAAAAGAAAACAAAAAAAAGTACGTTTCAATAAAAATTTGTATAATATTAATAGGTATATAGTCTCGCTGGTCGCTTTCATAGTACCTACATTACATAATATGCACTTCAATATTGATTTTTCTTCTTCCAGCACAAAAAACACGTTCATCTTTCATGTCACCTCATCTTCCTTTTAAAAAAATATGTCGACTATGAAGACAAGATGACGAGAGAGTTATGATTACACAAGTTATGTAAGTAGTTGTACAAAGTAAATGGAGAGAAAACTCTGATAACTTTTTTTTCCTCCAAAGATGCATGGCATCATGATTCAGCGCAATTGAGTACAAGTATTTGTCCGAGTGGAAACGCAGCAGCAGAACAAGCAGTCATTCTTTATGCATGCATATTATCATGTACTACAACTACTTGATGATGACGATGATAATGCTACATTTTTTATTTCTCTTTTTTTTGTTGGATTCCCATGAAATAAATAAGATGCCTGCCTGCCTGGCATTGTACACAATTTCCATTCCGCTCTCGAAACGCTGGAGAGAGCGAAAAAAGGGCCATATGTATATTATGTGCCATTGCCATGCATGATCATACGTGGGGTGCACATGTGGAAAGTCGTGAGCAAGGAATATTACAAGTCCAACACTACCAGAATGAGAACAGTACTATTTTTTTAAAACATTCTCCAAAAAATGTACAACATATTATTCCATAAGAAGGATCCTGATCCTGGTATGTGTGTGATCCTACATATTCGTCATCATCATCAACACGATCAGGAATAAGGGCCGTAATATAAGCAGGAGCAGATAAAAATGGAGAAAATGTCTGCCCACAATACACAATACAATTTTGTTGCTCCATTTGGAATTGAAGTTTAAAAGAGGAAACCATTTCCATTCCAGGATTTCTCTCTGTGTCTGTCTGTCGACTTATTTTTCTTGAGCAGTTTATTTTTGTACTTCACCATCACCACCAAGTTTTGCTGACGGTGAAGTGAAGAAGCTGCTGCTGCGGTGCTTATGTAATATGCTTCTGTTGTTGTTGGTGGTGGCCGTGTTGCTGACGATGATGGAGGAAAGAAAAGAGAGAAAATGCACTTTTTAATATTTGATAAGCCTTGTCTGGCGAATGGAAAGCGATGAGGAAGATCATCGTGATCGTCAACAACAACACCATTTTATATCCCTTACTCAGCAAGAATCCACAACAACAACAGCAAAGAGGATAAAAGAGAAATTGGTGATATTATTATAAACAGACATGGAAATTCTTTCTGGGCAACAGCCGCAGCAGTTTGGATCAGGTACGAAAACCGGGTAACTTCAGAGGATGGTAAGATTTTCAGGGAACTTGTAAGTACTATGGATATAGGGATATACAAGGAATGTGAATGATGATCACGGTAAAGCAATTCGTTTTGGACCACTTGCATAATATAGACAGTTGAGTGGATAGATGGGAAAAGATAAGCACATTTTTGCTCGCATTTCTTTCCCTGTCTTTTCTGCAGGAGAGAGAAAACAAGAAGAGAAAAACACCGCCTCTATCCTGCTTCTGGAGCTGACTCAAACATGTAGGAAAGGAGATGATGATGATGATACGCTCTTCTTTCTCTCTCTGGTAAATTTGTTGAATGGGAAATTCGGGAAATAATGACAGAGAGAAAGAGAGAGAGAAGGAATTCGAACCCAATATCTTGCAAATGTACATACACCAAATGTTATACGATAACCTCCTCCTCCTCCTGACTGACGACGACGATACTCCTCTCTTTTATTGTTGGAGGAGGAGGAGGATATGCACGATGTGTACAAGGAGGAGAAGAAGAAGGAAGGGAAAAGAGATACAGCGATGGATTGTGTGAGTTGGAGAGCGAGATGAAAAGGAGAAATAAAAAGTGGATGGGAAAAACATAAAGAGCTGCAAAGTAACAACTCTCTTCCGCCTCAAATGACAGGAACGAAAGCAGAGAGAAAGCTTAAGCCTTTGCTGCTCCTCTCGATCTCTCTCTCTCTCCAGTTTTCACTCCAACTTTCCTTCTCTTCTCTCTCGCTTCTACGCCTACTTTGAGAGAGAAAAAAAATATTTGTTTTCATCCACAAGACTAAAAGTCAAGTGCTATATTCCATTTCCTCCTTTTCCTTCTCTCCCTCCGCATCTGTAGCAAAAAGCCAGCAAAGTTGAATGGAGGAGGAGGAGGTGGTGGAGGAAGAGACGCAGATTTTTGGACAGGAAAAATGCGAGAGAAGAGATTCGTGGAATACCAAAAAAAAATACGAAGCAGATAACGTTTTCTTGATCCGACATTCCCTCCACACATAAAATATACCTAATATTATATTATTCTATTTATTTACGCGAATTTTGGAATACCAATGTCTTTTCTCCATCATTCCTTATTCTCTTTCCTTTTCGCTGGTCAGTTTTTCCTATTTACTACTCAACCAATGCAATCATCTTCACTTTCTACACATTTTTTTCGATTTACCACACAATCCAAGAAAAAAAATGCTTACATTTTTTAAATTACACTGTTATTCTGCTGGAATCCATTTTCAGAGCTTGGAAACCCGGAAATAAGATTTTCTTGGTGGTTGTATGGTTCCAAAGATTTTTCATGTCCATCCGTATATATACAAATCTACTAATTAGGTATGTAATTTATTCAACAGCAGCAGCAGCAGCACATTTTTTATATTATAAAAGGTTTTGTGTATCTTGTAAGGATAACGAATGTTGTTGGCATGAGGATTTATATTGCAACTCTCTCTCTCTCTGTCTAGCAAGTAATTATTATACACAACCAACAAGCAAGCAATCAAGTTGCCAAAAAATTAACCAAAAAAACCATTTGCTAGACTATCCCAGTCTACACAGCCTCCAAAATAAACAACTACGCACTTTTCCACATTCAACAACAACCAGAGCAACAAACACTCACAACAGTCTTGGTCCTTGTCTTCGTCGTCTTCTTCACAGAAAATAATATTCTTGCACCAGAAAAATAAAGCCACTTGTTCGTGCAAAATTCGTTCGCAACACTAAATAGCACACCACCATCCACCACCACCAGCAGCACCACCGCCACCACTACACCAGATAATAATTTTTCCGCTAATGATCATGTAAAAAAGGTTCTCTTTCTTGAAAATAAATTTATTTTCCATTTCTCCCTTCTTTCCACTCCTTTTAATATTTCCTTCATTTCCTCCGTGCCTGTTTTTCTCTCTGAGCTCTCTAGCTCACTCGCTTTTGAAATTCCTTGAGGAGGATATTATGTGTATGTGGAACTGAAGAACAGGATGCTGGTCTGCTATTGATATTTTTTTATACTGTAGACAAGCCTAATAAACCAGTCAAAACTTTTTTTTGCACACTTACTCAACCAACTCGCAAAAAAATATGTATATGATTATATATTATACACATATGTGGGGAGAGAAGGAGAGAAATATAAATACTCCTACGTTCAGTTCCTTTTCCGTGAATATTCCCACTTTTCTCTCTCATCATCATGCATGCCCACTACCATCATCACAAAGTCCACCATTTCCCATCCTCCTCATGCAATTCTCTACTCATCTTTATTTATTTTCACTTCATCTTTTTCCACCATCCACCAACCAACCAACTTTCTTTTTCATCTTTTTTTTCACACACCAAACCGAAAAAATGTATATCTAGGAAAAGCAGGAGCAGCAGCAGAAGAAGAAGAAGAAACTTTCACTATAATACTTTATTTTATTCTGAAGCGTGCGTGCTAGAAACTGAGAAAGGAACTGAGAAAGAAAAATTGAAATTGGATCTTTTTTTTTGCTGGAGAAAGAGAGCAACTTTTTTTTTACACAGACGAAGACGAAGAAGAAAAAAAAGCAGGACAGCGACAAAGATAAGAAGAAAAAAAGAAAGATTTGCACCCACATCGGCCACATCATCATCACCACTACCCCGTGTTTTTCACAAGACACGTCCTTTTCGTTACAACGCCACCACCACCACCGACACACATACACATACACACAACAGGCAAGAAAAGGGAATAGTACGATTTTTTTTTCGCCTATATATTTTCTCCGGTTGAACAACATCATCAACATGATCATTATGACGGTGTTGGTGGTGGAAGTGGAAGTGGCGTTGATGATAATGATGGCGCTGTAATGTAAAAGTTTCTCTCTACTTACATAACAGGGAATACGGTACCCTAAAAATATATATATATATTCAACAATAATGATATGGTTTGATGATGGCCCAAAAGGTAAAAAAAGTGGTGTTGTGTGTTGCCGACACCAAGACCGAGCATGCATGGTTTGGTAGACTAGCGACCATGTTGATGGTGATGATGAGTACAGGTACATGTACAAGTCACCAATCACTTGACTTTTGCTTCAGTATTTTTTTAAGAAAAATAAAGGAAGGATGGACTCTTCCAAACAAAAAAAAGTCGGCAAAAAATTTCTGTATTCCATTTTTTTGCAAAAATAAAACAGGAATAACAATAATAATAAGTAGTAGTAAGAATGGTGGCCAGAGAAGATGTAGTGTAGTATAGTAGCCCATACAAGTCGGGCTGTAGTTTCGTTGATGACGAAAATAAAATGGAGTAGTAGGAGAGAAGAGTAAAACGTTCTAGGATTTTTTATCATTATTACCATTTTTTATATTTTTTCCTGTTTATATAGCTTTCGGTAGTGGTTGGTGTAGTGTAAAGCTAGGTAGGTTAATAGGTATGTGTACCTATACCGGAAGTGAAATAAGCAGGGACTAAATTCTTTCTTTCCTCAATTTACTTTTATACAGAAAGAGAGAGATAGGTAAACTATACAACCACCGCCACACGGCCGTTATTGGGAATGATAGGGAAGTAGGGAATACCCAAAAAATGCAGTAAACCCGGCGCAAGCAACCAACCAGAAGAACAATAAAAAATAATAAAAAGAGGCTACAAAAAATGACCAGATTTCCTTATTACTGCTGTTATACTAGCAGTAGGTATACATCCACTATACTCCACCGCCACCAACACTACTTTCTATACTATCTACCTACTTCTTTCACTGCTGCTTTGTGTGTATGGATGTCTCCCTGCAGAACCTTATATATTTTTTACCGTTCTCCTCCAATTTTTTTCATTCTTTAAAACAACAGTAGTCGAGGAGGCAGTGGAGAAGAATGGAAAACAAAAGAGGAAGAGAGAATGAGAGAGAGAGAGAGAGAGAGGAGAGAGGAAAATAGTTTTATCTGTGGATAAATTTATGAAAACGTACAAAATGCCAGCTTAAATCCCTTTCTCTCTTGCTTTTTATTATACTCTCCTCTTGTTTCTTTGGCACAGGGAAAGCAGCAGCACACACTCACAGACAGAGAGAGCAGTATTAAGGTAATAAAATATTGTTAGCAGTAGAATGATAATGCAGCAGAGAGAGAGAGAGAGAGAGAGAGTAACAACATGTCGGTATTTTCTCATTCTCCTCTCTCTAGAATAAAATATATATTATTTCTTCTGTATATTCTATATTTATTTTATTTTTTTGCTCGATAACCCTTTAAATAAAAACGCCACACTACTAAACCGTTTTTGCGTTAGTTGAGTAAGTAGCTAACAAAAGTGAAGTGACTGACCACGACACTTTTTTTGTGTCTGGAGAGAGAGAGAGAGAAAGAAGAAAAGCTTTGCTAGTAGTTATTATTTTTATCCGGGTCTTCTGTTTTGTTCTGTAAAGAGTGCGACCAACAACACTACTAAATCCTCCGCACCACACCTTACCTCTATAAATACTGCTTTTTGGGAGAAAGAGAGAAAGAAAAGAAGAGAAATGGAACAATCGAAAGAAATGTCCGCGTTGTTGCTGTTGTTGTTGTTGCCTGATGCTTGTTCATGCTCATGCTTTTCATTTTTACATGCATTCTTCAGAGAGCATGCCGACATAATGTATTATTGCATTTAAACAAAATACCTGGATATATATATTTTTTTATTTTTTGCAATCGTTATCGTCGTCCTCGTCGCGTCGTCGTCAGTCGTGACCGTGATGATGGTAATTGCTTTAAAGGTTGTAAGGGTACTTTTGTTGGATACAAGAAAAAAGTTGTGGTGTGTGTGTGTGGAGCTATGCTTTTTTGTCGTAGGATAAAAAAAGAAGCGCTTTTCTTTATCTTTTTTTACAGACAAGCCAAAATATACGCTCTCTTCTGGTGGCGAATTTGTTAGAAACGCCAGAAAGTGTATATAAGAACTTTAGAAAATTTGTCTTATCATTTAGACACCTGAGCAGTATACCTTGTCGCCAGATTTTACTGCTGCTGTTGTGTGTTGTTATAGTTACTACACACACAGAGAGAGTGTGGTATGAAATGCAATTGGTGCTGCTGCATTATGTTCTCTAATCCTTGTTCCTCCTCTGCATATTATGTAGAAAAAAACGGAAGAAAGTGGTACTAGGTAAACAGAGATTGCATGCAAGGCTTATCGCTCATGTGTGTGTGTGTGTGTTTTGTGTGTGCTCAGTTTTAGACGGGTAATATTTTATATTGTTAGTGTGTCCTTTGTTGTTTCTGCGAAAGGAAAAGCCAGTCAGAGTGAAAATGAGAGCAGTAGAGCTTTAGTCTAAAGTAAGTCAGTAGTGTTCTGCTTTGCTCTGGTGACTTGGTCGTGGTGGTGGAGGAGAAAATGAAAAAGAGAAATAAATGGTGTGGCAGACAGACAGACAGGCCACTACGACAAAACACGGTGGAGTCCCATGGTGCCTGCAGGAGGCACACTGCATTCATAAACTACACTCGGATAATAATAATAACAATAATAACTGGCTTTCCTTCTCTCTCCTCCACACACACATATATACACGCCCTCGGAGCAAAATAATGCCTCACTGCAACTGCTATGTACTCACCGGATATGAAATTTCTTAAGTCAATCTCGGAAAACCTTCCTCGCGTTTCACTCCACTTATTGCTTAAAACTGGGTAGCAAAGTAAATGCTCCTTCCCTTCTTTCAGAATATTTGCCATATTCGCACAGGCACTCCGCGTAATATTTAATATTAATACGGTTAGCCTTTTTGTCGTGTTTGGATAAAACAAGGAAGGGACACCTATTTTCCCAACAGGACTGGATTACCTCTAAAACTTGTCCAGTCCACTGGACTAGGGAGGCCTTTTTGTCTTCCGACTCCTGCTTCCCTGTCACGAAGTCCATTTAGTATTTTGGCAAATAACGACAATGGCTGTGTGTGCGCTATCCCCCTCCAGTACCTTTTTCCCTAACCAGCTCTGCTACACTGTGAAGAGGAAAGGGAGGAAGGAGGAAGAAAAGGTGACAAACTAAACTGGCAAATAAAATGCACCATTAAGTCGCACCCAATAATCATCAGGAACAGGAGTAGTTTTGGAGTAGATTAGCCTAATTATTCCACACGTTTATTTGCCAATGATACACTTTATTTGGCAAGGACGTAGGTAACGGATAGTGAAACGTGAAACTTTAGTCATTTCCTCCATCTCTCCATCATCATCATCATCTTGCCTCCTTCCCAAACAACCAAAAGTTATTGTAACTGAATGCAGATAAATAAATACATTATGAGTGCAGCATAAAAAGTGTACTATGAGCTACATAGCTGCCACCATCATCGTCGCCAGTTTCCTCCTTCCTCCACCACAAAATCTCCTCATAATCATCCTCTTTCCTCCCACATCTTTTCCCCTTTCCTTTCACTCAAAAACGTTACGTATTTCCAACAGAGGCAGCAGCAGCAGCAGCAGCAAGAGTAGCAGGAACGGAGGCGATGATGGTAAAATTCATTATTTTGGAGTTGAGCCTAATGAATACCATCTCATATTGCATCATCATCACACTATCACAAACTTGTATATAGCAGAAAAAGCAGAGCTATCCAACTGGCGCCAAGTGTGTAAATTAACTGGAAAAAAAAGTTGGTGGCAGTGGCAGTATAGTGCTTTCAGTATGCAAACTAGAAAATGTCATGTCATTCAGCAAGACAAGTTAAAAGAGTGAAAGCGAATCGCTAAAAGTCGTTCCCCGTTTTTTTCCCCTTCGCTTTCTCCACTCCAAAACTCTCACTTCATTTACTGCACACTACCACTGCCGTATAAATATTCATAAATGGGCAAAAGGCGGAGGAGAAGAGGATGATGGGAAAAAATAAAAGTTTTTTATCGCTCTCTCTCTCTCACTCACTCTAACTCATTATGCACTTTAAATGGATGTTAATGACAATGAAGATAATAATAATATTATTATTATTACTACTACTATCCAGCAATTTTCTTCGCTCGTTTGAACTAAAGTGGAGTTTTTTTGGAAAATGTTACCGTTCGTTCGTTTTTCTTTTTTTAAAGTTGGACTTTCCATTACGTTTCCGGAATGGAAACTGTCACTCACTTAGCCGGTTTCCCTCCGCTTCGTTTTGATGGATTGTTATTTATTGCTACAAAGTACGAACAGGAAGGGAGCACACAGGAACTACTACTGGAATGAAGGAGAAATGTCGTGCAGCTGCCCAAATCCCACAGATGGATGGCGTGTCATTGGCAGAAGCCATTACAAAATATATACATTTGCCATCATCATGATCGAATGTACTAAAACGGTGACAGTTATTTTTGAAACGGTAAATCATGCCTATATATTTTTTGACATTCTTGTTAAACCGGCAAGACATCTTCCTCTGGAAATCAATATATTTTGGATAACCGATTCCAAATAAATCTTTTAAAATGATATTTTTAGTCATTTTAGAAAGTTTCACCCTAACGGGTTTTATAGGAGAAAAAGGGTGAAAACTCTGTGTGTTATCGTTATCTAAAGAAAATAAATTTACATTTGAGGGAAAATAGTATGTAATATCCCTTTTTATTCGGGCATGCTCATGTCCACGTCCTTCTACTTAAACCCTTACACATGCATACATACGTGCTACGTGATAAACTTGTACTACTTTCTAACCGTTTTACTGACCAGCATGTATTTTTTACTTGGTTCGTTTATAGTTTACTATTTTTATCATTTTTTATCAACCAACTCATTCAGCTTTTATGATGGCAACAGCAGCAGTAGTAGCAAAGAGCATTTACTTATTTTCTGGCTGTTCCTATTTTTCGTACTCACTCTCCGAGAAGGAGAATATATGACGGTGCTACTCTCGACCACTCACTCACTCCATATTATATATAGTACACATGCATGATGTGATGATGATGATGATAAAGATAACCCATCTCCTCAAGGATCTCGTCGTCCAAGTTTTTTTGAGTAGCTGCTACTCTGCTTGCTCCGACTATATTTACATTGCACTGTGACTTGAGTAGAGAAACAGGAAAGGAATTATGGGAGTGCTATATATTCTCTGCTGCTTTTGCTGTTGTTGCTACTACTTGTCGAGACCTCGAAACCAAAAATAAGATTGCTTATCTCTCGGCAAGATCTCTTTAGAGAGAAAGCATGGTGGTGGTGATGTTGGTTGGGAGAAGAGCAGCAGAAAACTAAAACCCACCCACCATTTTTATAATACAAACACGCTGTGTGTGTGTGTGGAAGTATAAATATTTTTTTGAAAATAATTTATAGTAGTCAGGCAAGTAGTTGTGGTACTGGTTCGTAGTTAAGGACCACTGGCAACCAAATCGCTTTACAAAATAAACGACGAACAACTGTGAGAGCCCCGCTTATTCTCGCTGTGTCTGTCTGGTGAATACTATACTGTCGTTTTCGTCGTCGTCATTGCGACAGAAAAAAAAGGAAGAAAAAGTCGGGTACAAATATTTTTGGAAGAATATTTTTCACCGTTTTTTTCTGAATGCATGCCCTCTCTTCACTCATACTGGCTGAGTGAAAGGATGGTGGTAATGG